>CM023618.1:8702161-9302161 GCA_013358685.1 Antennarius maculatus
ATAACAGAGTTCAATATTCAAAACTAGATGTCGTGTGAAGTGTATGACAGTAATTTTTCTGTCTGTATGACACTTGTAAAAACTAGTAAGAGGGAAAAGTAAAGACAACAGTACCAGTTAAGCTCTAACAAATGTGTAATATTTTTCTCAACTAGCTCTATTAATTATTAATAAGCATTACATAAAAGCTGAAAAAGGTTCATAATAGGCCACACTAATATCTCCTAGCAAATATAATGATACATTGTTTTTATGTGTTGCTGCTGTGACCGGGGTATCGATCGTTGTGGTGACATTGTAAAACAAAGCTGTAATCAGCGGCATGTCAAGATGTTTTTTTTTGAATGGGGTGACACTGACTAATGCAGGGATGGCATGAATTACATCTACCCACGGACATGCTCTCTGGAATACAAGTAATTTACTGTCACTCTCCAAACAACTCATATCTATATTAATCAATATCACACAATTTCCTGCATTTCTGTGGCTAAAGCTCAATAAAAAAAACCTAATAATCAAATGCTGAAAATGTGAAATAAGCTTCGATGCTGTATCTTTGCTTGCACCTTCTCCTTATCTGTGCTATAGGTAACAGCTGGAATCAGTGTGCATTGTGTGTCCTTAACTTCGTCCACATAATAGATAAACTTTTTGACTAAATATTTCAGCATAACATAAACTGGGCCACTCAATTCTCATTTTCAATTTGAAATAATTTAGGGATCTATTTTAACATCAAGTCAGGAGGTGTCTTTAATAATAATATATTCAGTCTGCTTAACTTTTATAATGCGTTTACTTAACATGAGAATTGAAAACCTACCTAAAGTTCATGATTTATTATATGTACAACAACTATATTGATATGAAGAGGTGCAAATTCACAACGATTCAATCAAGCGACATAAGTTAAAATTAATTACATATAAGGTAACAAACAGTAATATGCATTTGAACGAAGGATTTTTTTCTAACTACAGTATGTCTAGTATACTGGTAGAGACTAGTATATATTTGGTGCCCATGTTGGAGCTCATTTTAATCTACATCTGTTCAGTTTGAACTCACGTCCTCAGAGTTCCTTGGAACCAACAAAACTTTCTGTCTTGGAAAGTTGTTGGCAATCTGTTGGCAAATAAATCCTCCTATGTCCAATCGATGTGTTAGAGAAACAGTCTAAATGTGTGCTGCTGTCCATCTCCTCTGGCAACCAGTGTCCAGTCCTGAACACCTCTGCTGCAGTAGCACAAACACAGCATCCTCGAAAACAACTCCACAAATGTCTTATCCCAAACCCTAACAGGTAGTCAATTACAACTTCATATGAAATGTGTTTGTTTTTTTTAACTGAGTTATAGTGAGGGCATCAGCTACCAATAATAAATTAATGGTACAGGAAATGTGTTGTCATTTTCTGAGCTTACAAATTAACTGAAAGTTTCAAATAATGGTGAACAAGTGAGTAAGACATTTCTATACCAAGGCCAAACAGTCAAGATATAATCAGCACTGACTCACCGGCAAAAAACAATGACACCTGGCTGACCTAAATGCAAGATAGAAAAGTCTGTGGCAAGTTCAAGGATTGTTTTATAAGTAATATATTTTATAGTGGAGAGACGTCATTGAAGTGCACGTCTGTTCTTGGACAAATGGTAACTCACTGAAGCCATCACAGTTAGTTTGAATCACTGTTCCACTGGGGTAAGATGTAAAGCCAGTCATAGTTTAGAATAGTAGAGTGGCACTTGGGGTGGCCAAGAAAATGTCAGTCCACACACCTTAGGTCACACCTGCCAGACACGGTCCAGGTAATAATGCATAACATTTATATACGAGAATTTATTCCCAGATGGTTTTAAATGTGTTGATCGATATGACAATTTGGCCTGTGCCACACTTTCAAGTCTTCCTTCAGAGCTTTCTTATTGGCCCATACATTAAAGACATTTAAATTGTCTTCAGATATACTTTAAAGTAGTCTTCACTGCCTCATAAAGGGAGAAAGGGGTCGTTTGAAAAGAAAGGAAGTCTGGAAAAAATTATATATCCTTCCAGGCTTTAAGTCTTAAGATTGGAACTGTAAAAGAAATTAGACAGTTGAAATGCTTTCATGTTATGTGTTTTCAGGCAGATACAGATATTGCACTCTGCTACCAACCACACAACATGTGATCCATCCAGCTTTCAGACTTTGAAATGGAAAGGAAAGCTAAGGGATCACTTAGACAAATTTTTATAGTTTATTTGGTTGTTATGTCATTTAATGTATGATAATTATACACCTTACCTCATGTTAAGTACTAATACATTTAGTTGGCTTTTTCTTTTGTGCAATATTGTTTTAGAGACAAACAGTCGCCTCATTATCTGATTAAATGTGGTTCTGAGAGCAGCACAATGGTGAAGTGGCTAGAGGTGTCACCTCACAGCAAGACTGCTCCAGGTTCGAGTCCTGTTCTGTGCAGTTTATATGTTCTCCCCATGTCTGTGTGGGGTCTCTCTGGGTTCCATGGCTTCCTCCAAAAACATGTACTTCAGGTGAATTGGTTGGTTTCAAATTGTCCATAGGTGTAAGTCGTGTGGCTCTGTGGGGATAAGAGGATGAATGAATGAATGTAATTCTAATCTTTAATTTGATAATTACATTTTTTTTTAAAGAAAACAAGTTTGTTGGCCTGTCAGTTAGGAAAATAAAACAAAATTAAATTAAATTTGTATTTTATTAATCCCAAAACTGGGAAATTTGGAAACACTAAACATTGCATTGCTACAGGACAGCCACTTCTGAAAATAAGAGAATGTAACATTTATCTTTGCCTTTGTGTTTTGTATGACTGTACATTGAACATATACTTAATTGATTGTAACTAATAACCTAATAAACTAAAAGGTTGATTAATTTTAGCAATTATTAATTTTTCCTATTAGAAGATTGCAGTTATTACAGTTCACATTTGTCCATCCACTCACACAAAGCTTGACTGAATCAAAGACATTTTTTCTCTATGAACAGAATATCATTCCATCACTACTTTCACACCAATTAAACCTGTAACCTAAAACCTCTTAACCGGTTTGATCCTATCTTGTCTCTGCTCACATCCTAGATCTTGAAATAAGTTTCTTGGAAAATATCACAGCAGTGGCACATTAGAAGTATTTAAAATGCAAAGAAATTCTTCTCTTGCTAAAAGACTGCAGTATCAGAAGGTTCGAGGTTGGTGGAAGAGCCACTCATCTTTGTCGGTGAGGAATTTCTTTCATCCCAATGAGGCTCTTCAAGATACAACTGAAGTGCAGGATTCTGACATTTCTGAAGTGAAATGATAATTGCCTATAAAGACCAAGGAGAAAAAAGAGAGAGGAGATGAAATATAAAAGGTTATAACTAAAGAGAACATTAGGGCAGTGAGAGGGAATAAAACTACATAAATAGTCATGAAATGAGAACTTTCTGCTTTGTATTGAAGTTAAGAAAGAAACTCTCAATGAGAGGCCAACAGGCCAGACTAAATAATCCTTGACTGAACCTCCCATTCTGAATCCCATATTAGCTGCCCAGATTTTAATGTAAATATGCCATTATGCTGTCATTACAGTGATCAGACTGCATGGCTTACAGGTCAGCCCAGCCACTGTTAATTTTGCAGGCACAAGCTTTTTTCTGTCTTTTGAAATGTTAATAACTTTCTATTAGTTAATGTAGCGTGACTAAAATTCAAATTAGACATAATTTATTTTAATATCTGTGACTAGCTCGTCTGACCATTTAGCAATGGTCTCTTGCTGAATACAACACTTTAAATTGTGCTAATTTGCATTGGGTACTTGAGGCATGCCTTGTCTCACTGTTGTGCGATTGCAAAGTCAAAGATGATTCATTTTTTTTGTTTCTTGAGACAAGTATCCAGAATTAAATAACAGCATCAGACACACCTAATGCATGTCACTTTTGGAGGGGTTCATGCCATCAAATATGATGCCCAGAGTCCTCTAAATGAACTAAGAATCTACCCAGAGACCCAGATAACATCTAGTGCACCCATACCAGAATAAAGCTTTAGGGCCTCAGGTTTAGTCTCAATTAGTTGTGGTATTGTCTCAAAATGCAACAAAGGTGTTATGCACAAAGGAACAGCTGGTCTGATGGTAACTCTGCTCAGAGCAACTGATAAACACAAGCAGTCTTTAGATACTTTTGGTACTAAAAAGATTTCAACTGCAATTTTTGCTCATTCCTTACAAATATTTAATTGTTTGTTTCCACTTCCACCTTAGGGCAGTTTTTTGTACATTTTTTTCATTTTCCTTTTATTATTGTGCCTCAAATTCCAAAAGACATTGGTTTGCTTTGTAAAATACAAAACACAAAATCACTTGTAAACTGTGTTTACAGACATTGGCATCTATCTATCTATCTATCTATCTATCTATCTATCTATCTATCTATCTATCTATCTATCTATCTATCTATCTATCTATCTATCTATCTATCTATCTATCTATCTATCTATCTATCTATCTATCTATCTATCTATCTATCTATCTATCTATCTATCTATCTATCTATCTATCTATCTATCTATCTATCTATCTATCTATCTATCTATCTATCTATCTATCTATCTATCTATCTATCTATCTATCTATCTATCTATCTATCTATCTATCTATTCATCTATCAATCAAAAATGGCAATATGGTAAAAAAAATAAAAATAACTACAGATATGAGGTGATCAGTCAGATGACAAAAAGTTAATTAAAATTACAAATGTCAGCATTTCATTTAAACAGTGATTCATTTTCATAAACTGTTTCTAGTGGTTCATGGTGACACTCCAAAATTCAGACATTCTGAGGGGTATAGGAGACGCCCAACTGATTGGAAACATCTGGGTGATTGTAGGGAGCAGTCCTAGATCATCCTACGCTGGCTGAGATTTGACAGTGCCCTCTGAAGTGACAGATTTGACCTCGGCCAGCGTGCATGCGTGCAGCTGCCAGAGACCGGTCTGGCTGAAAAAGAGGACAGAGCCAGACGCTCTAGGCACTGGATGGTACTGCTGCTTTTGATGGGAGCTCTGTTGACAGTTTGAGTTGGACTAAAATACAACCAGTTCACTGATGCATCCCCCCCAACACAAAAAAAGTGAGTAGTATATTGAAACAATTTGTCTCGATCTTTAAGTTTACCTGAATATAAATCCATCGAGTGCAAACATAAAGTATGATCATTGTGTCTACATACAGAAATATAATCACCATGGTGTTTGTTTTTTTTTATGTTTTAGAGTTTGTTGTGTTGTTCACCAGAAAAATATCTGCAAAAGAAAATGCAGCTGCATTATCTACAGTGCTTTTTAGCAAGTACACATTGAATGTTATTCCAAACAGATGTGTAGGAGAGAAAGAAAACAAGGACAGACGCCTTTAAGATATCACCTGACTGCAACTCAGACCTGACCTGCTTGTTAGGTTTTTTTAAATGTTTCTTTTCTCTTTTTCAAATAGCAAACTGCAACACATCATTAGATATGTAGCTCAGCATCACCACATAATTGCATTAATATTAATGTTTATGGTAATGACCTTTTTTTTTGAAGAGGAACTCTTGTTCATATTTCATTCATTAATATAATAAATGCAAAGAATGATCTGATAGTATGTTATTGTGTCCTTGATATGCAATGAGGAGCATTAGAGTGTCTTAAATTCGAGATAGGTATGCCTAAACTGTATTAATCTACACTGAAGCTATAAACTCTGTGAGAAAAGACTGCAGAAAATCTACAATGTTACAGATTAAACAAAACAGAGTGAAATTGAGTTCATTTGCATCACCCTCTTCTTTTCAGAGGAGTTAAACTGCTTACCATTATTCAAAGATATCTTTTAAATAAGGCCCAAATATGCGGGTGAAACCAATTTAACGAGTGGCCACCAAAGACGTTTGTCGAATGATCTATATTGAGATTTTGACTGTGTAAGCCTCTTATCATAACTGCTATAAAACACACATCATTCTGTTTCAGGACTGAATTCGGGAGATATGAAAATATAATAAATGCGACATTTTAAAGCTTGGCTTACTTGTTAATTACAAAACCAATTCAAACTGAACTTGGGGAACTTAATAAGTGCATATTTATGTTGAGGAATGAGGTTCGTACAGAAAAGGCAAAGAATCCTAGATGATGTTCTTCTCAAGAGATCAACCAGTGGTCCAACATAGAACAGGTCACTGATTTAATGGATAAACACATTGTTTTGCAGGTGATCTTCTCTTTAAAGTAACTTGCAACTTTCCTGTTTTGGCAAAAAAATTATTTAGCTTGGTCTCGTGGCGTTCTCTCGACTTTCAGTGGGCTGTGCCAAAAGGGCCTTCCAGTAAACGAAACAAAAGACTGGGAGGAAATCACATTTGCATGAAGCAGGGGATAATAAGGACAACATCACTCATGCGGAAGAGCTTAATTACTTCAAAGAAAAACAAATTAATGCATCCTCTTTAATTGTCTGCGGATAACCGACACGTAGGAGGGAAATAACTGCACACCTTGTTCGACAGCATCAGCACGATGCAGAATCAGGAGTGTGTGAGCACTTAGACAATGAGCTAGATCATACAGCTTTTAGCTCAGACATGCATGCTCTCATTTTCAAATGTAACAACCAACATCCTACAGAGCAGACACACACTTCAGGCACTACCCCGTCTGCAGATGGTGCAGCCATCTTTTAGGCCTTAATTACAAATTTAACATCAGCAGTTATTCTTCTGTCAGGTAAAATTTGAATCTGTCAACACACATGAGTGTTTAATGAGGGTAATGTTAATGATCAAACACTATAATGTTGAAAAACAGCTTGTTTAGTTCTGCAAAATGTGAATAGCTATTGATTTTTAAGGATATGAACGAAGGATCAGTTATGAACACATCCTTCCTGGAATTTGAGGGGAAGAACAAACATCATCGTGAAAGAATGCTGGAAAGCTAATCCATTACATTACATTGCACACTTAGTGTTTCTACGCAGACTGCGTGGCTTATTAGGCTCTCTGTCTAGTTCAACAAACACTGCACACTCCAAACACCATGCAGTAAAGATGGATGAGCAACACTCCTCGGTAACTACAGCCACATTTATTTCGAAACAGTGGGGAGAGTTTTGGAGGTGAGGAATAATTCCAGCCAGCGGTTGATGCCCAGTTTGAGAAAGAGGAGGAGGACCACCATGGGGCACCTGACAGTGATGAAGAGCATGGTCACATGCTGGCAGATTCATCTTAGGCCACAGTGAAATAGAGAAAGAGACAGAGAAAGGTAGAGAGAGAGGGGTTAAGAAATAGAGTGGAAAAGTGAGGAGAAAGAGAAGTACAGCTCAGAAGGGAGGGCAGACAATAGCAGAACACTGGTTTAACAATAAAACTGCCATAAAGTGTCTTGAAGGTGTGCTCCGTGGCAGTGAAGTACTGTAACTCTTTGAAACCTGCAAGAGAGAGAGAAAGAAAGAGAGAGTGAGACAGAGAAAGAGAGAGAGATGAGGAAGTGAAGGATGAGAAGAAGGGGAAGGAAGACAAAAGACAGTGAAAGCTCAAGATTGTAGAAGATGTAGAAATCAACACAGGGATTTCAAAACATTACCTCCTGTTTAGCTGTTGGTCAATTACCTGCCACACCCCACTCCTTCCACTGTGTGCTCCCGTGATGGGGTTGATGCCCATCACAGTCCCAGGCTGTCTGTGGTCTGGGCAGCTGTCAGGCAGGAGCTGAGAACCCAGGGGGCATGTCTGTGATGGCCAAAGATTCATTCGTTTAGTTTGTATTTATGTATTCAAGCTGCCCTCTGCTGTTCGCATTTCCAATGACACACTATCGAACAAAAAGGAATCGTTGTTTATCCTCAAATCATTATCACAGCATTTCTGAGAGTGTCAGTAGAATCTTCCTTTCCGACTATGCTTTAAAAATCATTGTTTGTGTCTGACTGACCTTGCTCTGCGTTGGTCTTTTCTTTCACAAACTCTAACACTATATGTTATGATTTCATGGATATTTCTGGAGCATTTCAAGGGGGCAGGTCTGAGAGGTTATTAGCACTATTTTTCTTTGTGACACCAGGGATGTAGATGGAAATGATAATGGTGGTGGTGGTGGTGATGTGGTTGGGGGAGTGGGAGTTGAAGCCAGGAGCATAGGTGGGTGATTGGGTACCTGCGGAAAAAGCTTTTTCATGTAATTCTGCTGCAGATTTCTGATTATCTGACAGGGATTTTATTTTTATTTTTAAAATCTTTCAATCTCTTTCTCTCCATTTCTTTCTTTAATTTCGTGTTTCACAATTTATCCTGGGGCAGCACGGTTAGCGCTGTCGCCTCACAACACGGCGGTTCCGGGTTCGAGTCCCGCTCTGTGCGGAGTTCACATGCTCTCTCCGTTTCTGCGTGGCTTCCTCCCACCTCCAAAAGCATACGCTTCAGGTTGATTGGCCGGTCCCAAATTGCCCGTAGGAGTGAGTGTGTGAGTACGTGTTTGTATGTGGCTCTGCGATGCACTGGCGTCGTGCCCGGAATGTCCCCCGCCTCACGCCCTATGCCAGCTGGGATAGGCTCCAGCTCCCCGTGACCCGCTACAGCGGATACAGCGGCATTAGATGAAAATGAAATGAAATGAAATTTATCCTTCCTATACTTTTGTTTTATGTTGATCAATAATGTGCAAACTGCAAAAAACCTCATCCATATGTATGTGATTTTTTTAACCAAATTGTCCATGACCTTACCATATGAAATGATGATTTTTTTTTTCCAACCTGGCAATTAGATTATTACGTTGATTTTCAGAAATGTGCAGGCTGAATGATAATAAGTTTTTGAAATGCAAGTGGCCCACATGCTAACTAGGTCAACATATTTCCCCTTCACATTAACATAATCATCTGAATTCATTTACCTGACACAATTGCAGAGATCAACACAGTTGATGTGTCAGCTACACGTATGTGTTGGCTTGTAAAATTGTCTGCACTCTAAGTCAAGTGGATGTTAATGCCCCACAGACCTGTCTGTCTGATTTCCCTCATAAAGCAGGAGGGCATTTGTGCACCAGCTCTCCTTACATCTTTTAAGAGAAAATTGTGGAGTTTAACCTCCCAATATTATCTCTCCTTTTTTCTTTGTGCAGGGAACAGCCGCACATCCACAAGGAATTTGGTACAGTCGACACAGTCAAGACGCTGATAATCCCAAGTCTTTGACTGCTGATAAGACGGCCAATTTAACATAATTATAAACCAGTAGTTTGAATAATAACGATTCATTAATTCAGTACATAGAAGAAGATGATAATTCAAATGCAGCATTTACTCACAATTACCATGCATGATAATGATTTCATTAAATCAGGCTCACGATTTCTGGCATTATAAACATAATTGTTACACAGTAAAAAAAATTAACTGTTTAACATAATAAAATTGTTGAGTGTAAATTAAGGATGTCTGTAATACATTAGAGGGGTGATGCTGACAAATCTCTCTCTCAAAACAAATGCTGTTGACCAACGCTATTATTACCTCCACACTTAATTACTTTTTGCTTTTTGGTTTAATTGCTTCAATAAAAATTATCTATAAAGCTTTTTTTAATTACACTTTCCGAGTGACCTGTGTAAAGAGAATTTTATTATGTGCGCACAGTAATTACCCTGTCACAGTCCAGTTAGGGGCTATTGTCTAGCTCTCCTTTGCATAGCTGTTACTGCCATGACCAGCATGCCCAAATGCCTGTTTCCGGAGCAACTTTTTAGATAGATGATAAAAATGCAAAACACAAACATATTCCTTCATGTTTTATCCCAGAAATTTTGTGGAGGAAGAAAACGTTGAAAAACGCAACTACATCTTGGCTGAAAAACATTTCAACACTACCTGATGTTTCTTCTTCACCGTATTGTTACATGAACAGAGAGACGTGGAGGGTTTAAGCTATTTCTAGCTGATTTTCTGCTTATGCTTTAATGCGTGTCTTAATGGAAGAGGCCAAATGATTGAATCCCTTTAATTATATGGCTGAGGATATAGTGCAATGTTTACGTTGTTAATGAGCTGATAATACATACACAATAACTGTGATTTATTTTGTCAGACATGGCATGCTAACCTAAATGTTACCATAACTCCTAATTGCTTTTTGTTGTGTTTGATCATGCAGTGAGAAATCAGGCAGCACATTCACAGATTTTCATCCATTTTCTGACTGCTGTATTCTGAGGACATCTGTCCTCTAATTTTATATGTATTTTTTTAAATCCTTTGCCATTAAATATTGGCAAATGTGGTGAATACCTCGTTTACTGAAGCAAAGATTGAAGTGCAGTTATATAAAATAAAGTGGCATTGTAAATTTTAAGACTGATAAACAACCATCACATGTATGAAAAGAGAAGAAACAGGTGACATGTATCAATGGGATTGTATGCTCATTATTGTGGCTGCAAATGTTCATTTGCTTCCCTCCCCCATTGGATGACTAGAGGCTGACCCTTCCTTTGTATGGGTGGCCTTGTCAGTCCTCATCCTGTTCCTAGCAGACATGGCCTCCCAGCCCTAAAGCTTTCAGTTTGCCACAGCTCCTGCTGAAATAAACGTCAAGAAATATCAATGAGATGTAAGACGGTTTTAAGAAAATGTGTTTTTAAACTAAAGTAAGAGGCTCTATTAAAGATGTCAGTGTTGCAAGCACAAAAACATCATGCCATGTTCTGTATGCAGGACAAACACAGCATTGTATACAGTTACCAGCAGTTTACAATAATTATCCAGACATTTTACAATATGTACTATGATCCAACTACTGGTTGAAAAAAATCCATATAAGAGTATCTGGAATGCAACTATCTGAATATGAATATGAATATGAATTTTAATATTTGTATTCCTGTGCCTACTGAGTGACTGATTGGATAAAATATAATTCACTCCAATACAGCAGCCCAGCCAAACCTCTCACGTTTATGTTCAGTTTGGATGCAGCCAGAGAATGCAGGTGTGCAGAGAGATATTTATACTGTTGCGTTGATTTCCATTGTATTGGGTGTGTGTAACTAATCTAGTGTGTTTTAATGTATGCAAACACACAATTTAAGATAACATACATTCTGGAAATAACTAAAAAATGCGATCATGATTATATGAAATATATCAAAAGAATTTAAACCAATATTTAACAAATACATTATATACGCATATATACATATACAGCATATTGTATCTATCAATAATATTTACCCTCTAGCACACATTTACTGAGGCCTTCATTAACATTTAGGAACAACAAAAGCCTTAAAACTAAAATCAAGTTCCAAATGAAGGTCAGAAAAAAATTTGAGGCACAAATCGCTCAGATTATTTCAGCTGTGTTTAGAATATGAACCTGTTACCACAAGTGCTGGGCAGGTTGAAAGAAAAGAGATTCACAAGTTCCAGCTGTAGTATAAAGATGGCCTCAGAAACATAACGCCTCAGAGCAGATAAATCGTCCTCAAAATCTCTGAGCGACGGCTGCCTTGGGACTGAGGGCCTTCTTGATGCTGCCTTGCCAGAGAGCTGCCCAAAGCATGGACAATTAGGGAGGTCCCTGGTGCCTCTTTGCTCTCTGTGCGCCTGGTGGGCTGCTCTATAAGGCGCCAAGGGGAGGGACTTGAGGAACTGACTGGGCTGGCTTGGCAGGCTGGGCCAGAGGCATAGAGCTTGGGGAGGCCTGATCTCAATAATCCCTTTGCCCCAAGAGGCTGTCACACCACTCACACTGCTGGAAGCTAGAATGGAAATGGACCGAGGGCTTTCTAAAGCTTTTACCTGCTAGAAGAGCTCATCATTGAGAGACAGGGACGTACTGGGAACCCAGTGTGGTTCAAACACAGAGGACAAGGTCTGTTTTATACCATCCAACCTGTGTATTTGATTTGGTGAGGTGCTAACATTGGATTCCATACATAAATCTGTCAATAGAATATCTGCTTGAGCAATTTCTAACACGACTTCATTTGTTCCCACAGAAAAAAAGGCATCATCAGTAGTCATATCTCTGCTTCCTGTGAGATCTGAGTTTCCTCTCCTTAAAAGATAGACAGGAAAAGTGCAATCACCCTCTCGCAACTCTCCACAGTCATTCTCCGCTTTCATTAATGTACAATTTCTTCTTGAAATTCCCCAGACCGTGTCATAATCTATTGGCCTTGTGGAATATATATGATGTAGAATTACCTTGTTGTACAACTTAAAGTGAGCTGTCCCATGTGAATGTGACCACAGTCAAAACCATTGGCCTAATTAGACCGACATGCCTCAGAATGTGAGGAGAAACTTAGCACAAATGGATAAAGGTCTTCCAGCTCTCCGCCTGTGGCCGTCTCAGTCCCTTAATGTATTACCACCTGCACCCGCAATCAGCACAGGAACATTTAAATGACTGCGATTCAGGAGACCCAGCTCCAAACTGGTAGGAAACACATGAGAGGTGATTTAAGATATTGGCTGTAATGAAGCTGACCGTTGGCGGGTCTGCTCTGAATGTGATAGAGGAAATTAGGGGTGGGAACAGGTCACAGACGTACATATACTGGGGGCATGGCAGCAAATGAAATGCAGAGTAGAAGTCTACAGTCCAATGTGCTGTTTGCTTCGTGTCAGGTAAACATCAACCACGGTGAGCTTTGGGTGTCTGTAAAGATGATATAATCAATGTTTTGTGTTTGTTTTCCAGCAGCTAGAGTATATTGTGGTGTTCCCTTTTTATCACCTCTGACTGCTCTCTTCCCCAGCATCAGCCCTCCCCTGTATGGACTCCAACACAAACACAGAAACAAACAGCCTCCCATGAGGTTGACAATAACACATTTTCTCTATAGTTTCTTTGACATATTTCTCAACAATGAATAGCACCAAACAATCGTAGAGGAAAGACATGAAAATAAAGTGTCCGGCTGCATTAGTTTATGATGAGCAAAGGAAGAGTAATGAAATAAAAGACAGCCAACAAAGGTATGAGAGGATAACATCTGGGTGCAACTTCTGCTGAGACTGACGGCAGCTAACTGATCCTTGTGATTGTGATTGACAGGCACTGACCACCACTCTACTAGCAGCAGCTTCTACAGACTGCTGAGCACAGCGGGTAGTGTGAAGGTTCGCTGAGATTCCCAATAAAATGGACATTACAGGGAAAACAACAGCCGGCCTTGCAAAGGTGAATGTTGGGCACGTAGCACTCCTCCATCACACAATGTGCCAGGGTTCACTGAGCCTGCACTGTTTCAGGACTGCAGAATATAGAGCCATACTTATTGAAAAAGCTAAAATGACCAGGGATTCTCTCAAGACGTGGTTGAAGTATGGTTCATCCAAACAGGAGAGTGAGATTCTGAAATCTCAAGGAACTGGAATGAGGCTTTCAGAAAAGCAGAACATTTTAATGTTTTGACAGATGCAGCTGTTAAAAGCATTCCTTGAATGTTTAAGTCTTTATCCTTGAAACTTGTTGAGCCACATTCATGCAATCTACACAACTTAAAGCACATTTATAATGTAGTTTCCATCAGTATCATCTTTATACGGTAAATATTCCCATCTCTTCTTTTCCTTTTGGCTTTTCCCTTCAGGGGTCGCCACAGCGAATCAACCGCCTCCATCTAACCCTGTCCTTTGCATCCTCTTCTCTCACACCAACTACCTTCATGTCCTCTTTCACTACATCCATAAACCTCCTCTTTGGTCTTCCTCTAGGCCTCCTGCCTGGCAGTTCAAAACTCAGCATCCTTCTACCAATATATTCACTATCTCTCCTCTGGACATGTCCAAACCATCTCAGTCTGGCCTCTCTGACTTTATCTCCAAAACCTCTAACATGTGCTGTCCCTCTGATGTACTCATTCCTGATCCTATCCTTCCTGGTCACTCCCAGAGAGAACCTCAGCATCTTCATCTCTGCTACCTCCAGCTCTGCCTCCTGTCTTTTCCTCAGTGACACTGTCTCTAGGCCAAACAACATTGCTGGTCTCACCACAGTTTTGTACACCTTTCCTTTCATTTTAGCTGAAACTCTTCTATCACACATCACACCTGACACTTTCCTCCACCCATTCCATCCTGCCTGGACACGCTTCTTCACCTCTTTTCCCCACTCTCCATTGCTCTGGACTGTTGACCCCAAGTACTTAAAATCCTCCACCTTCTTGATCTCTTCTCCCTGTAACCTCACTCTTCCACTTGGGTCCCTCTCATTCACACACATGTACTCTGTCTTACTGCGGCTAACCTTCATTCCTCTCCTTTCCAGGGCAAACCTCCACCTCTCTAACTTCTCCTCCACCTCGTCCCTACTCTCACTGCAGATCACAATGTCATCTGCAAACATCATAGTCCATGGAGATTCCTGTCTAACCTCGTCTGTCAGCTTGTCCATCACCATAGCGAACAAGAAGGGGCTCAGAGCTGATCCCTGATGCAGTCCCACCTCCACCTTGAACTCCTCTGTCACACCTACAGCACACCTCACCACTGTCTTACAGTCCTCATACATGTCCTGCACCGCTCTAACATACTTCTCTGCCACTCCAGACTTCCTCATACAATACCACAGTTCCTCTCTGGGCACCCTGTCATAAGCTTTCTCCAGATCTACAAAAACACAATGCAGCTCCCTCTGGCCTTCTCTGTACTTCTCTATCAACATCCTCAAAGCAAATACTGCATCTGTAGTACTCTTTTTTGGCATGAAACCATACTGCTGCTCACAAATGCTCACTTCTGCCCTTAGTCTAGCTTCCACTACTCTTTCCCATAACTTCATTGTATGGCTCATCAGCTTTATTCCTCTGTAGTTGCCACAACTCTGCACATCTCCCTTGTTCTTAAAAATGGGCACCAGCACACTTCTCCTCCACTCCTCAGGCATCTTCTCACTATCTAAGATCCTGTTGAACAACCCAGTCAGAAACTCTACTGCCACCTCTCCTAGACACTTCCAAACCTCTACAGGTATATCATCAGGACCGACTGCCTTTCCACTCTTCATCCTCTTCAGTGCTCTCCTCACTTCATCCTGGCTAATCTTTGCTACATCCTGGTCCACAACAGTCACCTCTTCTAGTCTTTGCTCTCTCTCATTTTCCACGTTCATCAACTCCTCAAAGTACTCTTTCCATCTTCCCATCACACTGCTGGCACCTGTCAATAGACTTCCATCCCTATCCTTAATCACCCTAACCTGCTGCACGTCCTTCCCATCTCTATCTCTCTGTCTTGCCAGCCTGTATAGATCAGTCTCTCCCTCCTTACTGTCCAACCTAGCATACAAGTCATCATAAGCTTCTTGTTTGGCCTTTGCTACCTCTACCTTCACCTTACGCTGTATCTCCCTGTACTCCTGTCTACTCTCCTCAGTCCTCTCAGTGTCCCACTTCTTCTTAGCTAACCTCTTTCTTTGTATACACTCCTGTACCTCCTCATTCCACCACCAAGTCTCCTTATCTACTTTCCTTCCAGATGACACACCAAATACTCTCCTACCTGTCTCCCTGATCACATTAGCTGTAGTTGTCCAGTCATCTGGAAGCACCTCCTGACCACCCAGAGCCTGTCTTAACTCCTTCCTAAAGGTCATGCAACACTCTTCCTTTTTTAGCTTCCACCATTTCGTCTTCTGCTCTGTCTTTGTCCTCTTCATCTTCCTCACCACCAGAGTCATCCTACACACCACCATTCTATGCTGTTTGGCTACACTCTCGCCTACCACTACTTTGCAGTCACTGATCTCCTTCAGGTTACATCGTCTACACAAGATGTAGTCTACCTGTGTGCTCCTACCACCACTCTTATAGGTCACCCTATGTTCCTGCCTCTTCTGGAAAAAAGTATTCACTACAGCCATTTCCATCCTTTTTGCAAAGTCAACTACCATCTGTCCTTCTGCGTTCCTCTCCTGGATACCAAACCTGCCCATCACTTCCTCATCACCTCTGTTACCTGCACCAACATGTCCATTGAAGTCTGCACCGATGACAACTCTCTCACTTCTAGGTATGCTCTGCATCACTTCATCAAAGTCCAACCAGAATTTCTCCTTCTCCTCCAGCTCACATCCTACCTGTGGGGCATACCCACTAACAACATTGAACATCACACCTTCTATTTCTAGCTTCAGACTCATCACTCTATCCGACACTCTTTTTACCTCCAGGACATTCCTAACAAACTCCTCCTTCAAGATAACTCCTACTCCATTTCTCTTTCTATCTACACCATGATAGAACAACTTGAACCCTGCTCCTAAACTTCTAGCCTTGCTACCTTTCCACCTGGTCTCCTGGACACACAGTATGTCTACCTTCCTCCTCTGCATCATGTCGACCAACTCTCTACCTTTTCCTGTCATAGTTCCAACATTCAACGTCCCTACTCTTAGTCCTATACTCTTGGCGCTCCTCTTCTCTTTCTTCGTGCGAACGCACTTTCCTCCTCTCCTTCTTCGACCAACAGTAATCCAATTTCCACCGGCGCCCTGTAGGTCAACAGCGCCGATGGCGGTCGTTGTTAACCCGGGCCTCGACCGATCCGGTATGGAAGTCATATGTTTGATTCGCATCTTTGATTTGGCAAAAGTTTTACGCCGGATGCCCTTCCTGACGCAACCCTCTGTATTTATCCGGGCTTGGGACCGGCACAATAAGACACTGGCTTGTGCCCTCTTGCGGCTACATTACGGTAAATATTCCCATAGGTAATGAAAATAAAGGCTCAATCCATTTACATCCCTAATTTTCACATCCATTAAAAGATGAATGCTTTGATACCATTGCAGTGTTTATCTGTAGTCTCCAGGGATTCATTAATTGAGCACTCCTTTCAAAATATAATCTATCGCTTCATTAAACTTCCCAAATATGAAATTTGAACCCAAATATCCAGAGAAAAGTTACTGCTTTGTTGTTCCCTAATTTGCACAATATTGTAATGAACAAGTTGCTAAGATATATTTTCATTTTCATGTAAATAAAGTTTTTTTTTTTTTTTTTTTTTTTTCTCAAGCACTTAACAGCTCTGGTTTGGATAATATGTGATATTTTTTTATTTTTTTTTTGAGTGAGATGAACCTCCCAAGAATAAGGTTTCAAGCCTGCTGCTTAGTAAATTTCACAGCTTCTAGCACTGAAGCACATCATTACAATGTGTGAAATTTTAATCAGAGATGTTGTGAAGAAACAGCGATCAGCCAACGAACATAATTAAGGTCCTCTGTCATAGAGATTATGATGCCAAATTTGAATGCGAAAGTGTTTTAAAGAGCAAGGGGAAATGCATTAACTAAATTACATAGCATGGCGTGAATGAGCCATCATGGTTTTCTGTCAGTTTATGCGTAGATATCCTTTATTATATTGGATGCCATTACTTCCCTTTTAATTGAACAGCGTTTTGTTTGGCACAGGCCTACTGAACTTTGCATCAACGATGCATAAATTTTACGCATGGCTAACTCATATGCGTCACAATTAAAGCAGATTTACAAAGAGCAAGATGCAACACATGACTTGTTGTACATTTAATATACAGTAAAAAAGAACAGGATGAAAGGATGAGTAAAAGATTTTATGTAATTAAATGAGTTTTCAACACTTTTCACTATTTTTGTGAAAAATCATCCACACATGTGTAGTATGCTATACCGAGGTAAAATCTCTGTCCAAAGAGTTCCTGCTTCCAGGACAATTTATTTTTTATAATGCTCACTTGCTCATTAAAATGCAAATTGGGCATATGCTTTCATTTTCCAGTACAATAATCCAGACGCAGACAGTTTATCCAATCATCAGCTTCACTATAAAGACAAGCTGGGGTTTATAGGGTGCTCCTGCTAATGCCAGGCATACGAAACAAGATGCAAGCACTTGCTTGGCCTCACAAACACACAGACACGCCCACACACTGATGCACAAGCTCACAGTCAGTCTTACCACGCTACACACTCACAGACATGGATTGATACAGTTTGAAGAAGAGGACAGAAGTACTCAAAGTACTTCAAAACTATACTTGAGTGAAGTACAATTCAGGACTCATTGTTGAGTACCAAGTTTAATCCACAACAAGGAATATTTCTATGTGCCAGGAATAGTGTAAAATATTTTTTTTTTTAATTTTTAAAATGTAAAAACTTTAAAGTACAGGTTATACATTTGAAGAGTCATGGCTCACGACCACTGTATCAAAGGAATTAAAGGTAACAAGCAATAACCGATCCAGGATAATCACATGCGGAAAGATAATGGTGCTAAGTCATCCCAGCGGTCACATTGTGGGTGTTGTTAATATGCCACTAATGTGTGTGCGTGGACAGAGAATGAGAGATGCTACAAAGAAAGACTATACCCCTGGCACGCTGCCTAAGAGCTGCCAGAGCTGTACTCTCATTTCTGTCGCTGGAGTTTGTTTCACAAGCCTCCTAATCAATTGGAATGCAGACCCTGAAATAGAACTTGGCAGCAAGCTCCATTCCACCATTGTGCCTGCTGGTCAATGCTCAGAGAATAGCAGCCATCATTCAAGTCACTATCCAATACCTCTGTTTAACAGGGTAAGAGGGTAGGACATTAAACAAATTTTACATTATTGTCCTGCCAGTGGGAGAAAGGAGGATTCCTACTGTACAATAATTCTGAATTTGTTTCCTACAGCTGTTTGGGGAAGTGTGTCTCCCTTTGTGTTCTGCTGAGCGGTGTTAATGAAATCAGAGGTGATGACAGAGACAAATAAAGATGACCAGTCAGAATTTGTCGGTGAACATTTCCTCCTGTGAGGAGAAATGGAGGTGCCACACTGAGTCTAATTTACTTAAGACGGCACTAAGTGGAACCCGCACCTGAGTGCACGGCCATTAGTCCATTCGATACACTGTCAGGAGCCAGGATGCAAATAGCTGATTTCCTTCAAAAGGGGAACACAATGGCTAAGCAGCTCCCAGCTGGAAACCTGAAGACTAATAGGCCAATGGCATAGCGTTGCATCAGCGTCTGCGTGTTGACGTGTATTCCAACTAATCAACGGCAGCCTACTTCTTGCCGTCTCCATCTTGGCTTCAAACACATTCATCTCCGGCTGGGTTAAACAGGAATAAAAACACATTAGTGCCATGTTACACTGATGGAGAGAACAGCCTGGATTGGCCCTCCGCAATGCTAAAAGTCTGACTGTGTATTGATTTGCACTACATAAATCTTGTTTTCTGTCTGCGCTAGTGAATCAGTCATGACCCCAAGGATTAACAAACACTGTCGAGGGTTACAGCTGGCATGTGAGCCAACAACGCCCATGCATTGCAATAGCCATGCCCCATCTTGTCATTTCTCTGCCTGCCTGGCTTTACTAATTGCTGGCAATCAACAGATAATGTGATGGAGCTGAAAGAGGTGGTGGGTTTCTTGTGGTTTTTGGCTCTGACAAGGAGTTTTGAGGTTCCTGCAGCCAAAAACTATCAACAATGAATGTGAATTGGTCAGCAGGAGTGTATGCGTTACAACCTGGATTAATTGGCATAAGGGGATCCAGCATGGCTAGCGCCAGATCGCATTAAGCTGATGGGATTTGACTCAGTAAACTTTCACAAAGGCAAAGCCCTTGTTACCCTGGCTGAATGACACCATAGGGTATAAAATTACCTTCTTGTCTGTAAATTTGCCAATAAAAAGACATTCAAATAAAGTATCACACCAGCAGCTGAAGAGTACATATGTACTGAAGAAATGTGGATATAACAGATGTCTCCTTTACGAAATCCCACTACTGGCTTTTGTTGAGACCAGCAACAAACTACACAATATGTAGGGTGAGCAATATAATGACCATAATAGTTTGCAGTCCCCCTGTGGCCACTTTTTGCTTCAATATGTCAGGGACGTAAGGTGTTAAATTGTTTAATTCTTCAATGGTATATGAAAGCCATTTTTTGTAGACTTGGAACATTACCATTGAGACCGTAATTACATTATTACAGGTACTATCATCATTATTTATTTTTCTGGCATTTAAGGACCTGCTAAATGCCAAACTGCACCTCAGAGACAATAGCTTGATCATATGTGATGTGCAAACACTTTTAATTACGGTATCTTTAAATTCTAATCATGTTTATCCTCAAACAGAAGGCATAACAAAGCATTATTTAAAAAAAAAAAAAAAAAAAAAAAGCTTGTGAATAACCCTGGGTATAGTCTTGAATAAACGGTTCATATGCTGCAAACCCGAAAGTGGTTTTGTTTCTTTTCTATTTAAGCAATCTGCCTGAACAAGTATCAAGTTAATACAGTGATATTGGGCACACATGGGTCTTGTTGCAAGTGCTTTAGAAGCCATAAATGTTCATGAGTACAACTGGCCAACATTAATCAGTGTGCCTGCTGAGAGGGCGGCGTGTGTGTGTGTGTGTGTGTGTGTGTGTGTGTGTGTGTGTGTGTGTGTGTGTGTGTGTGTGTGTGTGTGTTAGTGGGTAGGGAGGGAGAAGGGAGTAAGTTAAAGAGAGAGAGGATAACAGAATTAAACAGCTAGATATAGAAAAGGGGGATGGCGCGTCTCTGGAGGCCTCCACACCAATGCTCACCCTGCTGCCAGGCACACTGCACACACCAGAGACCTTATTTACCCAGCAGCCCCGAAGAAGTATAGGCCCAGATCTTATTTACTCAGAGCCTAGGCAACCATCAGGTGCTGAGGGGATCTGGCCAGCAGCAAAAGCAAATACCCCAGATCAAAACCAACCATTGAGGAAGAAAGGGGCGCTCAGCCAAAGTCCTGGTCAAGCACTAGTGTTTACTCTTTGGTTGAAGGGCTATAGAGGAACTCCATCTGAAGAACTGCAGATTGACACCCCCACAATAAAACCCCTTTAAGAAAAGACAAAAAATATCTGATGGCTACCATTGTCTCATATCCATATGTCTAGACTACCTGCAGTAATGCGAACTTCTCTCATCTTTTAAACCGGCACTGCCACCGGTCTTCAGGATCAGACACGGTGTCGGGGGAAGAAAGATGAAGACGAAAAAAAGCCCAGCTAATGACTAGCTCTTATGCATCAGTGCACTTACTAATGAGCTTCCAGGGAGAGGCTGGCAGAGCCAGAGCGAAGGCTGAGCCGGGATGTGAGAGGCCTGGGCCATCACTTCCCCGCTGTGATCCCTGCCTTCCCACTCACAAGGAGCCCCAGCTCCAAGCCACTAATGAGTGTTAGAGGAAGAGTCCAAGCTCGCGTCCACCTGCCAGCCTTCAGAGCCCAGCCTGCTGCAAGACAGTAGGGGTCAGACACATTCCTAAGCTCTTAATAATTTACATCATATTGATTTCCTCACTGTTAGACACTCTCACCTGCATGGGCTCTCACTCCCACTTTCTCTCTCTGCCTCTCTCTCCCTGATATAAGCGCATTCCACCGGAGAGAGGAGTTAGAATGATACAAAAGCATGTAACTTTGCCCTGGCTCCAAACCAGTTAAATACAACATTCAATTTAATAGACTGTGGACAATGTCTGTGTCAGTGAGGACATTTGGCTATTCATGAACATAAACTGCTGAAGAATCACCTTTGAAAATGGAAGATTCATATTGCACTTAGTGACTCCTGCACATTAAATGTTTTGCACAATGAGACTCAAAATACAACTTCAACTTTCTTTGACATGCTAAAAACTAATGACACAAATTAGCCCCCATTTGCATGTAGAGCCTTTCCATTTTTTATTAGTTTAAAAGAGACTTTTGCACAAAGAATTTATGTATCAAACCTAAAAAGCAAACCCAAATCAAAAGGTACAAAAATGCAAGAATGAAAATAAATTATGCAGTTTGCATTCTATTTAACCTCTAATCAGGCTCTGAGAAGAGGACATTAGTATTCTCCCTTTGTCAATATGATGATCTGTATACTCAGTTCTTTAAATATTCATCAGCACAGAACATAGAGTTCTTCTTACTCTGTTTCATAATTCAAATGATATGAATGTTACATAGGTAAGGCACCATTTCCCCCTCAAAAGAACAACTTTCTATCATTATCTCAATACTTAAGAATGACTTTTAACACCATCCACCTTTCTTCAATGCAAAGGCAACTTCAAAGTAAGCTTACCCTGCTCCTTGGAACAGAATTCTCTCTCTAAGAATTAAACCAACCAGGAAGGAAATTGACATTGACAGAATTATTCACAGAAATCTTTCATTCTATCTATCTATCTATCTATCTATCTATCTATCTATCTATCTATCTATCTATCTATCTATCTATCTATCTATCTATCTATCTATCTATCTATCTATCTATCTATCTATCTATCTATCTATCTATCTATCTATCTATCTATCTATCTATCTATCCATCCATCTATCCATCCATCCATCCATCCATCCATCCATCCATCCATCCATCCATCCATCCATCCATCCATCCATCCATCCATCCATCCATCCATCCATCCATCCATCCATCTGCCTCTGGTGAGCCCGGATTTAAAGTACAATTTTGCTGTTCACACACAGTAGTTGGTGTCAGACCGTTAGTCTGAAGCTAGAATATCTTACAACACAATGTTTGTTTGCATCCAGGTGTGATGACACATAGCCATTTTCATTCTGAGGCGTTGAGACCTGGTGTAAGTGTCATGGAAGTGTTGTCCACGAAGGAACACCTCTTATCTATATATTGATCAACACTGCCCTCTTCTGTTTAAAACTGGAGAAGGGTTTGTCTTTGTAAAGGACTGAGTTATGACTTATGTGAGGGTAAATTGGCCCAGTTAGTTGTTGGTTATTCCTTAAAAACATTTAAAGTGGAATGTCACTTAGTGGAACAGAAGTTAAGACAAAGATGCTGAAGTATAGTAATTTAACTTTAAATATATAGAGTCAAGCTGAATCCATTTCCCTACCTTCAAGTAAAGGATATATATAAGTATAAACATAAATATTTAGTTATAGAATGAATATCATCTGTAGAAAACAATTTCAATACCATTAATATGTTAAAAGAGGATTCAATCAATTTCAATAAACATTGGAATGTCATAGGTTTACATTTCCTTAAAAAAAGGCATAAAAGCTGATAGTATGTCTGTCAGTGGATGCAAACTGTCCGTAAAATATATCCATAATTGTTTATGAGGACTTAAAATGCATGTCAGTTACATAAATTTGGATAGTATTCAACACGTACATAATAAACCACACAGTAACTTCACTTTTTTGCCCCATAAATACATTAACATTGTACATGTAACATTAAAATATCCATTTACGAATCTCCTATAATGGTCCTGTAAAAGGTGCAGTTTCAAATCAGATTAAATTATATAAATATGCCATAAACATCAATTTGATTTACAAACCACATTCAACCAAAATGTTTTCATGATAATTACATTGAACATTTTATATTGCCTTGAAAGACCAAATGCTAACATGAAACATTTCCATAATCAAATTATGATATTTTATTGAGTTGTGTTCTTACATTATAAACCAGTGTAAATTCGTTCACCTGTCCATTTGACTTCCTGATGTGTGACATTTGTGAACACAATTTTAATATAATCTGGACAAATCTTATTCTGTACAAATACTTAAATCATGGCAACCATCCACAGTGTGAGGTTGAAAATCATATTCTGCCATGTTGGCTGTCCAGATGTTATTGTAATGAAGGAATAGTGTTTCTTTAATCTTGCGTAACAAATGAACAATAATACTCAGCTCATGTTTATGTTAGTCATTCACTATCACACACATGTTGTGCCAGCAATGAGGATCTCTAGCCTGTTCTTAATTATAGCTTTGCCGTCAGTGGTAATTATTGTTTTACTATGAACCCTGTATGGGGATTTTAAAAAAACACAAAGAAAAACTAAATGTTAACAGAAAACACTAAAGATCATCTCTTCCCTACTGATCATCGGAGTCAGAGGTCACCTACACTATCTCTTAAGGAATAAAACAGTTAAATCTTTTAACAGCATCCAAAGGGGTCCAGTATTAAATAAAATGACTAGCAGCAAAAGCAACCAGTTCTGTTCTCCCCTATACCAGAATGTACAAGAGAAAACAACTGAGATGAGAAACAGCTATGAAATAACACACATGTTCATATTTGAGCAGCACTGCTTTGATCTTGTTTTGCTTGTTTTCCAAACCTCCGTTTATAGCAGGATGCAAAATGTGATAGACTTTCTAGGTTTAGAATGTATCATTACAAACACTTAGGAAACACCCATGTTGCATCAAAATCTTGATTTATATTTTTTTAAAATTCTACCTAATTTGCAATCTGGTGTGCTATGCACACTCCATGGTTATTACACCATTGCTATTATATGTACTATTGGTTAGCAAACAGAGTTGTATGGAGAACAGAGTAGCATCTGGTTGTGAATGTCCATTTTTGAATTTGGCACTGCATACGTGTGCAATATAAATAGCTCTTGAACATTTTCTTATTCCCTCCCAATATATATCCTGAATTAGAAGCTAATATTTGGGTTAAGGGTAGCATGGTGAAGCAGTGGATAGCATTTTTGCCTCACAGCAAGGTGGTCCTGGATTCTAATCCACCTGGGAGTTTTCTGTGTGGCGTTTGTCTTTTCTCTGTGTCTGTGAGTGACCTGTCTGGGTTCTCTTGCTTCATCTCACAAGTGAAAATATGCAAAGATATAGAACTGGTGACTCTAAATTGCCCATAGGCAATAAGTCGCTAACAGCTCCACTGGCTTCAGAACAGATGCTACATGGACTTTAAAGTTCTTCTTCTACACATTCAAGATCATCCACTACCTCTTTCCATAACCTCGTAAACATATCAACATAAACTAATCAACTAACAATCAACTAACTAATCAACACTCTCATCCATCAGTGTCATCCTGCCTCCAGGCCGCCTGACCATTATGGAATCCAGAGCATTTGGCTACTCTGCCTCCCGTCCCCTACCCCCTCGTCTTGAACTCCATCCCTCCTGACATCAGGATCTCCGTTTCCACTTTTAATTCCCACCTTAAAACCTATCTTTTAAAATAAACCTATTTAATTTGATCATTAATTCTCATTTGCTTATGTTTTTGTAATTTTTGTAATTGTTTCTGTAAAACGATCTTCACTACCTTGAAAGGTGCTTTTAAATAATTATTATTATTTAATTATTTTAAACAATATTATGTCGTAGGAAGTTTACAGGTTTAGTTGACAGAACTGCAGTCTTGGTCAGAGTCATGAAGGAAGCCAATGTCGATACATGTAGAGCTTGATATTGATGAATGTATAGCTTAATATTTTCAGAAATATGTTTTGCCCAACTAAAGTTTGTTTTTCCTTTTCATTTTATGTTCTTTTTTCTTTTTTTTGCTGGCTCATTGCTTAATTGTGTGATGCAATCAATCAATCAAAATGAAAAGGTGACGTCCTTAAATAGCCCGTCATCCATAATGCTGCAATGGTCCCATTTCACATTGAACCACATTTATCCTACTGACTTGAACTTCTCACCTTGCCAAGCAAAGCACAACCTATTTGACATGCGACTTGAACACTGTGTGTGTGTTAACGGGCATGACCATGCATCCACAGGTGCTCTGATGTAAAATCTCACATTTGCAGTTGTCTCATGGATTAATTTAGATATAATGGGGAGAGAAAAGATGCTAATATAATTATTACAAATTAATTCACAACCCAAAATTTAAGTCGTACACCTTGCAGGTCATGTGCAAACACATGACACATATCACTCCTCAGTGGTGCTAAAAACTTTAATCAATACCAGTGAGCACATTGTGTTAACAAAAAAAGCGATCTAATAACCTAGTTGCAGGCTTGGAAAAAGGTCAAAAGAATATAAAAGACATTACATACTGTTTTAAATTGACTTGATTTAAACCAATTGTTTTTGACATTATTAGCTCAAGTCACTAAAAAGACTATTCTTATTATTTCATCATCTGGGAATGTAGGGGAAAATGAATTTACAACAGTTCGTGAATATTAGTAATGTTTTGTAATTATGCATGCAGTGACCATCTGGATAGACGGATGATTTTATTACCACAAAAAATGTTTATAAAATATGTTAAAATGCATTTCAGAGATTATTATCTCCATCTGTATATATTCATCAGAAAATAATTTCTATTGCAGCAGCAGTACTTGCAGCAGCAGTTAAGCAAGGGTAGTTTGTCAAGGCCTGGGGGTCTTGATAGTAAAGCTTTATGACGGACAACATCTTTGTCCGACTATTTCAGTATAAAAGAGGACAGTGGAAAAACAAAGACAGCCTTTACTCTGATGGTCTCATGTGTAGTTGGTGTTTTTAACAAAACCAGGACAAACCAGATGTACTCTCCCATACGTGGCACTTAAAGCCTCATATGTAACTAGCTGTGGCAACCACATGATGTCAGCACAGAGCCATTTAGCACTTCTCATAGCTCGACAGCCCCTAAATTCCAGCCGACCCTGGTATGAGTGAAAATAATTTTTGTTATCACCAAAATATTCAGGAAAGTGACTTAAAAGTTATACTTGATATCAGAGTGGCCAGGATATTACTGTGAAGGGTAAACACGAACAAATACTTTAATTGTAAAAAAAATTTTTAATCTATTTAAACTTCTGTTCAAGTACTTTTCAAGTGATTTCTGTGCTCTCACTCTAGCAAAGCTGTGTGTTATGGCCGTTTCCCATCAACAGAGGCATCCAGAAAACTTGACAGTTACAGAGAACACTAGTCCTCATGAGCCCAACGTGTCTAACTCATGGCATCACTGCGTATACACATCCAGCCAAAGACTTGTTCAATTAAGAGCCTGAAATAGAATAAGAATTAAGCTAAAAACAGGCCTGTTCTTGAGTAACTTCTGTGATTCAGCAGATGTAGACCTCAAAATATTTCTTTTTTATTTGGATCAAGGATGCAAGAGCATACAGATTGAAATGCAAATACATGAATAACTACCAAAAAAGTAATACACTAATTTAAATCACAACTACATATTTTTGTACTTAACTTTAAAATATTCAGGGACTTCTTTTTTCCAACACTTTTATACTGGGCTCACTTTTTATTTCCTTTCCTTGGAGATAAAAAATTACAGATAATTTTATCTGCATCAGACAGTGAAGATCAGAGAAAAGTACAGTATCACACAGGGGAATATTCATTAAAAATGCCTGGGCATGCTGTGTTACTGAAAAATATAATTATTTCTCCCTTAGTAAAAAGGCAAACAAACAAGATTAATAGGCTTCTGCCTGATTTTTTTAACCTATTTAAACCTGCCATGAACTATTTTGTGTAGTTCACGGCAGTTACATGTAAACCAAACGCAGTTTGATGGCTCCATATATGAAAAATATCACTGCCTGTCTCAATTAGTGTGAACTAGAGACTTATTTCTTTGAAACATGAGTCTGTAATACATGTGATTCTGGCTTTGATATGAAAGACAGATCTCATAGAATGCTTGTATTTAAGTGTTGCATGACAACTGTGTTACAAACCAGTAAAGTATTGTGTTGCCTCTTGGGGCTCACTCTGTACAGAAAGAACTGCAGCCACGGGCATTGCCCCACTAGCAACAAGGATATGATAGTAATAACAGTGAAGTACAACTATGATGCAACAATTCTGTGAAGTTCTGAAGTAAAATGTCTCAAACTGTTCCATGAAAACTGAACCTGCAGTTAAAAAGTAAAACGAACCAAAGCCACATGAAATCAATAGTACAGGCCATCAATGGGAAAATCAATTAAAAAGATTTGTAAGGGTTTCACAAAGAAAATATTTTGAGCGGGTTTTTTTGAGGTACCTAGTGTGTCCAGTGAGAAGAAAATTGCAGAGTGTCAGGGCTCCAACAGCTAAAGCTATATCACTCTTTGTCACACAACTAAATCTGCAGACCTCAGCGGTCAAGAGGGATCATATCAGGTGAATATGAAATCTGAAATGTATCCCAGGGCTAGGTCATACTAAAAAAAAGTTTTAAAATCAATTCAACATCTAATTGGCAGTCAGAATAGAGGAACTGGGGTGATGTGCGTATTCCTCCTGGCAATAAGTCAGGCAGTAGCATTTTTTACTAGCTGGAGATGGTGGAGGATGGAATGGCAGCAGGAGCTGTTGCTGGTGTCAGCATGAAGTGTGTTGTGATATTTCAAGCTGAGAATAGTATAAATATTGCCAACAGGTTGTGGATCAGAAAGCCTTAAAGGATGAAATTTTAGCAAATATTTTGAGGTGCCAAAACAATTTAACTTGTTTCACCAAAAATCAACTTGAGAATTTTTTTTGTTGTTCTTGATTACCAAACTTTGTTTTTGAGGAACAGAATCATGTGATATTAGACTTTTTTTTAATGATTAACTTCAACAAAATTTTGTGAAACCAACAATTTATTATCACAAGTGGCAAGCTGAGCACCGATTAGTGTAACTGAACATCACTGGTATAAAAATAGTGTAACACATCATCAGATTGTATAACCAATGCCAAGAGGCAGTGTGTATGCCAAGGACAAAAGAAGACTGAGAACAGAGCCCTGGGTGACACCCTATCTCAACTGACTGGACAAGAAAGTGATGTCCTCCTCAGTGACACAGAGCATCACTCTCCCTTCTCATCTCTATCTTAATACATTCATATTCCATTCATCTATAATACTAGCTTGGCATCTTATTTGTCTTTTGCTCTCAGGAATCGTGTCACCAGGTCTGATTCCCATTGCTATGACTACCCGCAGGCATTTCCACTCTGTCTGTCTGTCTATCTTTGTTTTGGTTATGTCAATGTAGTATTAGATAAATGTTGCTGATTTTGTGTTATATTAAAGTGTCTTGATTCCTGCCAAATCCTCAGAAGAAAGATGACACTTAAATCAAATATCTAAATCAGAATGTGAACAGGGAAATGAAGATCTTTGAATGGAAAGAGATTAAATGGAAACTAGAAGAGCTCGGTGGTCTCCAATGTAAAAGCCAGGTAGGAGGAGGTGGGAGGAGGCTAGGATGGCAATTAATATATCATGATAAACTATTTTCGAAAACCAGCAATTCAGGAAAGAGCATTGGTGAGTATTTCATTCTCAGTGAGGAACAGTTGACCTATACTTGGGAGTATTAAGAGGTGGAAAGCAGCTCTTCATGAGCTAACCGTGGATGAGGTTTGCTGAGGGAAGCTTAAGGGTCTTTACATTTTTGACTGACATATTTCTTCCATGTCACTTAACAATCAGTAGCAGAACTTTTGAAAAAACAGATCAACATGGTCATTCCCATTTTTAAAAGGGAGACCAGAAAGAGCGTTAATTGGCACTGCCTGATATTCCCAGGCAAAATGTATTTCGAGTTGCTGTAGATGTTAAAGGAGCGATGGGGATTCAGCCCTGGGCATGAAAAAATTAACTCCTTACATTTTGCGACAATTTGGGGGTTTTCTCTGGACTTCTGTTCAATCAAGCCATACATTTTGCTCTCTGTAGGAGCCTGCAGGGATGTCAGCAACGAAGTAGGTGAGAGCCACTCTTTACTCATTTGCCTTTCACCTTAGTTATTTTTACACATTCATTTTACTGTAAATTCCCAGAGTAGCAGTGTTTACCGTCAGGTTTTTAGATGATAAAATTAAGTTCACATGAATATGTTAACACAAATACACTATGAATTGCTTTTGATAACTTTTATTGTGTTACAGAACTGAATATTTCTAAATGTTACGTTTTTTCATAGTTGTATTTTTTTTCTCTTTTATTGAGACCCGCCTACAGGACATTTGTTTTAGTCATAGTCATGTCATAGGTCGTAGGTCATAGGTCATAGGAGTGAATCCACTGGGACAAGCTCCAGTGGACTCCTGACCCACAAAGCACATGGATGGATGGATGGATGGATGGACGGACGGACGGAAAGACAGATGGATGCATTAAATTAAAGATAAGTTTAATTCTAGAATTTTTGTGTTACTGTGGTTGCTGTTTTATTTATTTATATATGTACAATGGCAACCACTGTAAATAAAAATTCACCTTTTGGGGGTCAACATGCCCACTGAATCTACTTTCCTTTTGTTCTGGTTGGCACCTGAGCCAAGTGTTCTTACACTGTGTTGCACTAGAGCAACTTATTCTTGCTGTCTCTTTCCTACAGAAACAAAATAATTGGATTTTCAAATTTAGAATTACATTATTGACATTTGATAATGATTTGGTTTTGCCTTAATCAGACCATGACACTCAATGCAACTGGACCACTGTGGAAAAATGGGTGAAAAGATCACAATGAGAATCAACACCTCAAATATGAGTCCTTAATTTGGATTGTGTTGACAACAGTACGACAATGGCAAGTAAAAAAGAAAAAAGATGGACAGTTATGAAAGGCTGGTAGAAATTCCAGATACTTAACATACTAGGAGTCTCATCCAAGAGATGATGTCCTTTAGATGAGGAATGAAGAGACAGACCAAAGTCAATAATAATAATAATAATAATAATAATAATAATAATAATAATAATAATAATAATAATAATAATAATAATAATAATGATAATAATAATAATAATAATAATAATAATAATAATAATAATAATAATAATAATAATAATAATAATAATAATAATAATAATGGTCCAGAAAAAAAAGGCATGTCCCAACTTTTCATACTTCCCATGAAAAGGGAAGTATGAAATGCTGGGGTCAGCATCTCATTAATGAAATGTTCTTTTCTTTCTTTTCTTCATTTTTGTAAATTTTCACAGTTGCCATTATGGTTACATAAAGACACAGACGCAGCAAATTGTCGAGTTGGATGACAATGTTATTCAAGTTAAATGGCAATATTTATCTAAAGGTCAATGCTTACTGGGATTCTTTTTGTCTGAATTTTTTTTTCATTGAAACCAATATCTCCCATACGAAACAGAAAAAATATTCTCTTGATATTAAACTTCAGTGTAATGTGTAAATAGAATTTCTATTCATGCAGGACTTGTGTATACCTTACATTTAGTAACACTCCTTCGCCTGCTGGTCAACAATGGATGGCTGACCTACAGAAGATTTCTGGCTTTGTGCTGAATCAGCAGTCACATCCTGGACAAAGGCAAATGGCAAAGCAAGTCATCCAGGCAGTGCTTCACTGTCAGATGACTTGTAGCCTATTTATGGGTGACAACGTATGGTCCTTGTGCCAAGACAGAGTGGGTGCTTTAGCACAGCACAGAGAACTGGTTTCCTCACAATAGTGACATGGTGTACAGATGGTTTATCATTTTTACATTAATTCATTTGACATAACACATGTCATGAGTTTAACATTTTTGCTCCAAGTTAAAGAAGTTTTTCATTGCTGGCAGATGGTGGAGAATGAGTGCCATTACATACATGGTAGGGAGCAGTGAATGCAGCAGCGGCACTGTGCTTTGCACTAGTGGATTATTCTCTAAAACAGGGCCATTATGGTTTATATGGACAATGAGTAAGCCTTTGACTGTGCACGATTGGTGCATGTGTATGGGCGACAGCAGAGTCGAAAGGGCGAGAGACAGAGAGATGTGGAGAGAGACATACTGCCGTGAGACCTGGATTAGGCTCTGAATGGTGGATGCTGCTGTGGCTGCAGCTGTTTTTCAAATTGCTCTAAATTCTCAGAGATTATGTGGAATGAATGAATGAATCACAAATGAATGAATGGCAGCATGATCTTCATAACAACATACTGTACAGAAATCCTTCAGTGGCAGCTTCAAAAACTATTTTTAAAAATTCTAAAGTGCGTAATGTACTTCCAGTGCAATGTAATATGATATAAGCAATGTAGAGATGATATTTACTACTATATTGCTGGTGATGATTTGATGGTTTGAAACAATTTATTTAATACTCAAAATGTAGATGTTTTCTTGCATTAGAGATTTTTTCAAGGTTCTCCTTCGATGTCATCACTTCTGCAATCACCCAGATGAGAAGCTGCTGTAATGATGATGAATGATGACATCTTACTAAGTCACAGACACAACTACCTGTAATTGATAGAATATTTGATGCACTCAAGCGTCCCTGTGGACTTTGCACCACTTGAAGATTAAAGATCAGGTATCATGCCATTAGAGTAAACGCACTCTTAACATTAGCATAATAAGATCTCCACGGGGTTTCACTAGCAAGATTTCGTTCCAAAGAGAGTAGTGTGCTCCTTTCATGTATCAGATGTAGCATTCACGGTCCCTCTCAAAATGACACCAAAGTATATCTAATATTCCTGAGATAGATAATACACAAAATTGTAAGTAGTAGTAGCAGCCAACTAAAGCTGATAGAGTTAAAGGTTCATCAGATGCTTAACTTCTGCTCTATTTTTCATTCATTGTTTCATTCAAGAAGAAAAAATAGCATGCAAGGAATAATATACCCTTATTTTAAATATTCTTTATGGTGTGGGTGCATTATGAGATGAAAAAAGCACAACTTTATGTCTAAACCTAAGGGCACACAGCCCTCCATGGAATATTGTTTCCCTTTTGTGCAGCTCACCCACCCATTGCTAGCCTTTTCTTTTACCAGTCAGCATATGTGCTACTATTAATCCTGTATGTGTCTAGAAGGGAGGTGCATATAACAATGATATTTCTCACCTTAGTCATTTTCTGTAGCTTGGACTCCTTGTTCCTAAAATCAGCAGAATTTTCACCTTCATATGCAAAACTAAACAAACAGCAGAAAAAAAAAAAACAGCTATGACTTTCTAACTTAATTGTTAGTGAGTAATGGCTGACCTCTAAAAGGTTCAACTGTAGCTGTGTTGTGAGTAATGGACACAAGCAGCAGATTGACTTAATGCAACAATGATTCAATAAAATACAGCCGACCAAGCACTGTGGCCTGCGGGACTGTGTTTATAGGTACAGAAGGAAGAAACACAGGGAAATTATCTTGTATGGTTGAAAAAAAAATCTATCCAAGCTAACTTTCTTTCTAAGATCAGTGGAATACAGGAAAATATATAGACCTGTGTTTTTGACATACTCTTCTAAATACATACCAGCAAAACTGAAGAAAAAGGAAAATGGTAACACGAGCCAACATACATAAGAAATTCAAGCATACAGCCCTGGTGCTTTTTACATAATGCATGATGACATGGCCTAGTAGTTAGATTAATCCACTAAAAAACACATTAAATATTAAGTGATAATTTGTTAAATACACATAAATACCCAGGTCATCTTGATATTCATCACAAGTACTATCCCAGGATGGGATCATGTTTGTATTTATGCATTCATTCAGTGTGTTCACTCAGTCTTAATTGGACAGATGGGCAATGAGCTTGAGCTGAAATATGGAAGCAGATGTTTCAAGACTGCAAGTTTTGCATTATGCATATACTGTAATTGTTGCAGTTGACTATAGTCTTTGCACATTGAACTTATATTTATGACTATCCAATGCAAGTGAGTAAAATATCAAGTGAAATATTGGATTCATCCCCCAGCTCCCACAAGAAATGGAATGTGACTGGAACTGCAGGACCATGGACAGTGCCTGAGTGAAACTCGCCACAGGCTGGCTTCGCTGGAAAGTTGTGTGTAACTTTAAATCAGCTTGTGGGATATCCAAACTAAAAAAACAAAGTTTAACAAAGCATAAGCAACTAGTTCTATGAATAAAATTCCATAATCCCTCACAACATTATAAACAAAAACCTAAATCTATGTGCTGATTCCACACGTCCATTGAGGCAGATAGTCCACAAACCTCTGAAGGTATGCAGTGGTACCTGGCACCAGGACATAAAACTAGTTATTAAAATCCTTATAGTTGTAGGACAGGGCCTCCATTTATTGGACTTGATCCCACATCCCAAAAATGCTTCAATGGTTTGAGATCTGGTGAAGTTGGGGGCCAAGTCATTTCCTGCAAGTCCTTCTTGTGTTCCTCCCACCATTCCATTCCATTCTATTCCATTCAATTCCATTGTTCTTTGGAAATGTTCTGATGCCAACAAGCACATTGTGGGTGCTTCTGGAGGAGGCCAACAATGCTCAATCTGTGGCTGCAAGTGGAGACACAGCAAACAATGCACTACCTGTTCAGGTAGCTTTCTATCAGAACCAGCAATAGCTCTGCAGCAATTTGTGCTACAGAAGCAATTCTGTGGCACCAGAAAACAACTCCTATATGTTATTCTCATAGAGCATCACTGAGTCCTAGGTACTAACTGCTGCAGACCAGGAACACCCAAACAACCTGCAGCTTTGGGATTGTTCAATACTAAATGAAAATTTCATAATGTCTGTAGCAATAAATAAAAAATAAATGCCTGCAATTTTATAATGCAATAGTTCATCTAACAATTCAGTCAATGGCTCCATTAGTTTTCAGATGATTCAAACCACTAGACTTCTGAAACTCAGCACTCCAAGCAGGGATGCCCATACTTCCCTCTCCCCAGACACCTCAACTAGCTCTTCCGAGGTGATCCCAAGGCATTCGCATGGCAATTTAATCTCAATTTTGGAACCAAAAGAAAACAAGGCAGGAGTTGACGGGCCAGTTGTGCAGTAAAACACACAAACTGAATTAGAACAATGTGTTTCTTAATCTAATTAGTGTAATTAATTGAAGTGATAAAGCTGGGGTCATTCCAGTTTAAACCCCAATCAGACACAAAATGTTTTGATTCAGATGTGTGTTTACCAGCATCAGTGTATTCATCAAAGACACAAGAGATCAAATACTTTTTAGTGAACTGGTAAAAGAGAAGTGAGACCTGATTACCAACCATAGAGTTAGAAAAAGGAAGACGTAAAAAACACTTGGCAAATATAAACCACCACTGAATTCACTGACCTCTTCAGCACCGTAGACATGAAGGGGGCCTTGGCAGTAGAATGCTTGAATTGATTCTTAATGGTTCAGTAAAGCTAAAAATACTTCGACGTCAAAGATCATCCTTGTAAAGCTTCCTGGACAGAAATTACGCATTGAATACAATTCAGAGTCCTTAGAATACAATTCAAGGTCCTCATGATCACATATAAAGCTCTCCACTGTAAGGTTCTGTCTTACATTGAAGACCTTATTGAAGTGTATCACCCACCCAGGGCCCTTGGATACAGGATTCCTGGTGACCCGTCTGGTCTTTTAGAGTAGAACAGGAGGCAGAAGGTTCAGCTATTTGGCCCCTTTACTCTGGAACGATCTCCCAGCCTCAGTCCAGGGGGCAGACACTCTCAGCTTATTTAAGAGTAGATTAAAAACTCCCTCTTTGATAGAGCCTACAATTGAAATAACACACACCCCACTAGATATGCTGCTATAGGCCTAGGCTGCTGAGTGTATTTTTTCTCCATCTCTCCCATTAAAGGGAGATACTCTGGAGCTTCTCTCACTTCTTTCTTTATCTTTCTATGCTCCCAAAATTTATTATTACTGTCAAATCACACTCTTTGTCTGCACGATAATGCCGCTGTCTTTGTGCCTCTGTTCCACAGGTGGACAACGCGGGTGGAACACAGGATATCCAAAGGCCTGGAAATCCCGCCCTCAATTCAGCGACAGAGCACTATGGACATTAAACTCAAACTGGCCTATCTGCCACTCTCTCTCTCTCCCTCTGTCTCTTTTACTTGACCTATCTCTTTCCCCAATGTATTTCTCTTTCCGCCCTCCAGAGCCTGGGTCCTGCCCAGAGTTTCTTCCTGAATGAGGGAGTTTTTCCCCGCCACCGTCACTTATGCTTGCTCTGGAGGGCATTGTTGGCTTTCTATCTGTAAAGCTCTTTGAAATGTCTTCAGATGGGATTAAGCGCTATATAAATAAAAGTTGAGTGATTGATTGATTGACATCTCCATGTGATCTACTACACACCAAACTCTGATCTTGATCCACATAATATTTTGGATCTGGTCTAGAACGTTTAAATGTGTTGGGCTCAAGGAAAATTCACAACCTGATTAGTCCAATAGTAACTACAACCAATGCAGTCACAAACTGCAAAATTCCGCGACACCCCTGAATTAAAAATTTTACCCTGATCTATTTGAATGGGTCAAAGATTAAATCTAGAACTCTGACTTATCTATGGTCTTACTCACACTGGCCTTTTCCCTCGTCTTTCTTTCTAATCCGGTTCCTGAGTGTACAAAAAGTTGAAATTTGACCTTGACCAACTTTTCTCAAGGTCAAGGTCATCATCTCATTTTCATCCCCTTTGCTGCCCAAATAATGTGCTTTTTGTTTCATCTTTCTATCTTCAACGGTTGTGAAGATAATTGGTGGACATACGAATGGACGGACAGACGAACGAACACACGAACACTGATAATTACAATACATCACTGCTTTGAAGCGGGATGTAATAATAAGAAAGTAATGCTCTATATTTAAAATTTGAATCAAGTTGTGATTGAAGCTGCACTGATCTTGACTGAGTCTGATGTACTTTCACAGCTCACTGATCTGGATCGTCAAGAAATCCACGTCTGGTGAAATAGAATTTTATTCGACAAAATGAATGAACTATCAAACTATGAATGGATCATAGCTGTACGGACAGGTTTTCATGGTCAAACTATCTTTGCTTTCATGTGCAATGACATAATGGAGATAATGAGCTGCCGGAGTAGAGGTTTGTGGTTCCCTGAGTACTGGCTGGGCCATTATATTGTTAAGTTATATACGTGTTGTTGTTGTTGTTGTTTTTTCTCAGAATGCAAAAAATATGTGAAAAATACACTCAGACCATTTACATGACAGGGTTTGGAAACCTTAAAGCAGCTCCTCTTCTCTAAAGTACACTATGTTTGCGCACTCTCCTCAAAGTGTACAGCTGGTTTTAATGCTTCTCGTACAGGACAGCATCCCGGAGCGCAGTACATTTCTAAGGAGCGCAATATTCCGATGCTGCTCAGTCTCAGTGCAGAAGGCTGGGATTTATCCTTACCGGAGGTGAAGCGAACTAAGCCCCCTGGGAGCAACGTCACTCCCTTCGGTATATCAAGTACTGTCCGCTTTATTCTCCCCACACAGCAGCACAGAGGACGTCAGGACCGCGCCGTCATCTACACGAAATGCTTTGCGAACTAGAGGCAATCCTCCCCGAATCCGTGCGTTTCGGCGAGGTGGCATTTGCGCGTTCAGGCATACAAGCAGGCTGAAGAACTCCTCCGCGAAGTGGGAAGGTCATTTAAAGTGGGAAAAGAGTGATCGCGTCGACTATGGTCTGTGGTGAAGGAAACAGAGCCAGTGTCTGTAACTTCGGGATTTACTTCTAAAGGCGCTTCTGCTGCTGGCCATCGTAGGATATTCTGTGCGTAAACATGCCTGTAAGAAGAGGTCACGTTGCACCACAAAACACGTTCCTTGGATTAATTATTCGGAAATTCGAGGGTCAGAGTAAGTGTTTTCTGGATTTGCACCTAAAGAGAAAATACTGTAAAGAAGATGTTTAGACAAATTGACAATGATGTGAACATGTGAGTTTATCCTGTGGTACACTTCTTCCATCCCATTAAAAGAAAGGATAAGGACACCAGTATGCAGATGATATATGTGGAGTTTTTGAAACAGGTTTTGCTGAACAAAGTCACAGATCCAGAACTATCTCTATGTATATGGACTTTGCTATTTTATATAATGAAAATTCAGTAAACAGTAAATCTCAAAAAGTAAGCTTTTGTCAAAAATAAATGTTCATCTTAGGCTGCTTCTTTGACTGTATAAGTTAAACAGTGTCACCGATGATTTCGGTTGGTTGGTTGGTTGGTTGGTTGGTTGGTTGGTTGGTTGGTTGGTTGATTGGTTGGTTGGTTGGTTGTTTGCACTGACTCATACCTTTTCATGCAGACCGCAAATTTGTCATAGCCAATGCCAGGGTGGAGAACTGTGCTATCATATACTGCAATGATGGCTTTTGCGAGATGACAGGCTTCTCAAGACCAGACATCATGCAGAAGCCGTGTACCTGTGATTTCCTCCATGGTGACCTGACCAACAAAGATGCCATCAGCCAAGTGTCCCAGGCTGTTCTTGGGTCAGAGGAGTGCAAGGTGGAGATCACCTATTACCGCAAGGATGGTGAGTCAGCGTCTTAGAACAAAAATGGGGCTGTCACAACATGCCTGTAAGCCAAGAGGGATTCTTTTAATTTGATGTGTGATGTTCCTCACAATGTCCACCCAAGGATGTGATCTGCCACTCTGTTACTGACCAGCAAGAGTAAGTTACAAGACGTGCTTCAGAGAGAAGGAATGGAGGCCATCAGGTCTGAAATGCTAATAAAACACCCCTATGCAGATAAATATAAATAACTTTGTTCCACATCTAATCAGAAGGATTATGATTAGATGTTTCAAGTAAAAAACAAAAAACAGTATGCTTTTGCATATCATACCCACTTCTAACAAAGTAGAAAAGAGTCAAGGTCATGTAGTTTGAATTGAATTATATGAGTGTTTTTGGTTGTATGTCTTACAGAAGAGACAACAGGGTGTCAACTACACCAGTCACAGCCTTCGTGTGAGAACATGCTGAAGATAGTGAAATATTACTTTGGCCACACGAGTCAAATCATAACATCATGTAATTGAATGACATTTAAATAAATCTGGTTTCCATCACCATGGTTTACACCTCTTTTAAGAATTGGATTTAACCTAGCAAAAATAATAACAAAAACATTGCAAAATGACAAAGTGGCAAAATGATATTGTTTCTTTGTTGGGTGAACAGAGTGAGAGATGCAATGACCGTCCTATAAGTTTGTGCTTAAAAAACATTCATGCTATATATATGTGTCTGAGTCTTTTATCTATGTTGTGTTTTGTAGCAAAGGTATACGGCAGCTTTATTAGGTGATGTATAAATTCAATAATCTGTATGGTGTCTTTTTAATGCTATACTGGCATTTAGTCATTCATTTCCAGCCAATCCCAGCTCTATTATTAATGCTTAACTGCACAGATAGCTGCTCTGTCTCTGAGAATTAATACAATGTTGCTACTCAGTGGCATAAATCCCCAGATTGACCACCTCCTGCCACGCTTTCACATGAGCTCTTCATGGCCAACATGACATATCAGTGCCAAGTCAACCTAACGCCAGGCTCTTATAGAAAAACACAATAAGAACATGCTGTTTCTATGCGAGTGTTTGAACCAACAGGGGCCAATGTTTGTGTGCAACACTGTTGTTTTCAGCTCATGTTCTTTACTTAAGGCATGTACAAACCACTGTATATGAGAAGCTAGAAAACAACAGACGCAATGTTTTATTTAATCATAAGGAGCCAGGGCGTAAATTTTTAATTGTGAGTTTGATTAGATTTTAAGCCATGGATACATGTTTAAACCACCATCAGCAGCCATCAGCCCCGATGTTTTGTTTGGTTTTGTTGCTAATCAGAGAAACCAACAGCCAGCTGCTACACTATTAAAATAGATTTTTTTCAGAAACCTGCAAGACAATTACACAAAACACTCCAGGGTCTGTTTGCAAGAGCATGAACAGCTTGCTTTTTGACAAGCTGGATTTTTACTTAATTTAGTTTCCCATCCTCCTCCTGTCTTACACACGTGTGCTGTGCTCCATCAAAAATACCATAAGCCTGTGTAATGTTTAAAGTGTGGGAAATAAGAGCTACAGAAACCTTCCAGCATAATCTTTGCTCTCTGTCTCTTCGCAATCCTCCCTGGTGTGCAATGCAGCTTCAAGACACAACTCTTAATACTCCTCAGAGGAATTTACAGTGAGCGTGTGTGCTCATGAATAAAGATGTCAAGGCTGACAGTGCTGTGACTAGGAATGAGCAGCTTACATAGTAAATGCATTAAACTGGTATGGAGGACACAATCCACACATTCCCAGTGCCATAGGGGGATGAAAGATTCATGGCATCCTTGAGAACGACGGTCATATTGATTCAAGTCTCTTCAAATTGAAGATGATGGCTGCAGAGTGGATGCATTCAATGTCTCCTCTCGTAACTGGGTTTCTAGCTGTCAGTCCTCATGCAAATCAGCTAATCCTTTGTATTAACCTCCTCCATTTTCCATGCACCTCTTTGCAAATCACATGTGCATATTAAAAAAGGAATATAGGATAAAACAGCAAGTTTGTTTAGGGATTGCAATGTGAGATAGTGTGGTTTGTTTTTCCTCTCCCGTCCATAATAGCAGTGGACAATCTTTAAAAATAAAAAGGTTATGCTCTGGGCAAGAAAGCTGTGTGACATCAGGATCAATAAAGTTCTGGCTCTTTTCAGTGAAAAGACAAAATGTTAAGATGCTTATGTGGATGCTTCTTCAAAATTAAAAGTAGTGGGACAAAGGAGACCACAGGAGCAGAGGTCTTTAGCAAAAGGACACACTTTGTTTCATTTCTAAGTGAACAACCAAGATGAGCTGTGAGAGGATACTGCACTCTGCCTCCAACAATGATACATAGTCAGTGAGGTGAATGCTTTCCCTTGATGGTTTTGTAAAGCTATCTTGTTCCACAGGGTGTAATAATACTTTGTACCTGAATGAGTGTTAACAAAAGGAAGCTGACACCGTGCAGAGAGCAGTTAAATGGATAATGGCCACGTAACCGCGGTAGCTTAGCTAACCGTGCTGAATGATCTGGGACATGTGGTGTGCATAGGTGCAAGGTTTCATAGGTGACTCCCTGCAGAGGGGACTGAAGGGTCAGTGCCCCCACTGAGGGTTTGGTGCAGGGGGACAAGGCAATATGGCGTGTCTGCAGTGCACAAGGTAAACTGCAGCACCCTTTGATGACTACTCTCCCAAAGAGCACATCCATTTTTCATCACACTAAGGCCTCTTAGGTGTCTCCTATATGAGGTCAAATGCATGCAAAGGTTTCTTCATCAGGTTTCATGTGTTAAAAGTGAAGTCTGCTTGTCAAAGCGACTATAACAAATTAAAAGAAGTGCCCTTTCCATCTCAAAGTTATTAGCATCACCTTCATCGCAAGAAAATTTGCATATTTATTAAATAATGGGTAAATACGCTTCCTGCCAATAACGAGCATGTGAAATTAAAATATTAGTAGAGGAGAGGAGCAGATGGACCGTCAAAGATATGACTCTTCATACTCAAGCTCTTTGTATCTCATACTGATACTGATATTGGATGTGGGAAGCTCTTCATACTTATATTTTTATGTTAATCTATTCAAGTCTTACCATGGATCACACTCTAAAATTTATAATTAAAGTAAATAGAATAAACAATAGCAAAGTAAAATATCATGAACTGATTAATACCAAATTAAATATGGTTTGAGTTGGAGTAGCTAATTACCCTGATGGCTCTGGAGACACTGATTGAAGATGAAATTAGGCCAGGCTGCATAGCTTAGAGGAGTCTTACTAAGGCGAGCTATGGCCACAAGGCCCAGGGACTCTAAACAAAGGGTTAGCTTGCATGGCCTCTTCCTACATGCCCTAGTCCTGATTGGCTATGCCCCAGTAACGTTGCGTATTGGCTTAAGCAGAATAGCCCTGAACAAGAAACATGTCAGATTTCATTATGCAAGACTTACAACCAGGCAGTATCTGGGGTCGCACTGCTAAAGAGCTGCAGTTGTGGATAATACTTGGGTTAAAAGATATCGAAAGAAAAAGTCAAAGCAAATCTTCTCCCGATCATCAAACTGATCATCTTGTGCAGATTAATGAGGCCTGATATATAAAAATCTAGTAGCAGAAATACCTTCTCCTTTTGAAATAGGTTAATTATGTAAACCACTAAACATAACCACTAATAATGTAAATACTGATGCATCTTCAGTAATTCTTACAGTTTCACCACAATACTGTAAGACCACTGAATCACCATTGTAACAATGCCCAGAGGATAGTTTCATTAATCAGCAGTGTTTTAATAATTGATGATGGAAATAGAATCTAGAGTGATGGAATTTCCATCATGAAAATGAAGCAAGTCTTAATGTGCTCCTTTCATTCAAGCAGGTGTAAACATTAACATTTCATGGCCATATGGGAAACACTTTGTCTGAAGGTGAGGGAATTAATGGACACTCACTGGTACAAACTGCTTTCACTGTCAATGATGTGTAGCAGCCATGCTTGTGTTAGGTCCAGTGTTGCAGAGGGGTAGAGTGTTGGGTTGCTTGAACTCTTGAAACACAAGAAATTCTAGAAAAACACAACACTCTTATTTGTTAAAGTGAAATGTTTTATATATAGGGTTCATAAGAAAGAAGCATAATCAAGCACAATGGAGAATGAAGCATATTTGGAAAATTAAGTGGACAGAATGCAACAGAGTTATGGTTGATCTATAGTTGGATGGTGACTTGACAATTTTATATATACTTAATAATTTTAGTAACATGGTGCATGTATGATTCTGCTATTATTGAAAATATTGGCTTCATCTACATATCAATTTAGAATTAATTGCATACCCATTCATTTCTCCCAGAAGCTTATCTTTTGTGTTAATGCTCTGCTCGGCTGCAGTGCGCTGAAGTCTCTCCACCACCGTGAGGATTGGATATGCTTTTGTCACAGGAGTTTGCATGAAGTGCCGTCCACATCTAAAGCCTCAGTCAAAGTCTGACACCACAGAGAGGACATGACATCATCCACACAGGATAATACACACCTCTTGAAGGATTTGAGAGTGTGGGCCGTGTTCTGATGCCTCTTGATGAGAGGGTGCAGCTGCTGGATTGTATCAGTCAAACTAATAAAGTGAAAAGGTTGACAAGGAGGAAAACTGATTATAAAATCAAATACCATGAAGCCTGATAAACAAAAGCGATACACAAAGCAAAACACTCCACTTATTAATTGTGAGTATACTATAAAATAATTTGAATGACCTATGAATGCACTGTGACTGATTTTGAAAAAAAATGTCATTTCACAAACCCAGGAGTTATTGTCCAGTGAGTCTGGAAAAGATGGTGGTTTTTCATAAAACTGTCATTTTTGGTGTGACACCGCAGCTGACGAGTCGTGTCTGCCAAGGCAATTTGTCAGTCAGCAGGGGGGCAATGTCTAAGATCTAGAAAATTGGATCTGTCAAACAAGATCCAGTTTTTATTCATGTTGTATATTTTATGGATGGAGTTTGATTTGACATGAATTTTAATTGTATCAACTTTAGCTGATGCTATTAGTTTTCAGCTCTCATTGTAATCCTTATTTTAATACATTGTTTTGCTCATATAAAATATGTTTAATTTTTGCAAATTTTGGGTTGAGTTTATCTAAATCCTTTAAATAACAAAAATTTTCTCACAACATACACAATTTGTTGAATTGAAAAAGCATAATGGGATGCTTTAGATATCAATTAGTAAATATGGTGTATATGAGGTGTGTGTGTGTGTGTGTGTGTGTGTGTGTGTGTGTGTGTGTGTGTGTGTGTGTGTGTGTGTGTGTGTGTATATATATATATATATATATATATATAAAGTTTTCATTATAAATAGGAAGAAAATCAGATCAAAGCTTTGGGTTCACTTATTTTGCTCATCATGATGCCTTCAGTCAGCTCTCACCTTTAGTTTTACGGTTGTTGATTGCTAAGATTCTCATCATGATGCTCACCTAGTGAAGAGCACTGTGGCCAAATCCGTCAGTTTTCAAAATAATAAACAATGTTATAAAAAAGACAGACACTGTCACTAGAACAAGGTGCTGCTGCACATTTAACAATGCAGTTGCATCCTTCCATTGATCCATTTTGGTAGAGGTGACATTCAGCAGGGGACCAGATGAGAAGAGACCCCCATGGTTTAGCCTTAAAGCATGACCATTGTTTCCCCATCTGGTGTGGTAAACTCCAGCCCAGAAATATTTCTGCTGAGTCTACAATCTTTGCTGCAGGACACAGCTCAATATAATATCCACTCCATCACTGCTTGTATGCAGTGTTGTATTCTCACCTTTTCAGGTGAACCATTTTGGCTGTCTTTAATTTCATAATTTCATCAGTTTTTCATTAATATTTTAACATCAGCTGATAGAACTATAATTTATTCTTGTGTTGTCAAAAATATCGTCAAAATAACACTGGTTATATCCAATGCATTACAACAAAAAAACACCTGGGTGAAAATTTAGATCCAATGCACCTGCATCTCTGAGTAGTGCAGCAAATTGAGCATTGACGTAGAATGTATTCCGACACACACAGCTCGCAGCTTCACTTTTTTCCTTCACTGTGAGAAATGAGAACATTTTTTAAATCAAATAATGTCCCTACTTTATAAAAGGGACATTGCAGAATTAAGTAAAGACTTTCAGGCAAATGCAGGGAAGCGCCTTTTTAGGAAAAGGGATTTTCTAGGTAAAGACTCTAAGCACCACTCTTCTACTTTACAATATATCATAACAACCCCTGACACTAGAATCTGTGGAGTACACATCTATTTGTCTTATTATCCACATAAAGTTTTTGCATTGTTGTTTATTTCCACTAATTCACATGATACTGCTGATATAATGAATTCTACCTGTATCCACATAAACTCTTTTTTTAGTGATGTTTTCCACTGGATTAAAAGGACAGTATTGTTTTGTGAGTGGTGACGATCCAGCATTACTTCAGGGAGTTTTGATCCAGAAGTCCTTCCAACAGAACTCTGGCATGTTTAGGCAGACTGAGCTTGTTATATTTAGTCAGACAGCAAGTCTACTGCTAATGAATGCTGCTGGCAGGGTGTCTATGAGCCCAGCAGAGATTAAAATGAACACTGGTAATATGTGTCCTCTGTGAGTAGGAGCAACACAAGCCCCAAGCCAGACAGACAGACCTACACTGAGACACAATGGACAGTTAGGGTTAATCATTTTAATGGGTCTGAGGATAAACACAGTGAAAATAATCTAAACTTTTTTTTTACTTGTGAATGTGGTTTTTGATCATGGGCTAAAAATTGGAGTAATTAACAAATGAGAGAAAAACAGTTCTCCCATACCAGAATTTGTCAGTGTGATATGCTGCCATGTCTGTACAGCAATGAGTGAGCAAGAAGAAACTTTTACTGTTGGGCAGTTGAGCCTGCAGGCAGCAATTGCTTTCATTAACACAGCAATAAGAAAGGTAATAGAGGAAATGGCATATTCTGGTGTCAGTTCTAAGTTTAGATCACAGATTGACTTTTGCTTCACTGCTTCATGCAGTGACTGTCCCAGTAAATCTTCTTGTGAGCACATCACAATGCTCTAAATTACTTTTAATCTGTCCTGTCCGTCTGATCTATTTTACTATCCTCTGTCGTCTTCATCATACACTGGCTCTAGGACCATATTCATTCAACTTCTGTAAGTTTGTAATGTACCGATCATTAAAAATATCTATATGAGCTCAAACAGGCATGCAACATTCTTAAATACTTATGTTGTATCAGCTATTAAGTTTTTGTTTAATTAAAATTGTTAGTAAAAGTTACCGTGATAACATGTTTGCGATTATATGCACTCTTAATTTATTATTTTTATTCTCCAGACTTAGGTCAGCTAATGACATTTTATAATATACTGTATAATAAAATTATGGGCGACACGGTGATGCAAAGGATAGCGCTGTCATCTCACAGCGAGAAGGTTCCGGGTTTGAGTCTATTCTGTGTGGAGTTTGTATGTTCTCCCCGTGTCTGCATGTGTTCTCTCCGGGTTCTCCAGCTTCCTTCCACCTAACGTCAGATGAATTCATCATTCCAAATTACCTGTAGGTGTGAATGTGTGCATGAGAGGTTGCTTGTCTTTCATGTGACTCTGCGGTGCACTGGCGCCACACTCGGCGTGTCCCCCGCCTCTTACCCATAAGTCCACTGGGATAGGCTCCAGCAACTCCTGTGATCGGCAAAAGCAGAAGAGGCGGATAAGAAGATGAATGAATGGATTAAATTATTATTATTCAGATGGGTAATACTGTATATGAGTTCTTCTTTCCGACACTGACACTTTTTCTTTCTTTTCAGGCACTGATTTTCATTGCAGCACTCACATAATTCCAGTGAAAAACGAAGAAGGCGTGGTGATGATGTTTATCTTAAATTTTGATTATGTTGTGGATGAAGAGAGTGACAACTCCACAGAGAAGATAAGCCCAACATCCCCCACAAAATCCGATCAAAGTGAGTATTTTACTTATTTTATGTATATGGGGGTGTATGTTTGTGTGTGTGTGTGTGTGTTTATATATATATATATATATATATATATATATATATATATATATATATGTATGTGTGTGTGTGTGTGTGTGTGTGTGTGTGTGTGTGTGTGTGTGTGTGTGTATATATATATATATATATATATAAGCATGCACAGCATTGTATCTGTCAAACTTGTCATTTATTTAAATATCAATATTTAATAATATTTAATATCCCATCAAATTAAGACACTGTCACTTGAAAGCCAAATTATTCACTTCCCTCACTAACAAAGGTCAGTTCTGTTAATATATGACTGGAATTATGATAATTCATTAAAGCAACCCTCTACATCAGTGAGATCTTAATTAAGCACTACACATTTTGATTCCTTGACGTGCTCACAGTAACCTCCAATCATCCTGCCAACTTGAATTCATCCGGAAAAGTGCACAAGATTTTGTTTGTCAGTACAACATCCTCAGGGTGGCCTGCTTAGGTAACCTTTTCACGTTGAATGTGTTAAATTCTTTACCATTCCCTCTTCCCTGTGTCTTTTAAGTGAGCAGCATGTACATACATGCATGTACCCTACTCTCATTTTGTATTTGGATGTGAGTCAGTGGGTGTAAATGTCAATGAGACATTCAAACTCCACTCTGATTGGAGGCACTCAGCATCTCTTCTCTAACTGGAGCTCAGCAATCTACTTCACTCTGCGTGAATTCCTCCAAGGCTGTGGCATTCAGCTTGTGCTGTCATTGTGTATGTGTGTATTTTAGCACGTGCCTACATTCACATGTGTATGTGTGAGCGTGTATGCATATGTGCATTTGACTATGTGTGAGCGAGCGCCTGTGTCTGTTGCCAACATTGCTAGTCAGAGCTGATTGCTTGTGACAGTACATCAGCAGGGGGATCTGTGGGTAGATGGGCCGGATAAACATATGATGTGACTATATTAGAAAGGAGCTTGACTACAAAAACACATTGTAATTAAACTATGGCTTTACTAGTGCCCTTACCTTTAGATAACACCAATTTCATGATATACTCCTTTTGACTTAAATGGGTGTTTTAATTTCGTTTTTATTATCGACCAGTTCCACACCACAAATCTTGTATCTCTTACTGTTGTGTATGGCAGATACAGTATGTGGATTGACCGGCATTTAAGCCACAAGTAGATGACAATAAAAAATGTATTCTTTTACCCATACCCTTACAAATGAAATTCCCCTTCACACTGGATACACAAGAACCATCTCACTGTCAGTGAAGGAATGTAGACACAATTTTTTTTTGTTATAAGCATTTTACCTGAAATCATCAGGGAGACCATTTTAAAATTGACTAGCCATCATTTTTGTAACGCCGTCCATGAAAAGTGACTTGTGGACATTGGGGGTCCAATTATGATCTGCTGTTGACAGCCGGCAATGCCAGTAGGTATCATCTAACACAATGTTGAACGTGCAAGAGGGTAATCTCTCTGTCCCTGACCCTGAGCATCCACACCAAGAACACACTGTTCTGCAACCTCTATATGCCTCCAAGATCCTAAACCAGAGACCATAGTTAGAAATTTCTGAACAGAATAATATACAGTTCATTGCAGAGTCTTGCTTAAATCAAAACTATTTGCATATCATGAACTGTTAAATACAAGAACTCACTTTAAATGTTTCACACTAACATGATTAATGTTAATACCTTCACTTTAATATTATTTTTTTAACTATGCAATTGCATTTTTGTGTAATGCAGATGCTAATTTTTCTGCAAAACCAGACCCCAGATTGGGTCAATCATACACATTTGTAAAAAACTACCAACATATGTCCAGAAGCATCTTTAAGTTGCAGAATAACTATAAATGTAACATACACACGTTTGCCAATGGGCTCCCAAAATCTCATTTAACTTTCAAAATAAGAGTCCTGTCAAGCTTCTTCAGCAGCTCCACTCCAAGCTTTTTTCTCACCCAAACCCTGAGAGTGAGCTCAAACACCGGATAAAAGAAGGTAACATAAGATAAGCCTTTATTCTTCCCACAGTGGGGAAATTTCCAGAAAAAGAAAATCTGCTTGCTGCTATCAAAAGTGTTTTTCTTCAAACTTCTTCCAGTCTGTATACATGATGTTTATCTAATCTTAAAAATAATGTATTACTGTAATCCCTTACTCGTTACTGAAGAGTCTTTGGCTCCTTATTTTGAACTCACTGGGCAACAATCCACCATTTTCCATCAAGACAGGCAGAGTGTTTATTCACATCGTTGCTTCTTCACACCCAGCTGCAAACTGTCCTAGTAACAAGGATAAAAATATATTTTAGGGAGGATAGTACAACATATCTCCTTCAGTGTTAAGGAAAACCACCCCCCTTGTAACACACTCTCAGTAATTCAGGTAATAGAATATTCAGAAATCGTATGGCTATCTGGAGTTGCTGTTTTACTCAGTCCCAAGCAGTCAATCTTTTACCAAACATTTGGTAGTCATCATCACAGTGCCATGGATGAGGGTGAGAGGTGGTTTACAGAAACACTTCACATCCTTTGTCAAAACGCAACAAAAATCAGCATCATACAATGTCAACTTGGTATCCCTACTGTTGTACATACTGTATTTAGAAATGTATCAAAACGTCTCAGACACACCATGAATCAATAAAACTGAACAGTGATGTCCTCAGTTTGTTGACCCTTCATTATTTCATCTTCTTCTTCTTAAGTCCCATTATCTTCTCAGATATGAATTATGTATCTATCTACTGTATGTATCTATATCTATAATAATGTATCTTGAAATTGGAAAAAAATGCTGGATGATTAGTGAAAAAACTCACAAGCTTGAGGTGAACATTCTTGTATTTCTGAAATACAATGGTTTCCCTTCACTTATTCTCAACTGAATGTTGTTAAAAAGATTAACAAATGCTCTGTGTTAACTTTTTGTTATTCCAACAGAGGTGTGATATATATAAGTAAAATATGCATAAAAAAAAACAAAATGTATTTGCATCATGTCAATAGGATATACCATACTGTGAGAATAGCAGGGCTCAGTTGTGACATTTGGTATTGAAGTGATTTTCATTGCTCAACTAGGACATTTTCCCAAAAATTGTATTGAAACAAGGTAGAACCATAAATAATATTATATAGGTGTGTTATAAGGAACAAAGCAACAGTACAGATGACATAATCCCCCTGGAAGTAGAGACAGGCGGGGCAACCATATCACAGCTCAGGATATGAAGCAGTTATTCTCCAAGAAACTTGTTTTGTGTCACAGCTTTATTGTAAGCCTCTATAGTCATAACATCAGCACATTCGGCCAGGGAATGGAAACAGATGGCAAATACTGTTATCTATGGAGGGCACTGAAGAAAAGGGTGTCTCTTGTATGAAGCCAGGTTCACATTTACTCTCTTGCTGTTGCTAATGAGCTAAAAACTTTCAGTCTGTCCCAAGGTCATTTTTTTCTCTGTCCATTTTGAAAATGTGCTTTTTTTTAACCACAAATTGGTTTCCTGTTTCAAATCAATGAGCCGTAAGAAATCAGTTTTGTAATCTTCTTTGTTTCTAATGCTAATGGTCACTGAAAGGAGATACATTGCAACATGTAATCTCTATTGATTAATTTTCATCCTATAATGCACTGATCCTCTTAACGTTAGGCCATTAAATGCTCAGTTAAAGATTGTTTTGCTAATTAAACATTTTAACCATATTCTGTCTGCTCTGCCTGGAGAGAAATATAGTCAGCACATCAAATAAAAGATTCATTTGATATTAATGAGTAAAGATATTGAAAAATATAAACCAGAATTATTTTACTTGATTAATTATTGGCGGACATGACTGGACACCAGTTGTGTCACACTTTTTTCCCAATTTACTTTAGTTACTTACACACAAAGAATAAAGAAGAAGAAGATGTACTTTATTGATCCCCTGGGGGAAATTACATTTGTCACTTTTGGGTGTACATTCTTTGTGTTAGTTTTTCACAGTCAGTATGAACAGGCCCCTGAAACAACCACAGCACACAAAGGGGCCTGTAAGCATGCAGTTAGTACATACATACATGACAACACATCAAACTGTACATTGAGAGGCAGAGTGACGGACAGCAGCTTCCTGGAGTGTGCGCCAATGGAGCAGCTTGTAGGGGGGGACGGCGCCTTGCTCAGGGGCGCCTCGGCAGTGGCTGGGAGGTGAGCTGACACCTCACATGTTCTGGTGGGAATCGATCCACCGATGGCTGGGCAATCTGTCTTCAAGACATCTGCTCTACCGCTGAGCCACTGCCGCCCCTAAAGTGTATATTACCTTATAATACCTTCCAACTGAATGACTCTTGTTCTTCCCTGGTTCTGCTGTCACAACCTTCGTGATTGCTGAAGTTGTGTCAGCAATTGGATGTTTTGTGAGATATAATTTACATACCCACAAATTTGTTTATCAATTTTTTAATTTCACATCCGTTCATAATTTAAGATGAATGACTCTTTTATTGTTTAATTTTTCATTTGTTGCAAAAGGATTCAAAGTTTGTTTTGTTTCTCTTTTAGATGTTTGACTTTTCAGGGCTGTACACTAAAAATTTAACAAGCCTTTTTTTTTTTCTCAATCTTTAGGGAGGAGTAGATTCTTCCGCTTCCGCCAGGCTGCTTTGAGCCTAATGAATACCAACAAGCAGTCTCTTCCACAAGAGGACCCAGATGCTGTGATGGTAGACTCACCCAAAGAGAATGAGGACTCAGTGGCCCTGCAGAGCTTCCCCTCACCCACCAAGAGCATTTGTAGTCCTGTTGAGGACAATGACAAACATCGCCTCATAAGCTCCAGCCACCACTCCTCCCACGCAAGCATTGGTCCTGAACCACTTAACCATTCTTCCCCTAAACTCCCTTGGGAGAATCTGTACCAGACTGAACCCCAACAGACCTCTACAACCCTATCAAATACTTTCCCAAGAGGCAGCATGAATAGCATGAGGCGAGCCTCATCCGTCCATGAAATTGAAGGCTACTCCAATTCCAAAAGTGTTTTCAGGGATCGTCATACAAGTGAAGGTGTGTACTAAAATACAGCACAGCATCCTAACTGTCACAATATAATAATAACTGTGAATTAATGTTGCATTTACTTGTTTTAAAATATTCTTTGTTTTGCTTTATCTGTGAAATTCTGCCTTTAGATAATATAAGCCATGTCAAAGGTAATTATGTATTTTTGCAAATTATTTCATTGCATTTGGAGAATGGCTTATAAGTGAGGTAATCAGCATAGCTGCTTCCTAATTCCACTTCTGGTGGACCACCCGAGTGGGCTTATGGCACTTTGTATAATCTGTTTGTCTATCTCTTGTCCCATCAGCACTCATTTCATATGACGTGGTAGAACAGGCCTCATATCTGTTCCCATGTCGCTGAAAGCATTGCTGTTAGATTAACCTGCATGACAGTACTCTTGTGTTATTTGATATCAGCTTTCCTGATTAGCTATTGTTCCAAGCTATGATAGCCTTTTAATGAACAGTATGTCATTTCTCTTACTAAGGCTCATCTGGTCAAAACAAATCACAAAAGTAACATGACATCAGGGAGGTTGTGTTTCCTTGTTAGACTTCAACATATTCACTTATTTAAATACATATTCACTTATTTACATTGATCTGAACATTTCAATGTGTGAATCATACATGTGTAACCAAGAATGAAAACGGAAGAAGTGTTGATCAAAACTCTGTTTTTTGAAATGTGTAAAACACTCTGAATTTGTCTTTGGTTCTAATTACCAACCCAGAACACTCCTGGTACCTGAACCTATGTTCAAAAATGTAAAGTAGCTGAGCTGTAGTGTATTTCTTATTCTCAAGGAAGGTACATATTCCCTGTAGCTCCTCAACCACTGATGTCAGACTGCATTAATCAGTGGCACTGTGTAAATATTGTAGGCTGCTACTGCACAGCTGGCTTCAGCCTACAGAACACCATGCTATTATATTTCACTTTAAAGCCTATAACATGGAAATAAGCATTAGAATCAGTCCTTTTAGTTCTGGTGAAGCAGCATTTTGAGCTCATTTATATCGTGATGGGTGAAACAATGAAGCAGGAACAGATTGAGAAGAAATCGATTAAGTATAGAAAAATGTGAATTAAAAACAGCTTGATAATTCAACACCAGCTTTGTGCTGCTAAATTAATTATCAATTAATATATGCGGTGGATGTAATGTTATTTGCTCAAAGTAGTTGGTTCAAGCTAAAAATATTTTTTACACATGACTCCTGTCACTACGTGATGTACGGTAATAATCAATATTAGTCAAGTTAAGTGGGCTGAAAACGTCTGATCTAATCATACTAATGCATCTGCTGTGTGTTACCACCAGGTCCTTTTAATCACGTGAAGCCCAGTCTGCTTGGCTCTACGTCTGATTCCAACATCAACAAGTACAGCACCATCAATAAGATCCCTCTCATTGCACTCACCTTCTCTGAAGGGACGGATAAAAAGACTCACTCTCCACCAACATCTGAAACGACCATCAAAGCGCCAAAGGTCAAAGACCGAACACACATGGTCACAGAAAAAGTCACACAGGTGAGTCAGGAAGTTTGATGTTGCACTACTTTTTGGATCATTTGAACCATTTTTTGGCTGAGTACTGTAATCAGTTGACATCTAACACATGTGACACCAATACAAGGTGAAACAAGTTTTTCAGCAACTGTTTCGCGACTTAAATTCTTCAACAATTAAAGGTGTTTATGATTTGTAAGCTGGTAAAGAGTCGTTGTTAAAGCACCGCTGACTCTGATCATAATCATGGAATGCTGGTGCTTCCCTTGAGGCTGCTAGGGATCGTGTGATACACTGATACACAGCCCATTACAGCCTGCTGGGTAAATTTCTCACTGTCAGGTGAAAAACAGCAGCAGGTGTTCCCAGGGTAACACATGACTGCTTACTGCGTACCCAGGTCAATAGTGGAGCAGTGGCATGAGCAGCAGGAGTGAAGGGGTAATTGGGCGTTCTTAATTGCAGGGAAAGTGATAATGATATTGAGAAAATTCCCACTCATCATTTTTAACGAAGGGTGATTGCTTCACGAAAGGAGAGAAAGCACTTCTGACTGATTCCTTATAATAGAAAATCACTTATTTTACTGCAACCAAAGAATTACATCATTTCTGCAGGTATCCAGCAGAGATTTTTGTTGTTTTTGGCTCAAGGACGCTGCAGCACAACCAACACTTTCTGTCATATATTTGAAACAAGGGCGATCTGGTGGTGGAATTCCCTGTTGGGAAGACTAACAGAACTCACAGTTCACACCATCTTACCAAGGACAGCAAAAACACAAGCCTTTATTATCAATTGTGATTGAGGAATTCACATATTTTATTTGATTTTTATTAGATAAAAGCAAAAAGAAAAGTTAACATTTGTTAGTTCTCAAGGCTAGAAATAGACGTGCACAAATGATTTTAAATTGAAGTACTCCATACAGAGGCCTAGGAACATTACATTAAAATGTTTCTTTCCACAGAGCTTTTCTATATATAAATTAAGACATGCTGTTATTGTGATTAAACTCCTTCCCTCCATACTTAAGTTTGAAGACTCATAGTACTTCCTGACTGCGGGCATGGGGAAATCTATAATTCATGTAGTGAAGATAGGGGAATGTGCTGAAATGAATTGAACGACCTGCTGCCCTTATCCTCACTCCTGAACTATTTTCTTCCCTAGACAAGCGCTGTTTTTTTTTCTACCACTGCTTATTTAAGCTAAAAACAGGGGACAGCCTGGCCTTGCAAACCACAATCAATAATTCACCATGTAGTCAGAGTTCAATTATATAGGGAAATTAAAACAAATGTTTGCTTACCAAAATGTGTGCGCAAAAGTATTTATCAACACAAGTACATATAACATTTCTCCACTTCATCATCAGTTTAATAATTGTTATTATTCACCACAAATTATAGCTCTCAAAAATAAAAAACAATTCACTATATTCACTGGAAAAGAGAAGATGACTTGTGAAACTAGAGAAAATGTCTATGCCTAATAATGTTTGAGTACAGAACACTTATACTAGTATCTTTATTGCTGTGAGATCTGGCCTTAAAAATCGGTTGTGGGCTTTAGCAACAATCATCACAAGTATTAAGGAGCAGTAGTTGGTTAGCATTGTTTCCTCACTGCAAGAAGTTTCCAGACTTGAAGTGGCTCACTGTGAAAACTTCTCACACTTACTTCTTGCCTGTGTGGGTTTCCTCTGAATTCCTCCCACAACTCAAATACATTCAGTTTAATTGGCAACTGTACGTTGACTGCAGGTGGAAATGTGAATGATTGTCTCCATAGAAACATTTTTTTTCACTACAGTAGGAAAGCAGTGTGTTCCTACTTCCTACTTGGATGGATGGATGGATGGATGGATGGATGGATGGATGGATGGATGGATGGACGGACGGACGGACGGACGGATGGATGGATGGATGGATGGATGGATGGATGGATGGATGGATGGATGGATGGATGGATGGATGGATGAGTGTATATCCAAGAGAAGTTTAGATATGTACCAGTATTATTATTATTTAGCTTTTTTGTCAGTGATCCTATTCAGCTGTGACTCCCACTGAAATGAAGGACTGTTATTGCTATTATTTCCCTTCCTAATCATCTTTCTACTCTCCTCCAGGTCCTCTCACTTGGAGCTGATGTGCTACCAGAGTACAAACTTCAGACACCTCGCATTGACAAGTTTACCATCCTCCACTACAGTCCTTTCAAAGCTGTGTGGGACTGGCTGATCCTGCTGCTGGTTATCTACACAGCTATCCTCACCCCCTACTCCGCTGCTTTTCTTCTCAATGACCAAGAGGAGCAGAAGAGGCGTGAATGTGGTTACTCCTGCAGCCCTCTTAATGTAGTGGATTTAATTGTGGACATCATGTTCATAATTGACATCCTCATAAACTTCAGGACCACTTATGTAAACCAAAATGAGGAGGTTGTCAGTGATCCAGCTAAGATAGCAATCCATTACTTTAAAGGCTGGTTCCTTATAGACATGGTGGCAGCAATCCCATTTGACCTTCTTATCTTTGGATCAGGATCAGATGAGGTATGTTATCTCTAATGCATGAATTTTTTACCTGTGTTGGGGGTTTTTTTGTCCCAGGGAGCTTTGCTGCACATCAGGCTGACCATGCTTCCACTGTGATTCATTTACTAAGTCCAGACTTGTGCCCCTGGGCCACTGCTTAAATCCTGAATCTTTCTGTCTCGGCTCTGAAAGGATTACTTTAAATTGCATGTTTGTTTTTTTGCTTCTTTTTTTTTTTTTTTTTTTTGAATGGTCCTCATTCTAGAATCCATTTACACGGATTAATGGCTTACCAAATGGCAATCAATGATGCATTTATGTGAGTAGCAGGCCAACAGGGCTGTGTGCACAGCTTACATGCAGATGTGAGCTAGCCATTGGTAGGCCGGCTGCCAGGCCTGCTAGCTTGTTTGTTGGTAGGATATGTCCCCTCAGGCTCTGGATCCACTTCAGTGCTTTATCGTGCTTTGTAGGCACTCCATTACACCAGAAAAGCTCCTGATTATAAACCATAATCATCTTTTCCACCACTGCTGCTGCTGAGTCAGTTCAGTGAATGACAACAAATCACTAAATAAAAGGACATTTGCCTTTCTCACACAAGAGAGCAATAAAAATAGCATTAAACAGCATGTGTGCATAAAAAAAACATTATTTTTTGCCTCTTAGAAACCAGTACAAATCATGACTATGTGACAATGTTAACCTGATTTTCATTTTAAGAATTAATCAAAGGGGAAAAACAACCATTTCTATTGCAGGTCATTAAATAACACTTCCCGTACCATGACAACATGTTAATGTATTGCTTGAATTTATAATCTTCCGGCTAGCCAAATCCCTGTCGACTGCATTGTCATTCAGAAACTGAAAGCAGCTGAGTGAGTGGCAGATGGTTTTCACAAGGCTCATTTATTTCATTCAGCAGCTTAATAAGATAAAGGCTTAAGATTTGATCTATTTGATTGGGGAGGGAATATATTTGAAATAAATTTCAATCTATGGCTTGTTGATTTTCAGACGACTAAATCTTGCAAGGAGATTAAACATACTGAGAGGAGAATTATGTAAAACTGACACCTTGCGGTGTTTTATTATTATTTATTTTGAAATAGAAAGCAAAGACTATATTTCAAGCTGTTTTACTCTGCATGCAGAAGAAAAACATGCAGTGTCAAAACCTTTGAACCACTTAAGTTGGAAACAAGGTTATAATTACTGTGCAGCTGTGTTATATAACTGTTTGTGCAGGTATATTAAAGACAATTGATTTTCTATTAGATAGTGGTGTGCATTGGGCCTGTTGGTTAAAACAGCATGAGGTTTTAAAGGGCACAATTGATATTTTGTTTTATAATACTGTATTTCATAATTAGATTTTTTGCTAGTGTTACTAGTCCTCACACAAAATACAAACTATCCGTTACACACATATTGTGTATTTTTTATTGCTATTTTTTCTCTTTTGCAAGACAGCGTATTCACACTGATGGTATTATGTAAACACAACACAGAAATACTTCAATCAGAGAGCACTCAAAACAAATTTGTAAGTAATCGTCAAGGAAAATAACTCCCTTTACATCTGTTGATGTAAAGGGAGTTGTCAAAATAATTACAGTTTAAATTTAAAAGTGTTTTGAGAGATGCAGTGCTTATCCAGAATATTCAATATATTTTGCAACTAAATGAAACTCAGACTAAAAATAATCAATATCTAGATTCAAAAACTAATCAATATCTAGTTTCAATATTAGTGAAATTATCAGTTTCACAACTTAATCTTGATCAGTAAGCTTTAGTTTCATCACATTAAGATTAATTATATTGCTGAGTTGTTGTTTTGTTTTGTTGGGGGCTCCCATGTGCTCTCAACGTTAAATTCACATTTAAAGGTCACTGGATAACTGTTGTACAAACAAATGACTGTGCTAATAGGGATTTTGGTTCGTGATGCTAAAAACATTCTTGCTGACAGAGAAGCAGCGACAGACTTCCAGACACCCATTGATGGAGCGTTGTTCAATATTAAATGAATGAGGGTTGCTGCTGTCTTCAGTTCTGTGTTCGTTTGCTTTTGATCACAGAACTGTGGGGAGTTACGACTTAGACATTACTTCAGCTCATGAAGTGACTCACGATTTGTCACAGACAAAGAGTTGCTTAGGAAAAGAAAAGATCAAAGCACACATCTGTTCATAGTAGATCTGCAAGGAATAGGCCTGATTCTTGTTTTGCCGGACAGAAATTGTGTTATTCCATTACAATACTGTCACAATTTTGTTAGAATGACATATTAAATTTCAAACTGCTGCTGTATGTTCTGTTTAGACTACCACTCTGATCGGCCTGTTGAAGACAGCTAGGCTCCTGCGATTAGTGCGTGTAGCCAGGAAGCTGGACCGCTACTCAGAATATGGCGCTGCCGTCCTGATGCTACTTATGTGCATCTTCGCCCTCATCGCCCATTGGCTAGCCTGTATATGGTACGCCATCGGCAATGTGGAGAAGCCCTACCTGGAGCACAAGATTGGTTGGCTGGACAATCTGGGCGTGTCCATAGGCAAGAGATACAACTACAGCGATCCTAACTCTGGTCCTTCTATCAAAGACAAGTATGTCACAGCACTGTACTTCACCTTCAGCAGTCTGACCAGCGTGGGCTTTGGAAATGTGTCGCCAAACACCAACTCAGAGAAGATCTTTTCTATCTGTGTTATGTTGATTGGCTGTGAGTATGTTAATATCTTTTTTTTAATTTTCCTTCAGAATAACTTCACACTGTCTGCCAGAATTAGATATTGTTTAAATTTTTAGTTCTTTAAATCTAATTCTAGAAAATACATTCTCTGTTTTTGAGGTAGCATTCATTCACGTTGACAAAAAAAGGCTGCAAATAAGTAGATTACCCTGAAAACTCCTGCTTATCACATTTATTGATCATTGTCTATCACAGCCCTCATGTATGCCAGTATTTTTGGAAATGTCTCCGCCATCATCCAGAGGTTGTACTCAGGTACGGCCCGCTACCATGCTCAGATGTTACGGGTCAAAGAGTTCATACGCTTTCACCAGATTCCCAACCCACTGAGACAAAGGCTGGAGGAATACTTCCAACATTCTTGGGCCTACACAAATGGCATCGATATGAACACGGTAAATAAAAGTCATCATCATCATCGTTATATCTGCCACAGTTAAGTGACATAACTTTAATGTCTTAAAAATAATGTTTTTGTTCAAGATTCTAAAAAGAGTTCTCTCTTTCTTGTCTGCTTTACATCTGGATTAACATCACTACGTTGGTAAGAGCAGGAGGTACATATTCTACTTTTCTTACTGTTCATGGCCTCGTTTGGTCCTAGAAGTGTTTGTCACTTCTGTGAGAGTTCTGTTTAAACATATGAAATTATTTCCAATTGAATGTCTGAATCTTAACGACTATAAGGGCCTTATGAGACCTTATGATATTGCTAGATTTGCTCTTTCTTAAAATACATCTTCAATTTTTTTTTTGTTTTTTTTTTATTTGAATTACATCAGCAAGCTACATTTCAGACAGAAATATTATGCTCATTTGCTTATTTTTTTTAATTTATATTCATATTACTGTACGCATATTACTTTCATGCATACTTTCATATAATGTTACCAGGCATACAGCAGAATTTCAACTAATTTTCTGGACTTTGGAAGAAACTACTGTTCCTTTTTATATATCATGATTTTAGTTATAAATAGTAAAGGTTTAGGCATTTAAGTCTGTAAACCAAAGTAAATGTATAGCTTTTAATTAAAGCACCCCATCATTTCCAGTGATTCACGACCCACTCATTTTAAAGCAGGAAAGGTACAATAATAAAATGAAATACTAATAATGGAATATATATGTGTGCGTGGGATAAAGCGCAAGAGTCGTGATCATCATATGTGGTCACACGGTTGTTTGCTTTTCTGCTGTAACAAGTCTAACTTAAAGTGGATGGATGCATCAAAAGTGTGGATTTTGTCTTTGGCTCCTGTAAGCGGATGGATTTACTGTAAAAAAAAACAAACGGTGTTCTCTTTGTTTTCTGCATTTCTCCCACAAAACACTTTCTCCTTACTTTGATATTACGTGTTGCTAGTTAAAGAAAAGAAAGGCAAAGCCAAAACTGAGCAGATATCATGCTGTTTGTTTAGCTGAGAGGGATTCATACATCACTCTGGGCAGAAGTTATTTTTACTCATTATATTTATCTTGATATTGTTTGTATGAATGAATCATAATTGAAAAACGTGCCGTATTACACCTGAGCTTTTCCTTAAGATTTGGCAAAGATACAATCTTTGTGCATCCGACTGTGTTTAATATGCATATGTAACCTGTTATCATCTCATGACCTTAATCTGTGCTACTGTCAAGCTTAATCGTAACATCTCTTAGAAAAAGTAGATTCATTTTAACACCAAAGCAACTCACAGCATCGACCAGGTCACAGAACAATTACCTAAATGCATCTGTTTGAGTCTTTCAAACCTGCTGAATTTTGGACATTTTATTTACACGTTATTTCTGCATCACAGGTGTTGAAAGGTTTTCCTGAGTGCTTGCAGGCAGATATCTGTCTTCACCTCAACAAGAACCTGCTTCACAACTGCAAAGCATTCCAAGGAGCCACCAAAGGCTGTTTGAGGGCCCTGGCCATGCACTTCAAAACCACTCATGCCCCTCCTGGAGATACTCTGGTCCACAGCGGTGATGTGCTCACCGCCCTTTACTTCCTATCACGCGGCTCCATCGAGATCCTGAAAGATGATGTTGTGGTAGCCATTCTGGGTAAATGCAGTGCCTTACTGAGTATGTGAAGCACAATCATGTGCAGCCTTAGCAGTGGGTACTAAATTAGCAGGAGACTGTTTCATATATATTCACCAAAGAAATTTTGTTGGTGGAGGAAACTTTTGTGATTTTATTCATCTCCTTTGATTTTCCTTTTCTTATAACACCCCCCCCCCACTCACACACACACACACACACACACACACACACACACACACACACACACACACACACACACACACACACACACACACACACACACACACACACACACACAATGAGGTGCACAACTGTAAAAGTCACCTCTCTGTTGTATAGAAGATCACACAGCTGATTGAATCTTGAATGTCAGCATCAAACCTGTTGAGATACGAATAAAAACCCCAACCCCAAGTCTGAAGATTGAAAAGAAATACTGGTTGAAAGTCTGGTTATTCTAAATATGTTGGAAAGAAAATGCAATTTAATATCCACAAGGCTATCCCCTGTTGACTTGCTGTGAAGGGTATTAATTATGTAGTTTGTTCTACTTGATTGAAATATTTGAATTATTGATTAAGCTAACCTCTCTCTGCCCAGGATGCTTGATTTTTTTCAAATGAGTGGTGACATTCCTGCCATTAACTCTGAAAACGATCAACAGTGCAGTTTCCTGCCGGATATGTGTGGTATTAGTACCAATCAAGGGATATCAGTCGCATTTGTGTGCATATAAAACAATTATAATGTGAAGCTTCTGTGAAGAATTTTTAATTCACAACTATAGCTCAGCCACATCATGCTCACATGTTTTGACAAGAATAGCAAGGTGTGCCTGCCGCCTCACCATTCCTGTCCTCTGGGCTGTTCATGTGGCAGGTTGGAGACTCTGACATTTCTATTAAGTGGCTCCATTTAAGGTTGTTTGACAAATTCAAAGAACTCAGTGGAATAGCTGCCACTTTTTTGACAGCACAGGTAAGGGACCTGAAGGGACCTGCAAAATAGAGATTATTTTTAAATAGACTGCTGACAAAAGTAAGTGTCAGCTCTAAAACTGGTAATAATATTTGAGCTTATTTCTTTATACATCAACTATTATGCTATGTACAGTATTTTGCCTTCCCTTGCCATTATTCAGTGATATTCAATCCACATTATTCTCATTAAAATGATGAGTATTTATTTTTTTTAGAAGGGTGAAACACAACCAGGTGCTACAGGCCAAGCCTAGATTAAATTTACCATTATTCATGAGATTAATGCTCTCCAAAGCTAGACCAGACAGAATGGGGTTTAAGCTTAAAAAAGCTGCTGCATCACACACAACCCTGTATTAACTAACTCACCAGAACAGCCACCAATCTACTAGATCATCACATTTGTTTTTGATGCAACAAACAATGCTCCATCAGCATCATTCAGCTCCAGTTGGTTTGGCTGAACTTGAATATAGTTTAGTGTGCAATCACCTGCCAAACCAGCAGCGTCTGATAGAGTGGCTGTAAGATGATGGGGATGAATGAAGTCCAACAAGTCTTACCAGCATTACCAGAAATTAGCCTCTTACACAGAGATACAGGCTAACAACCAGCAATCCTGATTGCTCTGTTGAAAACTGTTAGTGGAGGAGAGATACAATAGATCATGCTGGGCTGCTATCACATCATACAGATATGTGTTCCCTGAACCCTCGGCTTACACTGCTGGATTCAATGGAAACCAGGGGAATACTCAACCTATATCTTTTCCCCTTTATTTTTGGAAAATGATTTCAGCAGTTTTAAAGCTAAGCCTTTTGAGTATTTCATCACTTCTTAGTATTAGTTTTCTGGCTTCATTATGCAATAGCCAATATCAACACAAATGTTTTCCTTTGATGTGCACAACAAGTGTGTCAGTCAAAATCTAACCCTCCCTTCCCTCCACTTCAAAGTAGCTTTGAGTTAGCAGTTATTCCTCGGCGTAAATAATGGATCAAAGATAGAAGAACAAGTGATGCACAGGTCTTGAGAGAACATCTACACAGGGAGGAAAGACTGTTTGATTTTTTTATCATCCTCAAAAATAAATGTCTGGTCCCCTTTAGTGAGAGCCTGAGGAACAGCGAGATTGGTCCCCATAGTAATCATGACATAAGTTCTTCCCCATAATACACATGATTATTTGTATGAGTTAGTTCAGGTGATGTAGACATTTATCCCCCATCTCAGTACAACTAAGAATATAATTTTTGGTGTGTGTGTGTGTGTGTGTGTGTGTGTGTGTGTGTGTGTGTGTGTGTGTGTGTTTGTGTGTGTGTGTGTGTGTGTATGTATGTTGATACCAGGCAAAAATGACATCTTTGGAGAGATGATCCATCTATTTGCCAAGCCTGGAAAGTCCAATGCTGATGTGCGAGCTCTGAGTTACTGCGACCTGAGCACCATTCAGAGAGACGACCTGCTGGAGGTGATTGACATGTACCCAGAGTTTGCTGACTCCTTCTTCAACAACCTAGAGCTAACGTTCAACCTCAGAGATGAGACTGTAAAGGTAGGTATTTATGCACTGGTGTTAGTGGGCCAGGAGTTGTCACATACTAATAACGCTAATGCTCTCATTATGGCAGCCATCCTGCTCTGAAGAGCTCGACCTAGATGTTGAGGCCTCTAAAAATTGCAAAGCAAAGATCTCCTTCACTCCAGATTCATCTAAAAGTAAGCAGTCTGAGCTACACTCGTTTTATTGAGACTGTTTTTTTCCTTTATTATTGTTCCATGAGCAGCACTCCCAGAGAACGTGGTCTATGTGGGGTAGAATACAGTGTTAATACACTCACTGCTTTTGATTTCCATTCCTCAGGGGAACACAGGGAAGCGGTGAGGGACATAAGAGAGAAGGAGTCCAGCTCGTGCCTTCAGAAGAAAAGATCTTCAGAAGTCTTGGGTCCCTCATCACCCAGTTCTGCAGTCCTGAATTCAAATTTGGTTGTCAGGGACAACGTGGAGAGAGGACCGTCTTTTGAAGGTAATATATGGTAAAGGAGTAAAAACTTGAATTACTACTGGTGAATCCTTGGTGGTGTCATCTGAGATCATATCTTTTTGGCTGAAATAGCAACTTCTGTTAGATTGTTGGAGCAAATTTGTGGATGGAGTTCAGATCTTTTTTTGTGCAAAACTGTAGATCCATGACTTAGAGCTCAGTCTCAGTCCAAAACATGTTCATTATCCATTACTAAAAAAAAAATGGGTGTGCGTACCATCTATCATGAGATACTGTATATATTTGGTTGACCAAAACACTGGTTTCACTGAAATAATTTAGATAATGAGCTTTTTTGTGAAGCATTAAAATTGGTCAGTAGACTAAAAGGTTAAGTTACACACTTTACCAATACAGATTATATAGAATGCAAGTATTCTAAAGTACCATTGTCTTTTTGTTTGTCCATACTTATGGATAGCAACAGCAGCCAATCCAAAAACCTTTTTTAAGATACCATGATTATGGCACAGGCATATGTCTGAGAGAGATGTGAGTCAGTCTCTGTTTGTGTGGCCACTTTCACTTGTCCAATAAGCACACTCAAAGCTAATGAGTCTGAAATGCATGTATTCACAATGATGAACAGCGTCTTTTGCTAAACCGATATGCTTCATATGGATTGCACCCTCAGTTACTCTAATGAGACAGAGGACAGGATGCAGAATCCAGTGAAAATTCTAAATGTATAGCCTCCTTTGTTTTCTCAGAGGAGCCTGGCCCCAGGATTTGAAATATGCCTCTTTAGATGACTGCAATAACATGATATATAAATCTCAGAATTTTCTATGGGTATAGCACATCACACTGACAGAAGTGGAAAGACAAGTTGTGCAAGATAGACAGTTTGGGGGATGAAGGACAAAAGGCTGGAGCTATTGTTAATTTACCACTGGAAGACAAGTAAGTATGAGGGACATAGGTACATACACAAACACACACACACACACTGCTGATATATGTACACACACATGTACATGTGTGTGTACATATGAAAATATGAAACCCACCTGCTCAGACTGCAACACAGAGTGTATTCACGTCCATCTCTGTGTTTAAAATCTCAAAAAGGTGTAACCACTATCACAGAACCTCATGCTGAATACGAACATGTGCCCATGAGAGATAACAACAGTTAGTTTGCTCATGGAAAACACAGCAATAACATTTCTCCCAATAAAAGGGGACTGATAAATTACAACAAAGACCTTACACACAGCTCTTCTGTGGAGATTAATTACACCCTATTTAAGTTGAGCTTTTTTTTGTTCGGTAATGACGTTGTTCTGACCCACATGTGAGAATGTAAAGCATGCATTTTGGTTTGGCTCTCCAGATCTGTGCTGTGATAAATGGGTTTGCAAGAAGCGTAAGGACTTCATAGATGAGTCAGCACAGTTCCAGGAGCTGAGAGAGGATGATAATTCTGCCAGTGAAACCACATATGGAGAGGTGGAACAACGCTTAAGTCAACTTCAAGAACACCTAAACAGGTATGTATTTAGAGTCTCCATACGGCTCATCGTCATTTGATAGTTATGAAGCATAAATTACCCAAAAATATTGAGTCTTTTACTTGCAGCCCTGAATAACGATGTGATAACATATCAGATGACAGTGAATTATTCTGATTTCACCTTGCCTTTGGGACACAGAGCAATCATTAATTATGTGTGTATCAAATAATCACTAATTGTCCTCAGGTCATGCTTTTAGTTTCAAACAAAAGGACACTCAATTATAATCATGCAGTAATATGATAATAATTTAGATGCTCATGCTAGTTATTTAAAAAGTAAAGTACAGAACTTAATTTCGCATTTATTTTGGTGAATAATACAGAAAAACAATGTTAATGTTTCTATTACTGCTTGTCTGAAGAGATGAATGCTGGTAATCAATAATCAAATTATAGAGTTCAACGTTTACAATTTATTCTTCAAAATCAGCTTTTTAGCCACCTTCACACTAATTGTTGGGCTCAAATGTGTGGTGTATTTGAATTAGCTTCAGGTACACAAATAATGGACCTGTTTTGTATATTTCTGTTTAGAAAGCTTGACAAGGTACAATACAAAGAGTCAGGAGCAGCTGTTGACTCCACAGGCCGAAAGTTAAGAGCTTTTTCTCTAACCTTCTGCATCCAACAGCTCAGTTTGCTCCTATCTGTAATCATGAAATACATTATATGCTGTCTAATTGTAGCTGTGGTTTGCCATTCTGACGCACAGATGTTAATTTCAAATCCAAGTGGAGACTGATGATTTTGGGAAATGGGTATCAAATGATACACAAGAGATAAAGAAATAAAATCAACATCCAGGTCCACCGGAGATTTGATGCAAATAAACAGAATCTATGCAGGTAAAATTGTCAGGCAGAACAGTATGAGAATAAATCGCTATTTTTAATACTAATTTTCAAAACATAAAACTGCCGTACAAGTTACAAGGTCCCATGAAATCTAAAAATAGCATATGAAATTGCTCACTTGGCTTCTCAAAAGTAGCTATCTCATAATACGAATGTGATGTGCAATCAGCGAGGCTGAGCTCAAGTGTCATGGGAGCTGGTATACAATATTACTGAGTCTAGCATATTGCACATTCTTACATTTGACTATGGTTTTAAACATGTCCTACTCATTTTATGTAGAGGTGTATTAAAGCTGCACATCACCTCGGGTGCACTTTTAAAGCGGTTCATATAGTGGCTGAAGGATTAAATCAAATGCATGTTAATTATTGGAAACCGAAGCAAACCCTGGGCTGAAGAAAACAGTTTGTGCAGATATTTATATAAGCACCTTTTTGGGTGCGAAGACATTTTTTGTCATATTCCAAGGAAGTAACACAATTAAAATTATCATTATTCCTGATTATTACTTTTTCAGTCTGTTAGTTAATGGTGTGTTTTATTTTTTAAAGTTGTTACCTCCCACACCACTGAATGTAAGCTACATCTCCCATTGGATTTCTCACTGGCACCGTATTGTTTAATTGCCAATGCACATGGGTAGGAGGAGGAAGGCAGCTAGCTGGCAGAGACTCTTGTCGGATTCAATCTACTTGAAGTGGGATGTTCCACCATAGAACTGAAACGTGTACAACATAAAGTGGTACAATAGGTTCACACCTGAAGCATTTTTGGCATAAAAAACATTCTTGACCTAAACTGACTGTGATTTAAAATATGAATATGCATCTAAACCACATTTCCAGAATGCATTTCAGGCTTGTTATTTTCCCTAGCAGAGAACCACCAGGTTGTAAAAACACACCTGCCATCAGTAGACCACCTGAAATAGACACACAAATGAACAGCAGATAGTATTTTTAGCCGGAGTTATGACAGAGAGTGAACGACAGCAGAAACACTGGCCTAGCTTTATTTTGGTTTAACACAAATAAGGCATTTTATCCATTGCACTCCACCTGACCTTGTTTTTTTGCACTAAAACTAACTGGCTGCAGGTTGAGCAGCACTTCTCTGTCGCTCTATATTTTTGTGAATTTGAGTACTCTGAAAAGATATGACAGAAAAAAAATGTTGGTGCAGCAAATCCACATAAATAGCCTTTTAAAAAAACCTATTTGCTGCACCTGCACCGAACATCGCCTGACTACTTTTACCTCATGCCTACTGTGCCCTTATTACAGCTGAGACCAGGATCATAGACGGCACAATTGCCACATTTCTTCTATGAAAAACAAGTAATTAAAATGTTATTCAGTATTACCTCAATTTGCCTTTTGTGCTATATATAGATTTTGGATAAAATTTACTCATAATTAGATTGACCAAATGAGTGTGATACAGTCATTTCCACAGTAAACGCTGTGTTCACACCTCCCACACAAAGCTAATTATCACTCCTAGCACAAGCAGTTTCTTTTGTCTACTACGCTGGCAGAATGTGTTTCAATGCCTTTAGTATTTCCCCATTTGTCATTGAGCACAAGCTCCCTCTAGTGCTCAGTAAAGTCCAACCGAGGATGCACTCCTTCTTTACGTGGTCAGACTTGTCAGACATTCATCTCCTCTCTTCTGTGATTAATATTCTATGTTCCTTTTTGTGTTTGTTTCGTTCTTGTTGAGGCTGGAGTCTCAGCTGGTGTCAGATATTCACACCATCCTACAGCTGCTGCAAAGACAGCCGACGCTGGGACCTCCAGCTTACAGCACTGTGACTGCCAGCCCGGCCTATCACAATCCTGCTGTGAAGGTTCAGCCACCTGTTCTGACTGCAAGCCATCTCTTCAGCCACACAGAAACTCAAGTAAGCAGGTTGAAGTCGATGGAAGCGGTCATTGTTTCTATTTTTCTCCTTTAAAAACGATTCATTGTATTTTTTTTGGCAGAGTGCTGAAGTCGTGCATAAAGTGCTTTCTACAATTACTAACTGCATTCTCACCAAGTCATCAGTGATTTTCTGGAGACAATGAGGCTGTCTGCAAAATTTGACAAGCTCCTTCTGTTTCATAATGAGTTGCTTTTCCCTGCTTCACTCCTACTGCTCAACTATTATGATTGGGTTGTGTTCCACAGTCTTTGCCTGTTAGTTGGAAAATTACACGGAATGAAAAATGCTTAGCTATTGTCACAACTTTCTGTGCTGCCTCACCATCTGAGTTATCTGATGACCTCATCAATATGGAGTCAATAAAAGATTAAACAATGAATGAAAGAGTGAAATAATGAATCAATCAGTCTGTTGGTTGGTTGGTTTGTCTGTCTGTCTGTCTGTGTCTGCAGGTCTATAAACAGGACTGGAATGACTCAGAGTAAACACTGATCTACATTCTGTGATACAAGACAATAATTTCTGTATGTTTTGCCTCTCTCTTCTTCTTCTCAGGGTTCCAACCTTAAACTGGAGAATATCATTCAGGAATCTAAAGACTCTCTGTCGAGTTTGGGTAACATGAATGTCTCTTTGGAGGACAGCTGTACAGCATTGTTTGTACAAAGACATACAAATTCACAACAACAACAAGTCACTGGGCATCAAGACTCTGCACTGATCCTTCTTCCAACTGATACCTCTACCGCCTCACCCACATCTTCCTCTCAGTACCCTGCTGATGTCAGCCTCAACACCAATGAACTCCAGAGGCCAGCCTCAGACCCAGAGTTTCCGAGGCTATGAACTACCGACAGCACAGTGTTCTAATATCTGAGTGGTAACGCTGTCATTACTAAGTAACAGGTTATTATCCGCATGCTGACACAGACATTGGTAGTGTTCATTTGCAATGGCTTGAAACTAGAAGTAAGACGTTTGATTATTTTTTTCATCATGCATGTGGATAAAATGCTGTTTGCTGCAGATAACAGTGCATTAACAAACTGGTTTCTGCTGTTACCAGTGTAAGAACACTGGTTCTTACTACAACACATGTTGTAACTATAGCGAGCACTCTGATATCTCTTTTAGAATAATTACCTCTTTATTCACACCTCTACAAAATCTACATGTGGATGCCTCAATCAATCAGAGTGACCAGTTCAACCAAACAGAGATTGGCCCTATTATGTTTAGCACAGCAGTTACGACAGCATTATTCTCCTGAATCAGCAGAGTTGTTTTATATTTCATGCAGGCTTTGGACTCTGATGGGCTCTTTTTGTGATACTATTGCAACATGTTATGTCCCAGTATACAGTTGGTCACACTAATATAGGCGGGGACACAAAGCTAGAGACAGTCATTGCTGTCACAGACTGATGCTGCCCATCCATACTCGCTAATTTAGAATATAAGACTAAACTATTACCTCATAGTAGGCAGGTGTCAATCATCCAGCCGTCAGTACATTGTGTTGTCATGCCGGGATTGGCTTAGATTTGAGAAAACCCAAGAAATAGCTACCACATTTCACCAATACTGTAGATTATGGTGGAGAATCAAACCAGGAATGGCATGCAATGTATGACTCAGACCAACTATTCCTCAATATTCCAAGTCGAGGTTGTGGGCCATGCTTATGCTGCCATGACCCACAAAACTTCATCCGTTCTGACCTATAAAGGTGCAGGTAATAATAATATGTCACTTCACTGATCAGAGATCAAAGATCTGTGGTTCTAGGATGAGCTGTCAGGAATAACTTTCAGTCAACTGAGAATTGTGAAATGCCTTCTGAATACTTAACAGAGATCATTAGATTAAACTGGAATTTACCAGAAATCGCTATCAAGCTTTGTTGTACTTATCTTGCCTGCCGTCTGAAGAAAGAAAGGTTGTATCCAGCTACCATGGGAGCTTAGCTTCTGACAGTCTGGTTGGTCATACAGGTAACAATTGACGAAGGCCATGGATACTGATTTCTCATTTCATTTAAAAAAGTCATCAGGGTAGATTGTAAGTGAAACCTGAACCTTGAAGGCAGAAATCTGAACTGATTTGTGCAACTATTAGCAAAATATTAAGAAAATGATGACAGAACTTTTTCTCTTGCGTAGTACATCTTCTAATAATGCCTCTCATGGATTCATAAGCATATCCTGACACTGGCCACGTCTTTGAGACTCACTGATGATCCTGAACTTTGCTGTTAGAGCCTGATCAAGTCTGAAGCCTTTGTGCAATAAATATACAAATTCTATCACCGAACATGCATGTGAACTAAATTACACATTTTTTTCTGCAGTCATTAGAAGGGGTGTGTGATATTCATCATTTGGTATGCTGTCTTAATTATTGTTTCAACAATGTATAAGCACATATTATTGATAACGTCAGAAAAAAGTCAATGGAAACACGCCACGAATGCAGCGTGTGTTAAGGAAGTGCACATGGTCGATGCAATTCAAAGTCAATCCAATGTTCCTGAAAAATTTGAGAGTACACAGTTGAAAATAAAGCACCCATAACCATTTGGCTTACCTGCCAATCACTGATTATCACCACTTGCATTTGGGCGTAGCTCGGTTTTGAAAAGGCTGGTGTTGCAATGCCTTTGACGATACAGTAACTCCACAGCAAACTAGTTTCACTATCTCCAAACAATTCCTGTCAGGCTTCTCTACCAGATTTAGGCCAGGTATCTGATTCCTGCCCAAACATTAGAAACACCCTCAGTTAAATTTGATAGGATCCTTTGGCAAATAAAGTGCTTTGTGACAAGCAAAGCAAAAGATGGAAATATAAACATGTCAAAAGATATATAATTAAAAAAATATTCCTCTAGATCAATAGTGGTCAACAATTGTGCTATTAATAGCAGCAAGCAGTGCAATGTAAGTGTTGAAAACAATATTTTTGAAGGATGCAAAATATTGCCAAATTTTACTATTTTATTGTTATAATTTTTAGTGTATCATCCTTTTGTCAAAAATCCACAAAAATATTGAGACTTTCTTTTGCAAATACCACACACCCCTACTAAGTAGCGTAACACTGTATTATTACAATGTGTAAGAACAGTTGTCTTACTCTTAGTTGATGCCTGTCTTCTCTGAAATGTGACTCAGGGGTTATGGAAAATTGCACTGCAATATACAGTACAGTATTGAGTATGCTGTAGTTTTCTTCTTTAAACAATGTGCATTAATATTGCAGTCACTGGCGTGCACCTTGTGTGCAACATGAAGCCAACAGAATACACCATACCTGTTTGTCCAAGCACATACCTTGAAAACATGCAGTTTTTGAGGTATTCCACTGTTGTCCCAGAATTTGGCCTCTGACAAACAAGTATGATGTAGGCATTTCTACAAGGTGGTGCATGTGTTTTATAATGATATGATTACTGTTTTGCACTGCTTATCAGCCCAAAGTAGCACATAACAATATAAAATGATGTCAGTACACTTGTCTTTTTTAGGATGCACTTAGAGGATGGAGAGAGGAAGAAGGGGAGTTTGGGGAACACATGGAAAGTTTGTACTTACTTATAAACAAACCCCAGAGAGGGTCTTGTGCCTATAAACCAATTCAAATGCTAAGTCATCTTTCTCATGTACAAATAACTGTCAATGATTCACTTCCTTACCCCTTACCGTTTTTGTTGGCAATGTACGTATATTAAAGGTTAAATGTTGTTAGATAATTGTTAGAAAATAAATGCATCATCCTGCCAGATGTAAAAAAAACATTTTTTAAATGAGTGAATTATATGAAAAAGTCTTGAGCAAAAGAGTAGTGCATATATTTGTTTTGAAGCTTTGAGAAGAATGAAGAAAAACAGACTTATGGTGGAGTAACTATTTTTTAAACTAAAGTACCATTGTTACTTTATAATATGTATGTAATGAGAGAGTCAGCAATTGAATAATCCAGCTGGGGCTGCCCTTACGAAGGGCCGAAAGTTGTGGATGCCCAAAGATACATCAGCATGTAGTCTGTGGGGGGACTGGGACTCCAACCCCCGACCCTCTGATAACTGGAGGTGCTCTTAAATATTAATCTCATGCTGACCACATCACCACCACTGTGCTATAAATTCAGAGAATAACGTGCGATTTTCACACTAAGAAAGGTATATTACAAAAAAATTAGATGCTGTTTCTAGATAAACAGAAAGAATGAACAAGCATGTCTCTGTTCGGAGTAGAATACCAGTGATATTATAAATGCATGCTACCAAGAGATAAAATGGCACAGATCAGAATCTTATATGTGACTCAGAAGTGTTTTTCCATGAATACGAAAGTTCAGATGGAGTCTGATTTTTAGGATCCTGATTCGGGTCCTAAATCAGATACACGCACATGCTCTTTGCTACTGAGCTTGCAAACAGCAAAGTCTTGTCAGCAATGATGGATGAAGAATGGAGGATCACTACGTCACTAATTCAAACGTTTTTATATTAATGCTATATTAATGGCATTTTTCCGTTAATTTGTAAATGCGTATTAATAAGTTGTCAGAAAAAGCTGATCATACCTTTTATTATACTGTAACTGCATTTGCGTCCTTTACGCGTGCGCACCTTTCAGAGATGTTCTAATACTGACACCCAGTGGTCTAAGCAAATTCTGAGTTTCATTTCCAAGAAACGAAAGTGAAACTTGAAAGTTCACAGTGAATCAGCTTTTTATCGCTGCAGTCATTCTTAACCCGATCATCGGTGTAATCTGTCAGCATGGCGTCTGATAAAGACGAAATAAACGAGCGTCTCATTGATTACTTCAGACCGAGATTGCGAGCCCTTATCGAGGTGCAGCAGGTTCTGGATCATTTATATTTTATAGCTGACGATCAAAAACAGCGGATCCGACAGAAGGACACAAGGGACGGCAATCCAGCGGCCGTGGATCTCCTCATTGACAGTGTTATCAAGAAACCACATGATCCAGGCTGGTTTACGGCGTTCGTTGACGCGTTGGAACATTCGGGTTTTAAATATGCCGCTGATTACATGCAGATCAATCTCACGGATCCTAAAGTGGAGGAAGAGAATGACAACTCGGTCAAACTCATTCAGTTACTGTATCCCACACTGGTTGACATGAAGACAGAAGACGTGTGTCTCCATTGTGTCTCACAAGGCCTAGTCACTGAAGATGACGCGGATGTTGTAAGTACACTAAACACTGAGGAGGTGGGTTGTCCGATCCGCAGCTGACTCTGATCTGATCTGGGACCACATCAATTCCTCGAGGCAGTACATTTTCATTCTCGAAGGATCACATGTGACTATATTTAAATATTGACTGTAAAACCTAGTACTAGTTGTTAACATTTTCTTAACTTTTCCCATGCCAACTTCCGTACAGTAAATCGAAATGTTTGATGGTCTGTAATGACGACTATTGGCCACAAGATGGCAGACAAACGCATTCAAATGTTTTGAAGAGCAGTTCTGTCACACAAACACCCAAAGCAGTGAAATCCAGTCATGAAACTCTTGTTTCAGATTACAGCTGTAACAACTACAGGAGGACGCAGGAGTGGAGCCAGAGAACTTCTCAGGAGGATCGTGAGAGGTCAACCAGGGTGGTTCTCCAAGTTTCTCGATGTTCTGCGTGAAACGGACCATGAGGCCCTGTTTCAGGAGCTGACTGGAACCTCAGCTGATGGTGATGAGCAAGGTGAAGGAGGTCACTGGTGTTAATGCACTCCCACCACAGCGAGCGACGTCACCAGTTTTCCTTTGGCGAGAGAAAGACTTTATAAATGAGCGTATATTGCTCAATGTTTAGATCATTAATTTAAGCAGTCGCAGTGGCTTCCTGCTGTGACTACTTGTAAGAAGAAGGAGAATTTGCTACTAATGCAGCAGAATTCAATTAATACAAATGCGGGTATTCATATAGCTCCCACCATACTTATTATATAAATATTACCGCCTCATAAGGAAATCCTATGATGTGTCTTTTTTATTTCTTATAAGGTTCCCATGATAAACCTTCAGTAAAAGATGAACCCGCAAAAATTGGAACCGCCACAAAGGAGGGTCCTGTGGAAACAGAAAGCTGTGAAATCCATCAGTTAAAGGAGAAGAACACCATTGAAGACCCTCAGAATGAATACGCAGGTTTCATAGACCTCCTCTCTGTTGGATGTTCAGCAAAGATTTGAATCAGTCAGTTTAGTACTTCTGTTTACATACATTACGAAACCCATATCTGCTTGAATTGTAGACATTTTTATATAAACATATTACACAGGGTGATGCTCATCAAAACATTTCTCAAAGCTTAATGCCAATAGAGATGAACATGGACATGAACATGTACCTCCATTAGGAGGATATCATTAATTTCATTAAATTTATGTTTGTCATTTCTTTAAAAAAGGAACAGAGAGAGGTGATTAGATTTTCAACCCATATCGAGATAAAAGGCCAAGATCCAGGATTTTTTTGCATCCTTTGTGGAGGCATACGCTCTCTGAGTTCTTCTCTAGTTAGTAGTCATTTCATTTGGCTTCCCTCTTGCAGCTGGATCTCCTAATACAATATGGCTGAATTTCCTGATTCTTGAGTTCTAACTTGGACCTAAATTTTAATGGACTGATTTCTTTCCAGACCTTTATAAAGGAGCAAACACTAACTCCCATGAATTGTCTGACAGCTTGCAGCCCTCGCAACCAGGTGAGATTGATTCCCTCTCCTTCACCTTTAACCCTGTGGATGTTGTTCAGGTATTTCAAGTATGTATATCATCTAAATAGTTTGGTCTTCATCTGTCTAAGTTGACCAAAAAAGCTGAACTCAAGTACAGTGAGAAAAAAACGCATTGGATCAGCAGATTAAGGCAGGATGAGTGTCTTTGGAAAGTTTTGTAAGTGGAGCTTTTCTCCATCCTGCTTGCTTGTCCCCGAAGAATATGTGCCATGTGTTTGCCGTGATGGACTGCACATAGGTCAGTAAGGAGAGAGCATAACCAGTGCTCTAAATGAAAACCACATGCTAACTCTACATTGTAAAATAATTCACAGAAAAGTTTAATCTAAGTCTTCCTGTTTGTCTCTATGCGTAGATCAAGCTTTCTTTGGTTATATCCAGAGATTTTGCTTCAGCATCATATTTCATTGCAGTGCGCTTGTATAAACTGTGTTTCTGACATTGTGTTCACAAAACAAATTATTGCCTCAGCTCAGAGCATAGACGACATAAAAGGACATGCATGTGGACTAATAAGGTAATGAAAACAATCAAATGCAATGATGAAACACCGGAGGTGCCTTCATTATCCTAATACAAGGTCATAGAACAGCTTGTCTTGTTAGTTTGAGTAATGCCACAAACCGAAAACAAAAGTTGCAAAATGAGTTAAATTATTTATGGGTCTTTGCACATGAGCTAAACTAAGTTTCACTTCACTGAATCATAGTTAAAATGAGTTTGTTCTCTCTTGAGTAGTATTAAACATACCACATTGTTGGTTTGGCTACTTTTTTGTAGTACATTTTTGTGATCTATTAGAAATCGGACACATTTTCCTCTGTTTAGCTGCCTGACCTATATTCTCTGGCATACAAAGTCTTAGAAGGCAAATTTAAAAGATGTCTGCACTGAAATAAGAAAATAACTTTCTGTGGGTTTGAATTAATCTGTGGGGAGATGTAGAGCTTTGAGTCGAAGGGAAGGATCGCAGAGCACTGAGTCCAGAGTGCCTTCGTTATGTTTTCTTCCTAACCAGACAGATCATATAAGTCACAGCCTGACAGCTACTCACAGTCTGGCTCAAGTGGATCATAATGAGTCCTTGAAAAGAAAGGCTAAATATAGGGGAAATATTAATGGGTGATGGTTTATGATCTACTCTAAAGCAATTTGAGGAAGGCTTAATAATATATGGATGCATGCGTAAAGAAATGTGAATTTAAATTTGTCGGAAATTGCCCTGGTGCAGTTTCAATCCTTACTTTGTGGTAGAAGGCCAGATGACATACATATGTACAGTATGTATGCTGGTCTGCTATTAGTATAATATTTCAACTTAATGGTTTGGATTTAACAAATACTAATATTACACATTTTAAAAAAAAATTAAAGTTTTTATTAATTTTTGTTGTTATAATTTAAGCTATTTTTCTCACTGTGAAATTTTTGCAGATACTGCAGTATTGCTTTGTTGGCCAAAAATCTGTTCATAATCATCTAAAATACCCGAGATGTACTGCAAGTTTAAACGTTCAATTTAAGTTAATTGTTTACCAATGAAACTATAAAGAAAAAATTGTTTTTGGTTATGGTTAAAGCAGCAATATTTCAATTTATTAATTTCAGCATGAAGAAGACATTTGTCACAACCTGGCTCTACAGTCAGAGACACAGATAGGTGAAATATCGTAATACCTTTATTTGAGGAACGACTCAACAGCAGAATGGCAGCAGTGCCACGTATCAAAGCACACAGAGTGTAGACAGTACCCAGCCCTGTTGGCGCCCTTTAAATGTTCACGGTGCATCGGATCCATATCCGCCAAACCAGGCAGCTCCACCCACAGGTGTACCTCCTGCAGAGAAAAGAAACAATAACTCAGAATCATCACAACATTCCACTACATAGCACCAAATAAAAACATTGATCAGCAGTGGTAATACTAATCAGTAATCAAACGTTCTTTCTGCTGGAACTTCTGCTCTGTATTACAGATGGAACTCCCTCAGCAGCAGACAATGGCCCAGAAAAAGATAATGTTGTTCTTCGAGATTATCAGATGGAAGTTGCTAAGCCTGCCTTGGAGGGGAAAAACATCATCATATGCCTCCCAACAGGAAGTGGTAAAACCAGAGTTGCAGTTTATATTACTCAGAAACATCTGGATGGCAGGAGGGCAGCGAGGCAGTCAGGGAAAGTGGTCGTCCTGGTGAACAAGGTACTGCAGCAGAAGTCCGGTGACTTACTGTATGGCGTTGCAGTATTATTGTAACCGATTAATACACCCTTTTCAGACCCAAAGAAAATATTCTGTCTTTCAGTCAGTGTGCACATGTGGGTCAGCTCACCACAAATTACATACCATAAGGTTGAGATGTTCTATTTTGCTTAGCTTTTCTTCACTTTTTTGGATGGGATGGGCTCTGCGCTGGGAAAAGAATCATAACTCTGAAGGTTTCAGACTATAAAATTTTGTGAGTTCGAGCAGTTTAGCAGAAATCATGACTATGAAACAACACCATAATGGTCCATTGTTTAACACTGGAAAAAACAGTAACATTTGCAGAAAGGTGTGTCTTCCCCTGATCCTTTAACAAGAACAACAAATTCTTTACAAACATTGAATGAGTAATTTGAAACCATGCCTTAGCCTAACTGGAAGGAAAACATCCTGCTTTGTTTGTCCCAGACTGATGTCTGCAATGTGAGAACACTGCAGTTACTGTAAGCATAAGCAAACCCTCAAATCATCAGGAGGTTTGTGATAACACTTACAGCTCATAGTAATAAAAGAAATACTGCGCACTGTTCCTTTTTTTTTTTTTTTCATTTTCTATAATTTTAATTTGCATAAAAAAATTCACTTGTGTGTGTTTTGCAGATTCCTCTTGTTGAGCAACATTATTCTTCAGAGTTCTTGCCATTTCTGAGGCCCACATATAAAGTGGAGAGAGTCAGTGGGGACTCGCAACTGAAAATCTCTTTCACAGAGATTGTGAAGAAAAATGATGTCATCATTTGCACGGCCCAGATTCTTCAGAATTTCTTGGAGAGGTCTAACGAAGGAGAGGATGAAGGAATCAACTTGAGCGGTATGATTTTAGAATTTTACAAAGTTGATTGCGGAACTACTAAATAAAAGTGAATAACTTTTACTCAGCTCAGTAAACTCCTTTGGGTTCCTTTAAACTAACTACAATTCAAAGTTGAATTAGGTCACAATATAATGGCATTTTGTCATTAAAGGTTCCATGAAAACCTTTTGTTAAAATCTGTCCAGGCTTAAACCACAGACACTGACAGGTATTGGAATGGAACCCTACCCAGAGGAGTCATAGCATCTCTCTTGATAATACCTGACAGGAACTTGTCAAAGTCTTGAAGCTTTACTGTTCGCTTTTGTTGGCACTCTCCATTCCAAGGTGGAATAGCCATCTCAGTGGAACATATGCTGTTTGTTGAAACGCCTGAGAGCGTATCATTTTTTTTTTTTCCTTTTTTCCATCTCCTGCTGCTTTCCAGGCCACACGTCTGTTCAAGCCATCAGTGTGTGGCTGATCAAATTCACATGAGAGCCTCTATCACCCACAGTACATCAGGCTGCCACTCACCAGACTTATTTCCTCGAGGGATACATTTGTGCTCTGCTTAAACTCACTTACACTTTTGATGTAATGTTACAAAGCATAATTGAAATCCTTCTTTTGTTGTTCAAAAATACTGTTTTCACCAGGTTATTTTGTAGCTTAAACTGCTGTATCAGGTTCATAGAAAAGGACTGGTTTGCATTGGGAGGATCTAAAAATTTAAAAGAAAATGACCTCCCATCCTTTCATGAAAAATTTAAACCAAAGGTAATTATTTATTCTGCTCGTTGTTATCCGATATCACATTGGTTTTGCATTCATTCATTTTTTTTACAACTTGCTTGCTTTATACAGTATCACCTACAACAGTGGTCGCCAACCCCTGGGCCGCGGACTGGTACCGGTCTGTGGGCCAGTTGATACAGAAAGAATACATAACTTACATTATTTCCATTTCATTTATTATTTGATTCTCAATGATGTTTTGTTTGTTTGGGAAAATTACCGGATTCTCTCCGCCACATCTGTCTATGACTCATTCTTTATGCTTGTCAAGATGCTTGCCTCTGTGACATGACCATCTTTTTAACTGTCACACCTTAAGGTTGGTCCATGACAATATTGTCTGATGTTAAACTGGTCCGTGACACAAAAAAGGTTTGGGACCACTGAACTACAACATATTTCTAAGTTGTTGTTTTTTTTTTGTTGTTGTTGTTGTTGTTGTCACGTCTTTGATAGATCTGACGCTGATCATAATAGATGAATGTCACCACACTCAAAAAGGAGAAGTCTACAACCACATAATGATGCGCTACCTGAAGCAGAAGCACAGGGATATCAAACTGAAGAAGGAGCAAAAGCCGACCTTGCCCCTCCCTCAGATCCTGGGCCTCACTGCCTCACTGGGGGTTGGTTCAGCTACAAAAATGGAAAAAGCTGAAGAGCACATCCTACGTGTAAATACTCAGTTCTCTGCACCAGAGTGGATGAAAAGTTTAGCACACATTACCCCATATATCCAAAATACTAGGTACACTGTAATACAAGCATTGAAGGAACTTCTTTTGACACAGTTTAATCATCTACCTCTAGACTATTTATGTTGGTTTGAATTACATTATACAAGTGTGGTTTCTTTTGTAATTCTTTTCATAACACCATAAACTTCTCACCTTGAAGGTTGTTTAATCTTTATTTTTACTTCGGTGTTCTTCAAACCGCCGCCCCAGTTTCTCTGCAAAGGTCATTTAAGATCCCGTTCAACCAGCCAAGCTGTTTTCAATATTCCACACAGGCAACCATAAAGTTTCCTACTGCCATGAAAGCAAAATGAATTAATAACAGCCCTTTGGCGCTAATGCTGCCTCAGGCTACAAATATTTATCACAAATAGCCAGCATCACCAAGACAGAGACATATGATTTTAATTAAATCTGTGAATCTGTGTCTCTGTCACAGATTTGTGCAAACTTGGATACTTCCAAAATCATGACAAGCAGCCTTGGGCGACTCAAAAAGGAACCAAGGAAAATGGTTGAAACTATTGAAGACAGAGAAGAGGTACATGCATGTAGCTGGAGATGTAATTATACTTCCGTTATTTATAATCTAGTCATCATGTTTTAATACATTTTCTTACTAATTGATGTAACTGTGAGTATTAACATCTTTTTTCCAGGACCCCTTTGGTGATGTTATAATGAAAATCATGAATTACATTCATGTCCATGCTGGCCTGAGCCCCACTTGTGACCTGGGCTCTCAGAATTATGAACAGTGGGTTGTTCATAAAGAATGCAAAGGTGAGCACATTTTATGCTCCTTCTAATGGGGATTTTAACTCTTGTTCCCACTTGCCTTTGAAAAAAAACAAAACCCAAATTGTAGGCATCTAAAATTTTCTCTCCATCCCTTTTAGCTGCAGTAGATGAAGATCAAACAGTGCGAGTTTGTGCAGAGCACCTTCGTCGGTACAATGAGGGCCTGATTCTCAGCAACACCATTCGCATGCAGGATTCCTTCAATTTCTTGAACAAATACCACGAAGAGGAGATAAAGAGAAAAACAACACCAGATGAGGAGCAGATCATAAAAATCACAGATACCGAGCGGTTCCTGTTCAATTTGTTTAAAGGTATTGACATGTTGTATGACCAAGGAAAACCTAGGTTGTTGACACATTGTGTGACTTAGCACCATTATAGCTTATTGCAAACAAATTAATGTAGCATTTTATTATATAGGCACAAAGTAATTTGCTATCTTGAGAGTTAGATAGAAACATAGGCTGTACATGCTAAATATAACACTAGCTGTTAATTATATAAGCTTAACATACAGACTTGAAAATGTCCTAAAATAATACAACATAAAATGAACAATATATATATATATATATATATATATATATATATATACACACACACACACACACACACACACACACACACACACACAATAAGCTGGGACAAGACCAGCCCCCACAAAAACTGAAGAAGCCTCTTGGATGAGAGGCAAAAAGTCTTCAAGAAACTTTCTTACAATTCAGTGGATTGATTTAAACAGCTTTGGATAACCATGACTTGGATAAATGAGAACCTACACAGACATACTTTATTAATCCCAGAGGAAATTGTGAAGTGAATGTGAACATTAATGTGTTTTGATATTCTTCACCTAACTCTTGGCAAGAACTGAGTAAGAGCAGTTTCCAAAGGGTCAGATGATTCTTTTAGGTGGTAAAAATGGATATACTGTATATCCAAGGGGCATGTTCAGCAGTCTTTCAAAAGTAAAATGTAAAGCAAGCATAACATATTTTACCATAGCTTTGGCACCAGTTTATTTGCCAATCTTAATAGAAAAAAAAAAAACTTTTTCTAAAAGTCTTGCTGCTAATGGTACTCTGCCTCTCAATTCACCACCATCCTTTGTAATCATTGTCTCACAGACAACAAAGAAGAGCTGAAAACGCTTGCAGAACAGCCAAAGTATGAGAATGACAGTTTGTCCAAACTAAGAACTACAATTTTGCATGAGTTCAGCACCAGGGAGACGGCCAGAGGGATCGTTTTTACCAAAACACGCCTCAGTGCCATCGCTCTAAGTCAGTGGATTCAGCAGAACAGCAAGTTCTCTGATATTGGCGTGAAACCCTCATATATAACCGGAGGAGGAGATCAGAGTGTCGTTAAACCAATGACAGCTGTGAGTGCACTACACATGAAGAACCCCATTTACTTTGAATCCAAAGTGAATGGATTTGAATTTAAAATTAAGTACATCCATTTTGTGTTCATTAGGCTGAACAAAAGGACGTGTTGAATAAGTTCAGCAAAGGTGAAGTCAACTTGCTGGTTGCTACCTCAGTAGCAGAGGAAGGTTTGGACATACCGGCATGCAATTTTGTCATCCAGTATGGTCGAGTGACCAATGAGATTTCTATGATTCAGGTCAGTATTCCTTGTCATCATCAAGTTGTATGACAATAAAGTATTCATGCGGTTTTTGACCATTTACTTTATTTTCTACAGGCTGAAGGCAGAGGTAGAGCTGAGGACAGCAGTTACACTATCATCGAGATAAAGAACTCAGGGGTAACTGAAAAGAATTGTGTCAATGAATACCGCAAGAACATGATGTACAAAGCCATTGACAAGATTAGAGCCCTTAATCAAGACGTCTATGACAAACGGGTATATTAACTTCAAACTTTGTTGTATTTGTTTTTGGGTGGTCACACCAAAAACCATGTTTCACTAATATTGCACTCAGTAATTCTTTTCTTTTCTTTTCTTTTCTTAGATCAGAGAGTTTCAGTTTCAGGCTGTAATGGAGGAGAAGGTTAGAAACAAAAAGAAGAAGCACAAAGACATGAAGACCGAAAACCCTGCTGAGGTGAAGTTTAGATGTAGAGATTGCAGCAAAGAGGTTTGCAGTGGTGAAGATATCGAGATCATCGCGAACATGCACAGGGTCAATCTTACACCACAGTTTAGGTATTTGTAGTTGACTGATGTATTATTCTGAATCTATATGTGTACTTAATTTTAGTAAAAACAGTATCCTGCTATTCTTATTTCACCCTGATGATGAATGATATCTTACTAGACATAGCAAATTTGTCCAGAATCAATTCAAACACTGACTATTTTTTTATAGTGAACTTTTCATCCGGCGAGAAAACACCACTCTTCTAGAGCGGTTTCTTGATTATGAGACTAATGGATACATAGCGTGCAAAGACTGTGGACTGGTAAGTAGATTTCAAGACTGAAGGGAAATGTGAGAAACAGGAGCATTGTAGAATGCCAAAAAAAAGTTGGTAATATCCCACAAGTCAACAGGTATGTTGGTTCCAGATGATAGCATGGTGATGGGGTGTGAACATAACAAGATTGGCCATATGAGCAGATTCTCAGCCATGAACTAGCTGTACAATTTTAGAAATTGGCATCATTGTGTTGTACCAAGATGAGCGCAAGACCTGAATACTACACTAACTGAAAAATGTGGTAAATGAGTAAAGACACCATCAACACTAAGATATGTCATTCAAAGTGTGAGAGAATATCAGGAGCAGAAATAGACTTCCTTATTTTTTCACGCTATGACTTTATAGTCAGTATTTTGTAGCTCATGTCTGAACATATTAGATTTAATCATGATACAAACAGCATAAATGCTAGCTTTAATTTATTCTTGTACTACAACAGGACAGGTTGCCCATTGGTAGAAAGCAATAATAGATAATTTTATAGGTGGAAAAACTGAATGAAATAACCCATGTAAACCCCACCCTTGTGAAAAAATGGACCCATATTCTACAAAAATTACTTTGTTAGAAACTTGCTTTTGAACTGAAAATCTAAATTCAAATAATAAATATCTAAATAAATGAATAAATACATCACACAAAGTAATGAACGTCTGATCAATATATCTGATCAAACTAACTGTAAAAATGTATGTGAGAGGATGATGTTGATTGAATCTCTGCTGTCATGAAGTGATTGATCTGGCTGCTTCTACACCATGTCACACCTGCAGAGATGGGGTTCCATGATGCTGTACCGAGGGATCGAGTGCCCCTGCCTCCATGTGAAAAACTTTGTCGTGATATTGAACGAGAAGAAGCTCACCAAATGCACTAAATGGAGTGAACTCCCTGTCAAGTTTTCTGCCTTTGACTATGCTGAACATGCAAGCCAGTTGACACAGAGTTCAGATGATGAAAACACATAGACTATCAGAACCATTAATTAAATAATTATACAAACATTGATTACTATTCTCATCATCTTGTCTTGTCTTGCACTGAATGAACATCATATTGGAAATGGAATCATCGGTGGTGGATTTAGGCATGCTGCAAACATTTTTTTATGCAATATAATAATGTCACGCTTTTTGGATTTTATTGGTGAAAGGTTTACATCATATACATCACAGTTATGCAATTTTGTCAATGTATTGTCAATGTATGGATTTACATAATTGAATTGACTGCAAATGTTCTTTTTTAAATCATCGGATCTATAATAAAAAAAGGGGGGGGGTGGCGGTAATGGAATAATGATTGTCCTTACAAACCCCTGTGGTCTCATCATACAGGAGTTACTGAGTCTGTGATCGCCCCTCAGAGCCAGCCTGTCAAACAAGTCCCTCTGAGACAAAGTGCTGGTGAATTTCCATTGAATCCCACTGGTAATTAGTCACACACACAGTCCAGCAGGGCTAATTTTAGAAGGTTTTTGAGTTGGTTTTTTTGGGAGTTATTTCATCTTTACATTTTACCTGATTGTGTGAGACATGTGCATAAATGCAATTTGCATGCATTAAAGAATGTCAATTAAATACGCTCAATGTCTGTCTGTATGAATCAATACCACAATAAAAAGCACCTATCAACCTTTTTATGACTGGTTACTTTGATGTAAAATGCGGAAAAATACATGCATGAAATGGGAAGTAAACTCTATAGTTTTTTTTCCCCTGGTTTGTCATATTTGGATTGAATGACTTGTGTGAAAGCACTTCTTAAAAAACGCGCATGTTCCATCTTGGGAATGTTGAGCCGCATTTTGTAATAACGGTGCATTTTGTAATAAACGTCCAAAATGTCATAACTTTTTTCGTTTCATTTTGTAATAAAGCCGCATTTTGTAATAAACTGCCGAATTTTGTAAAAAACTGGCCCAACGCATTTTGTAATAAATTTTGCCACATTATGTAATAACTTACTACATTTTGAGAAGATTATTACAAAATGCACTTGCAACTTTTTTATTCTCTAAAAAATGTAATAACATGGCGCATTACGTAATAACAATTCTAAAGCATAGTTTGTTAATTGTACAGTCAACCCTCGGTTTTCTAACATAATCCGTTCCAGAAGACTGTTCGAAAAGCGAGTTGTTCGAAATCCGAAACTATTTTTCCCATTATAATTAATGTAAATAATTTTCATCCGTTCCAAGTCTAAAAAACAACTTTTTCTAAGTTTTTTTTTACTATTTTACACCATAAACTGCACTGTGTACTGTTTACCATGAATAAAAAAGGGTAGAAATAGACACTGTGTGTTATTTTAATAAAAGATATTCTATCGAACTGTGAACACGAATGCGCTACGGAGGAAGCATCCTGGGGAGTTCGCTCGACTCCCAAGTGAGTCGCGTTCAGGTACGCTCGGATTCTTTCGGTTTACACCATAAACTGCACTGCATACTGCTTACCATGAATAAAAAAGGGTAGAAATAGACACTGTGTTTTATTTGAATTTAATTAAAGATATCCTATTGAACTTTGAACACGAATGCGCTACGGAGGAAGCATCCTGGGCATTCAAGTTCGCTCGGCTCCCGAGTGAGTCGCGTTCATGTACGCTCGGCTTCTTTCAGTTTGGTCGAGAGTCGAATTTTGGTCGAGTTCAGAGACGTAAAATTCTCGGATTTTCTGGTTGAAAACCAAATTGGTCAGAACAGAAGCGTTCGAAAACCGAGGGTTGACTGTATTTTATTTTACTTTAAAGTATTTGTAAAAGCTAGGCCTATTATTAGTATCACTGTATTAGCCTAGTAGCAGGTACTTAGCAATTACTATCAGTACATTATTCAAAGGTTGCATTAATAGAGAATATTCTGTAATTCCAGATTTTTTTTATTGGATACCAAAACCAGAATAGAATAGTTATAAACATCCAACAAACCTTAATATTCTTCTTATATTACAGAACAAATGTAGCCGCAAGAGGACACAAGCCAGTGTCTTATTGTGCCGGTCCCAAGCCTGGATAAATTCAGAGGGTTGCGTCAGGACTGGCATCCGGCGTAAAACTTTTCCTAAATCAAACATGTGAATCAAACCTATGACTTCTATACCGGATCGGTCGAGGCCTGGGTTAACAATAACAATGGCGCTGTTGACCAACAAGGCGCCAGTGGAAATTGGACTACTGGTGGTCAAAGAAGGAGAGGATGAAAGTGTGTCCGTAAGAAGAGAGAGAAGAGAAAGCCAAGAGTATAGGACTGAGAGTAGGGACGTTGAATGTTGGAACTATGACAGGAAAAGGTAGAGTTGGTTGACATGATGCAGAGGAGGAAGGTAAACATACTGGGTGTCCATGAGATCAGATGGAAAGGTAGCAAGACTAGAAGTTTAGGAGCAAGGTTCAAGTTGTTCTATCATGGTGTAGATGGGAAGAGAAATGGAGTAGAAGTTATCTTGAAGGAGGCGTTTGTTAGGAATTTCCTGGAGGTAAAAAGAGTGTCAGATAGAGTGATGAGTCTGAAGCTAGAAATCGAAGGTGTGATGTTCAATGTTGTTAGTGGGCATGCTCCACAGGTAGGATGTGAGCTGGAGGAGAAGGAGAAATTCTGGTTGGACTTTGATGAAGTGATGCAGAGCATACCAAGAAGTGAGAGAGTTGTCATTGGTGCAGACTTCAATGGACATGTTGGTGCAGGTAACAGAGGTGATGAGGAGGTGATGGGCAGGTTTGGTATCCAGGAGAGGAACGCAGAAGGACAGATGGTAGTTGACTTTGCAAAAAGGATGGAAATGGCTATAGTGAATACTTTCTTCCAGAAGAGGCAGGAACATAGGGTGACCTATAAGAGCGGAGGTAGGAGCACACAGGTAGACTACATCTTGTGTAGACGGTGTAATCTGAAGGAGATCAGTGACTGTAAAGTAGTGGTAGGCGATAGTGTAGTCAAAAAGCAAAGGATGGTGGTGTGTAGGATGACTCTGGTGGTGAGGAGATGAAGAGGACAAAGACAGAGCAGAGGACGAAATGGTGGAAGTTGAAAAAGGAAGAGTGTTGCATGACTTTTAGTAAGGAGTAAAGACAGGCTCTGGGTGGCCAGGAGGTGCATCCAGATGACTGGACAACTACAGCTAATGTGATCAGGGAGACAGGTAGGAGAGTACTTGGTGTGTCATCTGGAAGGAAAGTAGATAAGGAGACTTGGTGGTGGAATGAGGAGGTACAGGAGTGAATACAGAGAAAGAGGTTAGCTAAGAAGAAGTGGGACACTGAGAGGACTGAGGAGAGTAGACAGGAGTACAGGGAGATGCAGCGTAAGGTAAAAGTAGGGGTAGCCAAACAAGGGGCTTATGACTACTTGTATGCTAGGTTGGACAGTAAGGAGGGAGAGACTGATCTATACAGGTTGGCAAGACAGAGAGACAGAGATGGGAAAGACGTGCAGCAGGTTAGTGTGATTAAGGATAGGGATGGAAGTCTATTGACAGCTGCTAGTAGTGTGATGGGAAGATGGAAAGAGTACTTTGAAGAGTTGATGAACGTGGAAAATGAGAGAGAACAAAGACTAGAAGAGGTGACTGTTGTGGATCAGGATGTAGCAAAGATTAGTCAGGATGAAGTGAGGAGGGCAATGAAGAGGATGAAGAGTGGAAAGACAGTTGGTCCTGATGATATACCTGTAGAGGTTTGAAAGTGTCTAGGAGAGGTGGCAGTAGAGTTTCTGACTGGGTTGTTCAACAGGATCTTAGATAGTGAGAAGATGGCTGAGGAATGGAGGAGAAGTGTTCTGGTGCCCATTTTTATGAACAAGGGAGATGTGCAGAGTTGTGGCAACTAGAGAGGAATAAAGCTGACGAGCCATACAATGAAGTTATGGGAAAGAGTAGTGGAAGCTAGTCTAAGGGCAGAAGCGAACATTTGTGAGCAGCAGTATGGTTTCATGCCAAAAAAAGAGTACTACAGATGCAGTATTTGCTTTGAGGATGTTGACAGAGAAGTACAGGGAAGGCCAGAGGTAGCTGCATTGTGTTTTTGTAGATCTGGAGAAAGCTTATGACAGGGTACCCAGGGAGGAACTGTGTTATTGTATGAGGAAGTCTGGAGAAGTATGTTAGAGCGGTGCAGGACATGTATGAGGACTGTAAGACAGTGGTGAGGTGTGCTGTAGGTGTGACAGAGGAGTTCAAGGTGGAGGTGGGACTGCATCAGGGATCGGCTCTGAGCCCCTTCTTGTTCGCTATGGTGATGGACAGGCTGACAGACGAGGTTAGACAGGAATCTCCATGGACTATGATGTTTGCAGATGACATTGCGATCTGCAGTGAGAGCAGGGAACAGGTGGAGAAGCTAGAGAGGTGGAGGTTTGTCCTGGAAAGGAGAGGAATGAAGGTTAGCCGCAGTAAGACAGAGTACATGTGTGTGAATAAGAGGGACCCAAGTGGAAGAGTGAGGTTACAGGGAGAAGAGATCAAGAAGGTGGAGGATTTTAAGTACTTAGGGTCAACAGTCCAGAGCAATGGAGAATGTGGAAAAGAGGTGAAGAAGCGTGTACAGGCAGGATGGAACGGGTGGAGGAAAGTGTCAGGTGTGATGTGTGATAGAAGAGTTTCAGCCAAAATGAAAGGAAAGGTATACAAAACTGTGGTGAGACCAGCGATGTTGTTTGGTCTAGAGACAGTGTCACTGAGGAAAAGACAGGAGACAGAACTGGAAGTAGCAGAGATGAAGATGCTGAGGTTCTCTTTGGGAGTGACCAGGAAGGATAGGATCAAGAATGAGTACTTCAGAGGGACAGCATATGTTAGAGGTTTTAGAGATAAAGTCAGAGAGGCCAGACTGAGATGGTTTGGACATGTCCAGAGGAGAGACAGTGAACATATTGGTAGAAGGATGGTGAGTTTTGAACAGCCAGGCAGGAGGCCTAGAGGAAGACCAAAGAGGTTTGTGGATGTAGTGAAAGAGGACATGGAGGTAGTTGGTGTGAGAGAAGAGGATGCAGAAGACAGGGTTAGATGGAGGCAACTGATTCGCTGTGGCGACCCCTGAAGGGAAAAGCCGAAAGGAAAAGAAGACTATTGTGTGTGTGTGTGTGTGTGTGTGTGTGTGTGTGTGTGTGTGTGTGTGTGTGTGTGTGTGTGTGTGTGTGTGTGGTTTTTTTGCACATGCACAGTTTTCCCTTTCAATATGTACTTAGAGGCATAGATTTCAGTTTTACTTTACAAACTGTTTTTAATGCAGTGAGCATAACTTGGACAATGCAGTTTTAAAGCCAGTCATATAATTTCTTATCAAGGGCAAAACCTCTACATAACTTTAGATCAACTGCAAAATGTTTTTGTACTTCCATATATTCAATTACACAGATAATATATAGCACAGTTTTTTCATACCTGGCATCATGTTGAACTCTGTTGACTGTCTCAATTAAGCATGCAAGCAGCGCATGATCTTTGTAGAACTGATGGAATAGCCAATCAGATTACAGCCCACCCTCCCCTCCCTGGCTGAGTGACACACCATGTAGAGCTTTGAATTTGGTCACAAGTTATTGGCCTGTATAATTCCAAACTTCAAATAGGCAACTAAAGTTATATTTGGAGTATTTTGTCATACATAGATTCATTGGGCTACATAGCTCTAAGGGAAATTGCATAAAAAACAACAACAGTCACTCTTGTATAAATTCATTGTTTAACAAAACAACAATAATAGGTATTATTACATAATGCACCATGTTATTAAATTTCCTAGAAAATAAAAAAGTTGCAAGTGCATTTTGTAATAATCTTCTCAAAATGTAATAAGTTATTACAAAATGCGGCAAAATTTATTATAAAATGCGTTGGGGCAGTTTATTACAAAATGTGGCTTTATTACAAAATGAAATGAAAAAGGTATTACATTTTGGCCGTTTATTTGAAAATGCACCGTTATTACAAAATGCGGCTCAACAGGGAAGTTGTAAGAGCTGCTGACTTGAGGGAAGAAACCGTCTGGGGGCAGAGTCTTCAGGAATGCAGCGGGAAGTGTTCGAAGCCTGTTTCTGCTTAAGAAGAATGGAGCGTTAACATAAAAAAAAAAAACATTCCCACGGATGTTTTTTGGGTTTTTTTAGCACTATTTTTTTCTAATTTTTTTTATTTCAACCAGAGGTTGTTTACTAGGCTGCTTGTCCCAGAAGTAATACTTACAGTGGATTGTTAAAGGCTGACTGCTTCACGGGGAACTCTTCAGAACCATGGTCAGTAATTAATTTCTCAAGTTCGGTTTGTTCTTGGAAAAAAAAAAAATTCAAGTCTCAAACGAATTCTGGATTACAGAGGGTTTTTTTGCAACTTTTGTGTCACCTTCCGCAGCGCTGCAGAAAGGTGCTGTGGGGGGTGTTTGGGGCGGCTGTCGTCATCACGTTAATAACAGTCGCATCGGTTTATTTCAGCAGTAAGTGACGGCTCAGGTCTGTATGCGTGTGGTCAACATGTGTGAAGCTCTGAAGCATGTATGAAAACACTTTTTTTTAATGTTACTATGTTTGTTTGTTTTTAGAGACAAACCTGTTAAGGATGGAGTGACAGTGTGATTTCTAAGTTCCTTATATCTTGCTGATTAACATGCAGCCAGTAATGCAAATCTAATTGCGCCACCGCGTGACGCACGGATGGATTTTTTTTTTTTTTTTTAATTTCTAAACTAGATTACTCACAGAGTCATTACTCAAAAATGTGATGACACCTCAGCTAACGCAGGGTTTACGTAATTTCAGAATCCGATGGCTCTAAAAGGAAATTCACCTTTGAGGATTACTTCAATGACGGCATCTCGTGGAAATCCTACAACTTGTATTGGATATCAGGTATCACCAGGCAGTGCAATCCATTTTACTAGACATTCTGTTCTTTTGGGCAAGATAATATATGAATCTTCATGTTCTGTCCAAATCTCTGATGTGTTGTTTCTGTGTCTGCAGATAACGAGTATCTGCACAAAACAAGAGATGGGAATGTGTTCCTGCACAATGTTGAAACGAAAGAGGAGTCACTTTACTTGAGCAATTCAACCTTTGTAATAAAATCCGTTTTCATAGTTTGAAACAAAAAATAATAATACATCAATATTTCATAATAATTTATATTTTAAATACTCTTTCCACCACTACTTTTTATTGTAGGCTCAAGTGGATTCCACACATTACCTGCTGTCAGGTGATTATAAATATATTGCCTTCGAAAGTAATTATACAAAGGTAAGATATTGCTTTTTCATAACAATTTTTTAAAATTTAACTGGTTCACTGTAAATGTCACTTTTAATTTGACTATAACAAGGTCAAAAAAAAAAACAATTGTGTGTTTGCAATCCAACAGAAATGGAGACATTCCTTCACAGCTTCTTACTCTATTTATGACAGAGAGAATTCGTAAGTTTTGTTATAACCTTAAAGATATCCTAAAAGGCATTTATCATCATAAGGTCACAAACATTTGACTGAAGGTGGTGGTTGGCCTGCAATCAAGAAAATTATTTCCAAATATTTCTATTTCTTCCATATTTTCTAGAACATTTGTGATGCCTGTGAGTCTTCCGTCTGTTGTGCAGTACTTTGCCTGGGCCCCAACAGGAAACAGATATGTAAGTGTACAACTTGTTATACTTGATTATCAAGTTGTTACATTTTGTTAAAATAGCTGATATTGTAGCTCCTACAATATCACTAGCTTTGAATGTATTTTGAATTTCTCTGTATGGCAATGCAGAACCTGATGTGGCATTTTTCAAAACAAATAGGAGTACATCCTCTGTGAATCTTCTGTACAATCTTCTGTGAAAGTGGAAGTGCATTTGATGAAGAAACATTAATAAAAGAGTGTAAATAAAATAGATGGATTGATGGATGGACGGACGGACGGACAGACAGATAGATAGGTACTTTATTAATCCCGGAGGAAATTGCACTATGTGCTATATTTATGATTGCAATTATCTATTCTGTTTATCAGGCTTACGTGTCAGACTTCAATGTTTTCTTCAAATCCAATGTCACTTCTGAAGTTGTACAAGTTACCCACAATGGGAAAGAGAATGAGATCCTGAATGGTATCCCTGACTGGGTATATGAGGGTGAGTGTAAATCAATTTTTCCAGAGGTGGGTCTCTCTTAATGACGGTTACAATTGGTTTTGATTTTTCCCAACAATTTCAGAGGAAGTATTTGCATCAAATGGAGCAATATGGTGGTCATCAACTGGAAGATTCTTGGCCTATGCAGAGTTTAATGATACAGATGTTCACAAAGTGGAATTCTCTTGGTATGGAAATGAGCAATATCCTCAGACAGTGAAAATTCCATACCCAAAGGTCAGAGACATACCCTGCATAATTTGTTTTCCTGATATGTAATTAAACGTAATTTAAAAACTTATGTTTTATTCTACTTGGTACAGGCTGGATCAACCCTCACCAAGGTGAAACTCTTTGTGGTCGATCCCACGGATCCACTGAGCCGCACACAGGTGGTTCCACCTGCATCTGTTACTTCTGGGTCCGTATTTTATTCATTTTAAAACTGAGGTTTTCAAATCTGGAAGCATATCAACACAGCAGTTTTAAGCCCATCATTTGTTAGTTGTCTATCGTCTGTGGGATCAAATCATATTCCATAACCATTTATCCAGTAAATCTAAACTAAAACTGGGGGCTTCTTTCCATCTTTGTTTGTAGATGAAGCCACTACTTTGAAGGCCCCTGGTTTGTGCTATTGCTTACATTGAATTGTATTGAAAATTGAGTCAAATACATTTTCTTTGTATTCCGTCTCATGAAAAAACTTCCTGTTGTTTTTTTTCTTCAGTGATCATATCATGTGTTCAGTGACCTGGGTTACAGATGAACGTGTCGCTGTGCAGTGGATCACGCGGAAACAGAATTACCTGGTCGTACAAATCTATGACCTCGATGGAACCAACTGGAAAGAAAAACAGGTGGCCGTCTCTCTCCTGTGGATACCTCTCCTGTCAGGAAATCATGAGCATGAGTCCAGCTGGATCATCTCGAGGATCCTGACACATGTATTGAAATCATGTTCATGTGATTAGATGTTAATTAACTGCAAAATATTTCTCTATTCCAAATAGAAATTTGAGCAAATGAGCAAGACAGGCTGGATCGGGCATGTAAGGCTCCAAAACTCCACCACTAAAGAGTAAAATTTTTCACTTCGCTTGATCGGTGACTCTGAATTGTCTTTTTTTACAGTACATGCCCTTACCTCTTTTCTTTGCTGAGGATAAACTCAGTTTCTACAAAGTGATGAGTGACACCCAGGGATACAAACATATCCATCATGTGAAAGAAGTAAGTATATGTAAAATATTCTGGACAATAGCATCCACCGTGTTTTTAGTGCTCAATTATTTTTTTACTAAAGGCATTTTGTTCAGGGCAAAGCAACACCTGTGACCTCTGGGAAGTGGGAGGTGATCTACATATCCAAATTAACAAAAGATGCCATGTGAGTAAGGATACGAGAAAAAAAAAAATCATAAATACTGAAGATTATTAGAAAGGACATATAAATCATGTAAATCTGAACTGTGAAATTCTTTTCAACAGATATTTTGTGAGTAATGAGTACCAGGGGGTTCCCATAAAGAGAAACATGTACAAGTAAGGAATCATGCTTATCCATGCAGCGACATCGACACTGATGATGCTGTTTGTTAAAGTTTGTTCGTGTTTGCTTCTATGACTCACAGGAAGCTCAATGTTCGCTGATGCTGATATTACATGAGGTCAAATGAAGTTGCTACCGGTTTGTTTTTCAGGCTTATGATTGGAAGCGTATCTTCCACCCCTCAGTGTCTCACCTGCAACCTGAATGAGGACAGGTGTCAGTACAGCTCTGCTTACTTCAGCTCTGACGCCTCTTACTACCGAATGGATTGCTACGGTCAGTTACACATTACCTCTCGAGCAATGAGTCATCCTTGGTGCATGTGATCATCTGGTGTGCATCAGTGAATGATGACCATGTTAAAAGTTTTGAAAGGGTTAAAGCACTCCTACAGTCCAATGATAAAATTCATGGAAAATTGTTCATTTTCTATTTTTATTTCGCAGGACCTGGTCTTCCCCTCTACACACTCATGGACAACCGGGGCGCAGGTGCAGGTCTGTGTGAAATGTACTCACACTAAACACGTTATGAAACTATTCATTACAAGTGGACCATTTGACAGTTTCTCACATTATGATAACACTTTGTGTGCTGTACAAAAATACAACCATAAGGGATGCAGTTTTCAGTGTCATTATACGTATCTGAAGGTGACGCTGTGTTCTAGTGATGTTTTATCTGCGTACTTTCCACATTCATTCATTAAGCTGCTAGTCAGATCTGGAGATTCTCTCTACACTCTGATCATATTTACTACTCAAAAAAATGCAAAATGGATCAAAAAATGCAAAACAAAGATGCTGTAGCATCCTCCCAGCGGACACCTTACGTAGCTATTTTAAGCATTTTACACTCTTCACAATACTCTATGAATAATATAATAAACATCTTAAAATATGCATGTGTGAATATTAGTTGTATCTTTGTTGTAGTGTCATTTGCCTTGTGTAAATCAAGTAGGGTGTTTCCACTGTCTGTTTTATTCATTTGCATTCATTTGAAGGCACACACAAAACTATGTGGATTGATTTCAGTGATCAGAGAGCATAAGGAGGTTATGGTTCATGTTTTGAACTGTTTTGTCTTGTCCTGGTAGTTCCACAAAACTTATCAAAGAGAAGATTCCAAACAGTTGTGTTAAGTGGAAACATCTTTGTCCTTGAGTTTAATCATACATTTTTGTGTGCTTCGCTAATTTTCTGTATGACTTCAATTGCTCCGTCATGTTTGTTTGGTTTGTTTCCTCAGAGCTTGCCGTCCTTCAAGACAACAGTGATCTGGAAAATGTGCTGTCAGAATTCCAGATGCCATCAATGCAGTACGGAACACTAAAGCTTGCTGGATTTGGTAAGAAGTTTAACAATATCTGAAGTCATTAAAAAAATGCTTTTAGCAGTAATCTGTTTTTTTTTTATATAGTCCTTTCACACCCAGAAAAAAAGACTTTCCTTTCATTTAAAAATTACTACTGGACCTGAGGTGCCTCCTACTGCAGTCCATTGTTTGTGTTCAGTGCTCTGGAGGTTTAAGTTTCCAGATCACCTGTGTGTAAGCAGCCTAGTGGACCATGATTCAAAGCCATCTGTTACTCCGTACAGACATGTTAAATTGATAAGTGAGGTTAAAACAAAGAAATGATGTCGAAAGATGTTGCGGGACATTAGATTATACATCAGACACAACTCTTCATATAGAAAGATGCTATGAAAAAAAGTGATTTTGTTTTACTCCACTTTATTTCCAACAGATCTTTGGTATCAAATGATGTTACCTCCAAATTTTAAGAAGTCTAAAAAATATCCTCTCCTAATTGATGTGTGAGTAAACTGCGTCCATGTTTGCTCCATCTCAGCGTGAGCCAGAGAATGTTTGTTAATATTTGGTAACATACGGCATCATGATTTGCAGATACGGTGGCCCCTGCAGTCAGCAGGTGTCCTACCGTTACAAACTGAACTGGGGCACGTACCTCTCCAGTTCACATGGGATTATCATAGCCAGCTTTGATGGAAGGGGAAGCGGTTACCAAGGTGATGAAATACTGCACTCAATCTACAAACGCCTCGGAACATTTGAAGTTGAAGATCAGATAACAGCTGTAAGGTACAGTAAGTTTGTTCGAGCTCTTCTGTGATGTCACCTCCTCCCTCCTATTATTATTATGTTCATAAGAAAGGTCTTTATAATGCATCATTAGAAATCCACATGACTGTTTTCTTCTAACGGAGCCAATAAATCACTTGTATGTTGCAGGAAATTCATTGATATGGGTTTCATCGACAAAGACAGAATAGCAATATGGGGTTGGGTGAGTTTTTGTTCTTGTGCTGATCTTCTTTATTCATTTTATTTTCTAATTAAATACATTCAATCTGTTATTCCCTTCAGTCGTATGGTGGTTATGTCACCTCAATGGCCTTGGGTTCTGGATCAGGACTCTTCAAGTGTGGAATAGCAGTTGCCCCAGTAGCCAAATGGGAATATTATGGTTAGTACAGGCGGTCCACGCTGTCCTCTATCACGTGAAAGGCTTTTGCTTGCATTACCCACAATACAACTCCACTGCCAACAGTTGAGTGAGATTCAGGTGTTCTATTCTAATTAAAGGTGATGTAGTTTCTGGTCTGTAGACCAAAGCAGAGGTGAGGAGGATCAGATGGAGGTTTGAGGTACTCACTTCTTTTAAGCCCCCTAGGGTCAGCTGTAGTTTTGGGTTATAAATCAGATTGAACTGCCATTCAAGGGAATGGCAGTTCATACCAATAAATTTGCATTCAAACTTGTATCATAAAATTGGATTTAGATTTCCATTGGATTGGTCGGGTCTGTTGACTCCCATCCCAGCAAAAGAAATCTAATTGTTGAGTATTGATTGGAAATTAACGTTGCAAATGTTTTTCTTCTTCATCCTCATTTGTAAGAATGAGTATGACTTGGTGAAAGAGAACGAGAAAACTCATTCTCTCCGTGATCACCTTTATTGCACAATAAAGAACAATTTAAAACATAATTGTCCCAATAAGCATTTTCTTTTGGTTTTCTTGTGTTATGTTTTGGATAATCTTTGGAATAGATGTAAAAGTTGTTAGCCATTAAAATAACATGTATATTGCTGTACATATCAAGGTTGTGACATGTACATTGCTGTACATGTCACAACATTGATATGTACAGCATATCTCCAAAGCATCTGTTGTCACATCTATAGGAGCTGCATAAATCTATGTTAGTAATTGTAAAACATGATCAGTGGTGAAGACAGTTTATAAAAAGTACATGTAGATTTGTTACAGCTGGCTTTAATTCTTAGGTCCACAGAGGAGGTTTTATAAATCAACACCAGCTTCCAGTTAATAATTTCAAAACCTTCCCTGATGGCCTTGGAGCGCATTAATATATGATGTTCCTCTGTTGAACAAGTGTTTGTTTTAGTGTTTGTTCAGTACAGTATTTATTGTACAACTGTGACATCAACTAAGTCCTCTACAGATGCTGTGTACACTGAACGCTACATGGGCACACCCACAGAAAATTCAGACTCATATAAGGTAAGATAAATACAATTCATCAGGATTACAATATTAATATGTAATAATAATAATTGGTATTACATAATTCTGATCACCTTTTCTTTGTTTTTGAATTTAACAGAATTCTTCGGTGACAGCCAGGGCGATGAACTTCAAGCCAGTAGAGTATCTATTGGTTCATGGGACAGCAGATGGTATGTCCAATCATCCAAACACCCTTCTTTACCATTTTTTAGCATGACAGTACAGCTTTGCACAATTGAATGAGCTTTGATGTTAAATCACGTAGCTGAAGCACTCTCCTCTCTGCAGATAATGTCCATTTCCAACAGGCAGCACAGATCTCCAAAGCTCTGGTGGAGAAACAAGTTGACTTTGAAACAATGGTAAATATTGGTTCAGGGAAGTGGGACCAATCCTGGCATTGATGGTGTTGATTTATTGAAGATTATAAGTGGAAAAATGTGTCATTTATAATTACATCCAGTATCACCTCTGATATAAAATGCGTGTAGTTTGAAAATGTTTTGTATGTTTCTATGTATTAATCTGATTTTGGTGTTCATTTCAGTGGTACACTGACAAGGACCACTCCCTGAGTGGGTCAGCCACCCGTCATACATACACCCTCATGAGTCACTTTCTGCAGAAATGTCTCGTGGATCCCAAATAGATGTGAAGAATGTGACTGTTTTTGCTTTTAACATCACCAGCATTTTTTTTTCTCATTTGTGTACTTTTTCTCTTACTGATACTCTGAAGTGTCACGTTGAACTCGGTACATTTGTTTTTATGTGCAATGGATGTTCAATTGCTGGTACAAATGAGCATTTGTATGTTATGTGGATTTGAAACTTTTATCAAATTGTGTGACATTAAATGCATACTGAAAACCGTTGCATGTGGTTGTGGTTGAAAGCTTTTTGAATGTGGGTATGATTTACAATAGCTGAATTGCATTGCACTGCTTTATTTGAGTGTATTGTCATTAATGTTGCAGTCATGTTCACATGAAAGTGAAATAAACATTGTTTTGAAATATGTTTTTTGTTATTTGTTAAGTATTTCACAGAAAAAAATCTTTCAATACATCTTTTAAATATATGTATTAGAATTAAAATGTGTCATAAAACAAAAAATTGTATTTTTAAATATGTCAAAGCTCACTGCCAATGCAATCACCAAAAAGAGTTAAAACTATTAACAAAATGAAATAAAAACAGAGAATGTGTTTTGTTTTATGCAAGACATTCTTTATACTTGATTGCTGACATTTTTCATTGTAGAGCTCGTGTTTGATCGTATCACCATAAATAAGAGCTGTAGCCATGCATATATTGTTTCCTCAGTCAAATATATTTTGTGGACTGAGACGGAAGCTGACTAATGGATTGAGAGTAACACACGTCTGTGACGGAGGTGTCCGCTGGGAGGATGCTCCTCAGCTGTTCTACATAAGACTCAGCCCTCCAGGAGGGGAAGATGAAACAGCTTGAGAAGCTGAGAGAGAGCCAATCAACGCACTTTACAATTCCTCTCTGATACTCGACAGAAAGGAGCACAGGTGAGAACACTTTTCTCCTTTCAAACACATCTGTTATGCATTTTTGCTGCAATAAAATAGCGTCACAAAATCTGTTTCTTTCTCAAACAGCTCAAACAATGAAAGGCGCTCACTCATTGGTTGGACTCCTGCTCCTCATCATCATCCAAAGCAGCCTGCAGATGCCTGATCAGGACCCAGACCGAAACTCCATGTAAGTTCAAGTTCTCTCACTCATGAGACAAAAAGAAAAATTTGAAAATGTCTGATGAAAAGTGAGACTCTGTCTAAGACAACCAACTAGCCATGTTTGCTGGTTCTGTTTTTCTACTAATTTCTAATTCACATGTATGTTCTGTTGCTTGTTTTTTTGTTGATATGACCAGAGCTTGTCAAATATTTTATTTTGATTGTCAATGCTGTGCAACCTGCAATGCCATTGACAAGTTTCTATCAAGTGAGGAATTGTTTGTTAATATTAGGAGGAAACAACGTGCAGGTTGAATCTAGGTAATACAATCTAGCAAAAGGATGTATTTTTAAAACTAGAGGGCTATTCTGTATTTCTCCATTTACTCCGTTTAATCAAAAGAACCTCCTTTCAGTCACTGGTGTTTTCACACTGAGATTTTGATGTATTTAGGTTCAACTGAGAATGTGGCACCTGATATTAATAGGAAAAATGTAACTTGTTAATGCAAAACTACTTCAGGAAATTACGGCGTAGTGTAATCGAACCTGTTCAGCACTCAATTATAAAACTAAGATCACATGATCAGTAAATTCCAAATGCTTATTGATTAGTAATAATAAACTAAGTTGGGTGGAGATTGTTAGGGGAGAATGATGGGCCAGTATATGTATGCTGTGAGGACTCAAGCTAGCAGAAACTAAAGTAAACTAAACAACAAGCACAGACACCAGGAAGTGGAGATGCTGTTAAATTGAGATTGTATCCATTTAAGTTGAATTACCTCCATATTTTTCAGGTTACTAAATGAAAACTCGTGGCTGACCGAACCCATCGAGAGTCTAAACATGAAGAGACATTCAGAGGGAACATTTTCCAATGACTACAGTAAATACCTGGAGACAAGAAGAGCACAAGACTTTGTCCAGTGGCTGAAGAACTCAAAGAGAAACGGGTGAGTGTGGTCTCTCCTTACTGACTCTATTCAGTCAGCAAATCTGTGAATTATATTTCAGAAACATCAGGTCTGTTGTACAATATTTCATGGTTCTGTTTATTTGTTAATGATGTTCCTTTATTTGGTTTTATCCCTTAAGTGTTTGCTTTAGGTAACTGTTTCAAAAATGACTTCAATTGACTTGTGTATGTGAAAAAAAAAAACGTGCCGAAATTATTCCAGTAATGCTACAGATTACATAAAGACGTGTTTTATCAAAATAATATGAATATAACTTATGTTTTTTGTAAAACACCTAAATAATTTTTTTTTTCCACAGGAGTTTATTTAGACGCCATGCAGACGGCACCTACACCAGTGATGTGAGCTCCTACCTGCAGGACCAGGCAGTAAAAGAGTTTGTGTCCTGGTTGAAGACTGCCAGAGGCAGAAGAGAGTAGCATCAAGTGGAGCGCCCAACAGCTCTCCAAATAATGCAACAACTCACACTGATTATATGTCTCACAGTCTGTACTATCCTCTTTTCCTTGGTCATGCAATTAAAACTCTCTCATCAGAATATCTGTTGGCCTTCAGTGGTTGAAGAAAATGCTGTTGAAATGCAAAAAATCTGCAGTTTGTTTGAGATTGTTTTTCTTTCTGTATTTTTCTTTGTATCATGATTAAATCTATCCACAAAGGTTTTAGTATTTTCACTGTTTCTCTCACATAAATTTGTTAGAATCATCTTATTGATGTGAAATGCAACTTCAATAATTATGTCTGTAGAGAATGTTGATTTTCTTATAATTCAGATAAAAGTCACATTTAGTTTTCAATAAAGAAATGTGTACAAAGTATGATTTTATTCTTTAAGAACTGAAGGCATTAATAAAACAAAAGAAGAAGATATTAAAGGGGACCAACTCAAACATGTTCGCCCAAACAAAATTATAACATTATTATTATTATTATTATTATTATTATTATTATTATTATTGTTGTTGTTGTTGTTGTTATTATTATTATTATTATTGTTGTTATTATTAATATTATTGTTATTATTATTATTAAAATTTGTCCAGGGGAAAAAATAACTTCATTTTGTAGTATTAGGCAGCGTGAGAAATAGTAAACATTACTCTCCATGGGACTGAATCAGCGTGTGAGGACAGGTTACTCAGGTCTGCCAATCAAAGATTTTGGACTGGAAGAATTCTGCATAATAATGCTGACGGTGGTTGTTCTCAAGGCTTTCGGAAAAAGTAAAATAAATTCTAAAAAAAAGGGAAAAAACTGACTTGTTTACACAGTCTTTGTAGAAGCTGGACCCGCTCCATAATGAAAACAGCGAGATGTTTTTTTTGTTGTTTTGTTGGAATGCATCATACTGTGATTTGAGTTTAATAATAAGACACCAGGAAGTGTCTGTCATGACATCACTCTGTATTGTTTGGTCAATTTTCTTAAGCTGAAATGCATTAATATTTTCCTTAAATTGTAAAATAACACCATCCATGATCCTCAGATTCGTTCTTCACTTGGACTCACCCTGGACTTAACCTCTTTAATCTAGGCCTTGCACCCATAATCCAGTAGGAAGATACAAATTTATGCAAATTTCAATGCTTTCAAACAATATGTCTTTTGTTGGTGTTGGTTGGAAAGACAAATTTATGATATTGAAAATGAATAAGATTAATTCATCCTTCTATTTCCCATTGAAACCAAATGCTTGGCCAGTCATTTCCCTGTAGCGCTGGAGCAACATGCATTGTGGGATTTCCACCAGGTAACGAGATGAAGTGTGTCACTTGTCAGTTGTGACCGTAGAGGGATTTCTCATTGATGCTTTGACAGCAAGCCAAAGAGGATTATGCAAAATGAAATAACATAAAATCATGTCAACCAACTTGGCTTGTTGAAAATAATGGCTGGGTTTACACTCTGAAGTTTCTCTTGGCACTTCAGACAAAACAGTAATTCACAAGAGCCAGCAGCTTGAAATGCTTTGGGATGTGCCACCTGTCTAAGCTGTCATCTGTAGCATATCAAACCATCTGGTGATTACCAGAACCTCTGCCCACTTCACTCCATTTGTGGAGGGAGCAATTCTCTTGGGATTGAGATTGGACACTTTAGCCTGGCATCACTGATGACATGCTTATATTTCTATTATGTCACCACGTATTTCACATACTGTAATCATTTAACACTTTCATCTGTGATTTGGTCTTGATAGGATAAAAAAAAGATCAGAAAAAGCTTGGCGAGGATGCATCCTAAACCTTGAACCTTTTTTGTTGTACACAGGTGTATTATTTGGAATTAGATCTGGAATGGATAGGGTGGAGAATGGAGCTCTGTCTCGTTGAGTTTGATCATCCCCCTGCAGTGTCAATGATAGAGAATAAGTATGTCTAAGAAGACAATCTTAATCCAAAGCATTTATGTCTCAGATTGGTGGGAAGAAGCTGGAACAGTGGGTGAAAACCAAACAAACACCAGGGGAATGTGTTCAGTGTGTTCAGTTTTTGCAGACAGGACCTGAGATGTATGGGTTCAGGTCTGGGCTCTTCATGGGGTGGGGAGTGCAGAAGAGGTGAGTGACTGTGTGAGACATACATGACAAAACACCTATAAAATTTATTATGGTAAAGTAGCACTGACAAGATGTACATAATAAAAGTGTGTTTCATAAGCACATTTTTAACATACATCAATCATTCGTTCTTCAACTCAATTTTTAGAGGATCAATCTTTGGATGTGACAGTTATTTTATTTAACATTTAATACCTTTCGAACAAATTCTTCAAATTGTCTAAAGTTTATATTCTTTTCTTCTTCTTTTCCTTTCGGCTTTTCCCTTCAGGGGTCGCCACAGCGAATCAATTGCCTCCATCTAACCCTGTCTAAAGTTTATACAAACATTAAAACAAAGTAAAGCATTCAAAATTACAGTAAAGTCTATTTGAATGCAAAGCATTTTTAGCAAACAGAACAGAAATTATTATTTTCTACAAAAAATTCAGATGAGACTTTTCTCTTTAAAATATATTTTTAACATTCTACATTTGGTGGGTCACCTCAAAGAACTTATTCCCATCAGTCAGAAACATAACATAGGACTCAAAAATGTCCAAATGAGAAATAACAAACGTGGGAAAAGTGTATTCACAGGGTCATCATGTAACAGATGTTTGTACATCATGTACTTTCAGAAATTGCTATCATATGTAAAGAAGGACCATACAACCCATTTAAATTGAAATTGAAATTGTTATCTACAGAAAAATGAAAAAAAAAAGCTGAATTTAAAATATGAGTATAGAAATAGATAAGTGATAAGTGATATTTTGATAAATGGTATTCCACAGTACAATTTACAAGTGACAAAATGCTGCTAATGCAAATGCAAAGACAAACGTTTGATATGATCGCATAATCATCAAGCACAAACATTGTCCCTGTAATTTACATTCAATTTGAGCAACACAGTAATGAATAAATTTGACATTAATCACATAAGAAACAGAAGAACTCACTGGTGTTATAGAAGCAAGAATGTGAACTTTATTTTTACAAGATTAAACTTGAAGGATTATAAACACCAGCATAAAATACAGACAACCAGAAAGGGGAAGGACAAAAACAGTTGTTCTCCATCTTCATCATTTATCACCTAAAACATCAGTGTTATGAAACACTAAATGAATTGTTAATTCCAAAAAAGAAACTATAGATCGATAATAAATGAATACAGTAATATGATCTGCCATCAGGCATTAAAACTCTTTGCTGAAGTAAAAGTAGCAGTACTGTGTTGTGTTACAGGCAGTTTTGCTGCCTTTGAATGATATTTATACCCAAGTTGTTCGGTTGTCTTATAATACTGTATTTCAGTTTTTAAACAACTGTAAATGAAGATTAAAAATTTATCATGTTGACACTGCGGGACACATTAGTTCTGTTGAATTGGATGTTTGAGTACAAAAAAGATCTACTACTATTACTTTGTTTTAACAAGTTATACACTATAAGTGGTATAAAAATTTTTATGAATTCACTTTTTCAATGTGCTGTTAAGAGTTGGAGAAGACATGTGATGCCACTCGGGTGTTTGGGAAAAACTGTGTATGAACTCCTTTAAATCTAAAACCTAAAAACACAACAAAACAATATTTTTCTACGGTAAATTGGAAATGATAGCAATACAAATGAATTAAAGGTCATTTTTAAAACAGCTAAAAAAAATAATTTTTTTTAAATTTATGAGTTTAAATAATGTGTCTGTGTTTTTTACAAATTGTAATCATGTTTCCTTTAATGTTTCTGTAAATTCCAACAGGCAGACCAAGCTGTTGCTTCTATAGATTTTTCCATGTTTCACTGCTCTATCTTTATTTGTTTTTTTTTCTTGTTATCATAAGTGCAGAATGCCTCACCATCAGTCTTTGAGGTGTTCCTGTCAAATGTCTTAGCTGTTGGCTTTCCAAGTATTTCCGAAAGAACCTTTTGACATTTCATCTGTGATGTTGATGATGGGTATCCCCCTGTGAAAAGAGAAGCCAATGTGCTGTGTGTGAAATAGCATAAATGTGACTCAAGAAGCTTTTGTGAGTATAATATAACTTACTCTAATGGCACGTGCACCTCTCTATCTTCTTCTGCTGCAGTACTCTGCTCTTCCTCCTGAAGCTTGAATAAAACACATTAAATGCGTTTGAAGGTAAATGAGCTTAACAGATGTGGTGAAGTGTTACACAAATTAAAATACAGCAGTACCTCTGCATCCTCAAGCTTCTTCTTCTTGCTCTCTGGCATGAGGTCATCCAGCCAGCTCAACTCTCTCTTGGTAAAGACACAATCCATGAGCTTCCTGATGAACACGAGAGCCAATACCTGCAGAATTAATATGATAGATGGTGAAGGATGAATTTGAATAAATATGAAGTGGATATTAACGGTTGCAAGAAAGACAAATCAGTTTTTGATTCTTCATGTGTGTTGTTCTTACACACCATCATGGGAAAGACAATGGCGGCCCTGGAAGTCTTGATGACCCAGAGCAGAATCAGACAGGTGAGCTGGATGATGGTGAAGAGGTGCACCTTCCTCAGGGGCACATGTCTCAGATAGATGAAATCTGGTTGGTGCTTAGCCGGCATACCAAACAGAGTCAGACGATCAAAAAACTGTTGGGGATAAATGACGAATTGGCAGTCCAAGATTTGTTCTGTTGTCTGCCTGTCTTGATATGTCGGCAACATGTCTGAATATTCAGCTTCAGTTTTCAGTGCATTTTCAAAAATAAAAAAAACATCTTTCTGCTGCAACCAAACACAACTGTGAAGGTGAATCAAAGCAGAAATACTGCAGCCCGGACTGATGAATGTTGAAACTGTTTACAAAACTTCATAATCTGGGTGCAGCTGCAGATTCAGGTGGTAGTTCTCTGTAGGTTCATTATTACTAGCGAGCCGTCTCACACAGAGATTTGAAGGTGTTATCATCAGAGAATAACACTTCACACCTGCAGCTCTGCAGCTTTTCAGGATCAAGGCCGTCATTTTGGGAGCATTTTTTTTTTTTTTGCATGAACTGATTCGAAACTAATCCCAGCAGCAACTAACTGTTCCTCTGTGTTATTACATCTAGATGTGTAAAAACAGCACTCTGAATGTCTCCAAAGCCAGAAAAGAGTAGCTGTGCAAGGGAAATTTTTAGTCTAGACTTAAGTGTGTATATTAAGAACATATTATGAAAAGTACTAAAGGGTAGTGAAAAAATATAAAGTAAACAGAGCAAGTTAATAACAGTCAGGTGTTTCGTAAATACTGGAAACACACTAGAGGCCAATTAACACGTTTTATCTCAGCAGCCAGACATTATGGAGTCAATTCCCCATCATGATTGGGTGAGAAATAACAGTCTACGCAGATTATCCAGAGCATCTACAAATTGATATTCAACCACACGGAAGAACAACCTGTGTAATTACAGCAACTTAGATGACATACCTTCAAGTTTCATACTTTCTATTGGAATCCAATGTGCAAAGATCAGGTTTGTGAACTAAGAATGAATTTACAAATCGAAACACAGAAACTAAAAATTCTGTGACTCATAATCATCCACTTTCAGCAGTTAGTTACATTTAATAAACTGAAACCAAAGAAAATCGCAGAGTGAAATGTGATGTGATGCTAGTATATCATTGTTTTCTAATATAGCAATACAGTAAGGTGTATCGTTATATTAGAAAAAGATTTTAAAAAAGACATTTTTATCAATTTACCTGAATGCCTTTGAGGGAAGATGCTCCCATGTATAGGAATACGCCATACAGCACAGGCATAGGAATGAACTAAAGAAAAATATACAGTAGGTGTCAGAAAAGCTCTATTTTAGCAGCTGCACATTCAATAATTAATCAAGAAATACATATCTGATTAATGAACTATTGAAGGATACACAATTATACTGGGACAATAACTCCAAGTATACTAATCACAGAGAATCAGTGTCTGACCTTCAGAACAGATGTCATGAAGACGGAGCATCCCATGAGCGTGAAGATCATCAGTCCGGTAAACCGCTGCTCTCTTATTCCCAGGAATTTTGGCTGCTCCCCAGGAGCAGAGCACTCTGACTCCAGCTTCAGGCTGTTAACGTGGGTGATGGAGAGAACGGTGGCTGCTACAAACCACGGCAAACCCATCATCGAGCACACACCAAGCATTAACCCCACCATAAAGAGATCCAGGTGGTACCCACAGCCTTTCTGATAAGAGAAAATACAAATAGATCAACCTGAAAAAATGTTAATTCAATATGCAAATAGCGATCATAGCTGGGACAGGAAATCACCTTGAGCTTGTGCTCCTTCCTGTTGATGATGACAGCTGTGATTTGCTGGTCCATAAAGATGAGGATGGTACAAAGCAGAGCTGGGATTACCGTAATGACTGCTGTCCACCAGGGGTTGGGCCCCAGTGGGTTGATGAACCACCCTCGATCATCTCTAGTTGGCTAATTTCAAAAGCCATTATTGTTTATACATAGCAGTTCATTTGATTTTTAAGAATGCTGGTGATAAAATCAATTTATTTTGTATTCTGTTTCACCTTAAACACACTGGGAACCTTTAATTTTGGAGATGGGATCCCAAGTGCATAGTCCACTAAAACCATGGTGACGATGGTGAAGAAAACAGCAAAGTCACTGATAATGGATCTCACCTGATACAGAGCAAAACAAATAAAATGCCTTTTAATTAATGAAAACACACACACACACACACACACACAGACACGCACACACACACACACACAAACACACACACAAACACGCAATTTATTTTACCCAATCACATTGAGTTCAAGTATCCTTGCAGTATCTGTATTTGACCATCAGGGGACGACAAAGCACCATACTACATAACTTAAAAACATGCTTTGCATCTGCCATTGATGTGTCTTCATGCTTTGGGGCTCTCTAATATAGAACTAATACATGAAGAATAGTACCTTGGTGGGAAAGTAGTTACTGAACTTGAACTCCTTGAGGAAGGCGGACATGGTGACAGTGGAAAAGAAAAGAATAACACACCAAAAGAGGACATCAGGAACATAGGGTCCATGAGGGCCGCAGGCGCTGCCCACAAACTCACCACGCTTTTCAATACAATCCTGAAACAACAGATAGACCATGGTTATTTAAAAGCAACATATAATGAGCAATACATTTCCATTAACTTAACTAACCCCAATCCTAACACTAACTAAAAAAAAAAAAAAAAGCAGGTGAGCGTTACCTTTGTCTCCAGTGCTTCCCAGTAGATTTCTGAGGCTGTGACATTATTTATCTCCCAATACTTCAGAGTGAGATTGGTGGGGTCAGAAGGTTCAACACATGAACATCTGTGTAAGCACATGAACATCTGGGTGACAAAATAGTCCCTCATCAGTCAGGGATTTACAGCACCTTCAAGAAATGTATTCAAAACAGCTTTCAACAGTATTTTGTTGTGTGAGTACAAGCGCCCACATACGAATACATGGTGAGTTTGTCCAGGTTGTTGTTCTTGTTGAAGGGGTAGTGGTCTCCAAGGTGGACCAGTTTCTCTAACGCTTCGTAGATGAAAATGATGCAGATGAGTGAGGCGAAGGCTTCCTCTGTAAAACGTGTGATGTAACACACGAGGGAGCTGGCATCGGTAGCCACCAGAATGATACATAGGAAGGCTGTCCATAGACCAATACAGGCTCTCAGCGACAGGTAGGACAAACCATACTCCCTGAGTGAGGATAAAAAGATAACAAAGACAATATTCAGACCAAACACATCATGTAGGGATCTCATGTTTGCAATAATGTGTATTAGATGAAGTAGATATCACATTATGGGGCATTTTGCAAATTTAATCAGAATATTTAATGATTTATAGAAAGCAGGATTAGCGATGGCTCATCCATGTCCAAACCAAGCCAATCAATGTAATTTTATCAAAAATGAAAATCAACAATAAATGAACCTGAAATCATTAATCATTTAGTGACGTGACTGACTTTTACACAGATGAAAATTACATACTTGCAGAATTTGAATAATATCTTTTCAAATACAAGCACCGGCCCTGTGCTGCCCAGAATGGTGAGGGGCTGACCAGCAAACAGAGAATAGGCTATTCCAGTCAGCGAAGCGCCAAACAGAGACTCAATTGCACTCTGTGAACAGAAATTGACGGACATTGATAGATTTATACTTTAGAAGTCTTAACAATTTCGAACAACAGCTGTTGTCTGGTCTAATTTAATGAACGGTTAATACAGTTTACAGAAGCGCACAGCTAGTCTTGGCAGAGCATTGTGTGCAATTTGAAGAAAGAGCATGGGGTTTACTATGCGTCCTTCTGTTGCCTCGCCCAGCAGTCCTCCAAAGGTGATGACAGGGGACATGCAGGCGCAGTAGAGGAAGAGGAAGGAGGCCACACACTGTAAACTGAAAGCGTCTGTGTAGTCGGACAAATAGCGTGGCGCCTTGCGCTTGATGTCTAACAAGAGACCACCGAACCACCTAAAAATATGAACAAGAGATTCATCAGTGATGCCTTTGCATGGGGATATTTAATGATCAAGGACCAACTAAAATATGTGTAACAGCAGTGTAAGTTAATTTTCACTCTGACAGTCTTATTCTAACAGTACGAAAACAAATGATAATTTTTTTCTCTCTCCTTTTTTTTAAAAACTTTTTCTTTATCTAGGGGGAGGTTGCCTCGGACCAGTAGTCATACTGGGATGGTCAAGTCTTGAACCTTCACTTTAAAGTGCAACAGTATATACAATAATCAATCAAAATGTATTAATGCAGCTCTTTCCAACAGCCCAAAGGGCTTTTTCTTGGAAACAACTTTTGCTCTTTTTGATGAAAACAGGAAAATAACATATATTTATTTAGTATTTCTTATGCTTTGTGTAAAAACTTAATACTATTCTACTAACGGGCATATTTCACATTACAGTAAATGAAAAACAGTTCCTTGTGTGATTCACTACCTTCCGGTACGCTGCAATTCTGGACCCCCATGGCCATCGATCTCCTCCTCCTCATGACCTTCTATCATTCCATTAGATAAAATATTGCTTTTCTTTCTCTTCTCCTGTTTAAAAATCAAACAAAAGCAATTACACTTTTCTTTATCGTAGTGACTCAAGATCAAAAAAGACAACCCGCAAACCAAAACTTTGCTAACCTGAGATGGCACATTTTTTGGTGGCTCTATCCGTATAGATGGATCCCACTCTCCTGGAGGTAGGACCGTCACTTGATCCAAGAACTCGTCAATGCCAGCAATCAGATCATTGCGGTCTTTTGCTTTGTAGGCGACATCATGGAAAACCTGGAGACCAGAAAGTATAGAAAGTCAATTACCTTAGAAGATGAGATCCTCCTGTCTAAACCTGAAGAAGTGCAGCACACATGCTGAATTTTTAATGTGTGTGCAAAACTCAACACACCATATGAATACAGAGAGAATCAGGGACAGGATACATAAACTAAGGACATTCTCATTACAAAACAAGAGCGTTAACCACTGATTCAGAATTTCACCAAGAGAAAGTTTCATCATGTACAAGTAACACATAACAAACTTTGGTCTAACCAAAGCCCATGTTTTCCTCAGTGATAATGGATGGCATGAAAGGAGGACATGAGGTTTGACTAATGCTGACAAATGTTCTGTCACTGTCACTTCAGGGATTTGCTGAGTTCTGATAAACTGTGAATTTTTGCAATGTGTGTGTAGGACATCAGCATCTATTTTATGTTCCAAAATATTCATCCTTGTTCAGATATGATTGAAGTATAATGACAAATAAATAAGACCTTCTCCAGTGAACTCTTACCTCATCTGTCATCAGTGTTGCAATTGATCTTCCAATCTCATGATACTGGGGTCCTCTACCTAAGGGCCCTAAAAGAATGAAAAGAAACCTAAAAGAAATACAAATATATTTTTCATTATGATATACATTATTACAGATTATTAAATAAAAGATGTGAGTCAAATGATGCTTATTATTGGATTCTAGCTAAGCAAAAATAAGCTTTTGCCAAAGTATAGTCAGAAGACTATTCCTTTCCACATCTGGACCATAGTTTTTCTCCTTCCATCTTGTTATTCAGTCTTCATTTTTTGTTATTATGGTCTTGGATTGTCAGGTAAGATTCTCACAACTGATCACAAGCCTACATCACCACTAAATTCATTATTCATCAGTTTTAGTTATCCACCAACGCCACCACCAGTGTCCAAACATAAAGGGGGGAGAGACAGAACCTGTCAAGATTTACTGCTGCCAGAGTTTTGACTGGAACTTTCGATTATCACTCTGCTCAGAGAAGATGCCCGTTGACCTCATGTCTTTTTTTTTGACAGATTAATTATCCTCGTCTGTGACAAACTCTCCTGATTAAATTAAAATCACTGCATTTTTGGTGTCTTTCGAACTAAGAATCTACAAAAATTAACACAAAATGACAATAACACTCTCTACAGAATAGTCTGTCATTAATCATGAATTATTTCTGAAGTTCTTCAAAAGAGTTTAAGCCCTCAGACCTTTTTAGTTTTTGAGTCTAAGAGGACAAGGAACAACACATACCTTCACCAAAGCTGAGTAAAACAATACAGTACTTTGTGATTGTATCCCTCACACAGTCACAGGTTTTGCAGAAGACATAGATTGGTTGCTTCAAGTTGTTCTTGCAATTTAGCAAAGTGTCTGTTCCAGTACATATTTTATATTTAAAAAGTAATTTGTTATTGTTATACTTCACTTTATGGCATATATCGAACCAAAATAATTATTTTCCCTATACTCAAGAAATTCAATTTATGTTTAATTTAACCTGATATTTATAGTCAGTCATCACCTTTCTAATAGCCTAACAATTAAGTTCCTAAGCAAAATGTTAACATTTATTGACATATTTTAATTTGTGATTAAGAAAACACAATAAGAAAACTATTTGATTTCACTTAAAAACACTTACAACACTCCTTTTATGCAATTAAAACAAAGCTCCTCGATGTTCTTGCATTTGACCAGTCAAGGACAGTTTCATTACTCTCAATGCGGCTGCAACATTGATGTGTGATCTAGTTATCAATGAATTATCTATGTTTGTATATCTACTGGCCTGAGTACTGGCAAGTCCTTCCTATATTGCCCATGAATTGTTTCAATCAAGGCAGCATAGTGAGAAGTGTAGTAACTGCCTGATAGGGTGGATTGGTTCTTGGATGCAGCATTTCATCTCCCAATCCATGGGCACTTTCCTACAATTCCCACATTGACACCGTTTTACCCCCAGACAGCCTGGCAGGTGGCGGGGCACCATTCTGGCATTGGCAAATCATCAGGGTATCAAATATTCTCCCTGAATCCCTGGAAAAAAAGCTCTATTCCAACTTCCCTGTATTCCTCAAGGGTCTGTGTTTGAAGAATCTCCTGAGAAGGCAGATGGCACAAGAAACAAGCCTTTCGATACAAATATTTACTACAAATATTTAATATGTATAAAATATACTTAACGAATATAATATTTATTTATCATATTGTATGTCTTTGATATTTTTGATAATTAGTTACCTGAACTTTTATTATATATGCTTTAAATAATTTGTTAGTTAAGCTGTTACAAAAATTTTAATTAATATTCATTTATAGATCATGTATTACTACTTCACTAATCTGATTCTACTCCGTCCACTCACTCATAAAATATGCAGGCTGTACGACAAACGACCAACCACGTGAGGGAGCATGTGCCTCAAGAAACCATGTTTCTTGAGGCACCATATAATGAGATTTTAGTTCTCACTCCTCCTGATGAAACATTTCTAAATTCTGCTGTCCAGACACTTTAAACTTCAACTATATATCTTACATCTTAACTTTTCTTTGTTCTCTTTTCTTATTTATCTTACATTTTTAAATTTTTGTTTTTCTCTAGGTTTTCTTAACTTATTTATCTTGCATTTTAAAAACTTTTTTATCTAGTTTCTCTTAACTTATTTATCTTATCTATCGACCGGGCTAACTGGGACCTCCAGAGACATATTTCGTGCTGTCAACTGTGGAAACGTGTGTCAGTATGACAAATAAAGACTCTGATTCTCATTCTGATTCTCTGATGTTGTAATGCAAACATGGTTCATGCATGCAATAGGAAATTAGAATGAATGTATGGGCATTATCAACAACACCTCAAAACCAGTATTATCTCAAATGTATAATGAACTACGTAATGATCAGTGGGAAACCACACAGCCACTTATCATGGATGTAAAGATTAACAGCTGTAGTCTATGTGGGTGATAAATGTGAGAGGAAGGTGGAAATTGTGAGAAAGTTCCAGGGAGACAGAGAACATCCCAGTAACCACAGTAAACCATTGTCACACCTGCCTTCTTGTTCACAGTATGATAAGATAGGGACAACACTGCCGGAGGAAGTGCTGATTAAGATCACACTGGGCAGCATGTACTGTAATAAATTACCATATAATGAGATTTTAGTTCTCACTCCTCCTGATGAATAAAATAAGTGTTGAGTGACAATTCTGGCACTTTTAAGGACAGCACCTGAATTATGTAGCTGATCCAATTCAGAAATATCTCTAGAAATTCTAAAGGCAGTGAAGAAGTGGTTGAGACGCACAGACACTTGCTGCAATATTTGTAAAAAAATTTATATATATATATATATATATATATATATATATATATATATATATATATATATATATATATAATACTTTAAAAGAAGCATTGACTTCAATGTCTTCTTTAATAAATTTGCTTGTTTGTTTGTTTGTTTGTTTGTTTGCTTTCTTGTTTTTTTTTTAATTACTGAATTTTCCTCACAATCTAAATTGACATTAGCTAAACATTTTTAGTAGTACTATGCAACACTCAACCACTAACTAATGAAAGTCATGCAATTTAATTTAATTTAGATTACATTTAGATTTTGAGGAATATTTCATTGTTATGCAGATTATGATGAAAACAGTAACAAAAAAAGTTTTAACAGCTTCTCCCTTTGAAACATGCTTTGTTAAATATTCTGACTCACCATCAGCACCAATAAGAGCTGAGGTGATTGTGATTACTATATGATTCACGGCTGTAGATTGGCAAGAACTCTTCACGCTGTCAGCAGACTTTGGCAATATTTTGTGTAGACTCTCTGGCCAAGGTAGACATGGTTCAAATTTGTAGAAGCAAATTCTATATGGCTCTAACAGGGCACATTAGTGTCTTTTCTTAAACATAATCAATGTGATGTCAATGTAGTAACACCCAAACCAAAATAAAAGCCAGGCATGATTTTAGGCCAGTTACAAATCAGCTGACTAACTAAACCACCTGTTTTTTTCCCTCCTTCACATGCTGTATCATGCAGTCTCTGGAGCCCAGTTATTGTGTGTCCACCTTAGCAATGGAGAACATTTTTCTGCACAGTCATTACATATTCAACAGGATAAACAAGACATTTGTAGGGGATTTAGCTGAATTAGCCTACAGTAACCTTGTGGCGATGGGGACTTCTGTCAGTCCACTTAGAAGGACCGCCGGTGAAAGACGGACAAAGGCTACCACTGGTTTGTTCAGAAATTCCAGCTCTCCCACTAAAACATTACAAGCCTCGGCCCCAGGAGGGATCTTCTTCATGAAATGAAGGTCGATCTGAAATAAGGCAGTAAGCACAGTGTTAGAGTATCGCATAAAAAACCTTGACACTTCTTTCCTCTAAGTTCCATGTCTAAACTGCTTTGAATGACCATCTGCTTTGATGAGATAATTGATGATCCTGATTGTACTCTATAAATGCATCATGATTTTCAATTTATCCTCACATCAAACCCCAAATTAAACGGTTTTGCCAGATGTGGTGAATGTGATCTTTTTACAGTTGCTGTATTTGCAGAATTTTCAAATAATGAAGATATTAATTTTGCGGAATCCTTAAGGCGGTATTGGCAAATGTTGACTTGAATATTGTTTGTTCCTCCATAAATCTGACGTAGACCATATGCCAAATAATATCCAACTATGGCAGCACTACAACACATCACAGTTATATGTGAAACAGTTCAAACACCGATCTCGACAAGTGGTTAAACACACATACATAATGCGTGAGGATTTGCTGGATATGGTTGTTATGTGTCACCATGAATGACCTTTACAGTACTTAACATGTTTATAATCCTAATCCTTTACTAGATTACTACATATAAGAGAAACAGACATATTAGCACATCCGTCAGTTATTTTGTCATTGTAGCGTATGAATGTGTGTGTGTTTGCATGTTGAATAATACTTTGTATTTTTCATATTTACACACTTTAATTACCATCCTAAGTCTCAATTTTCCATTGCCATCTCTAACTTTGATTGTCAAATCTCCATGAATTCCTTTACTATTCTTGAAGGTAAATCGATGATCGATGTCTCATCTTCAGCCTTTTATCCAATCTGGGCCATGGTTTTACCTTGGATAAGTCATCAGTTTATCACAGGACCACATATAATAATTAACACCCATTTACACTGACATTCACACAAGTCAGTTAGACTAACCAATTCACTAAGGTTTCATGTTTTTGGAGATGGGAGGAAGCAAACGAACCCAAATAGAACCCTAATAGGCACACCGAGAACACGCAAACTCCACAAGAAAAGCCCCAGGTGGAATTGAACCAAGGACCTTGATGTGAGGCTACACAATGCACTACTGTGTTATTGTAGTTCATAATTATACCTGACAAATGAACACAACGAACAAAGAATAAGATGTCACTAAAAACATCTTGATTAACACAGTACAATATTTATTACAGTGATACAGTTTGTGTATTATACCTTGCTAAAGTCCACAGAACTGTTCTCTCTGCTGGTGTCCCCTTTCACTTCCGGTCCTGCTAAGTGAGACTGGGGGAACGTCATTTGATCTGGATCAAATTAAACAAAAAATCTTCAACATTTCAGCAACTGATGGTTGCATCGAAACAAGCAATGGACACAGAATATCCTTAGGAAAAGAAGACCGGAAATATGAGTATCACAGTCAGGAGCCAACTTTTATTGGTGCTGTTTTGTTTGTCTCATGCTAAAATGATTGGTGTTTTACTATGAACCTATAAAAGTACTCCTCTGCATTAAAATTTATTATGTATAGCGTTGATAAACCTTGATATTATAAAATACACATTATTTTTTATTGAACACATTGCTCGTAAGTGTTACAGTAAAGTAATGTGTTCTATTACAAGCTTGTCATAGATTTAACTTGGTTCAAAATTTAGCCCAATTATTTTTACAACATGAATGAATCAACACAGCAATAAACTGCATCAACTGTATTTTTGAGCATTGTTTGGAATGTTTGTTCCACCCGCCTTGACCCCAAATTTTCCAGTCTCAACACAACTCTTGACAATAATCCCTACCACGTTGTTATTTAAGTGTATGCTTGTGAAGGGACGAGGATGTACTGTCTAAAACAGGACCTGCTGACCTCAGTGGGGCTGAGGCAGGTGGGTGGGCAGATGGTGGATTTAATAGAAATGAAGTAAGGATGGGAATATATGCAAATTACGACCGTATGCTTACATATCACAAGCACATATTGCATATTTACAAAGTATCCACACATTCATTCATTTCTTGAAGATGAAACGATCTTAATGGAGAACCCAGAGAAAATCCACCCACACAGGGAGAACATACAAACTCGGCACAGACAGGAATCAAACCCAGAACCTTCTTGCTTGTGAGGCAACAACGCTATCCACTATGCCACCGTGCCACCCACACTTAAACATAACTGATCATACTCATGGTCCAAATTCCAGAGTGGAAGTGGAAAAACAAATTGAGAAGCATGTTAATTAATAATAAACTGTAACACTGGTGTCTGATTTTTCCAGGGCCAACAAAGTCTTCTCTGCTGGCCTAACACAACCAGAAATTATAATATTTCTGATAAAAGTTAATTATATTTTAATGCATTTTCCTTAAATAAATATATTTCAATATATGTATACACACACATACTGTACACACACACACACGCACACACACACACACACACACACATGCGCGCACACACACACACATAACATGACATGGGCCAACACTGGGTCAGTGTTCCATTTTTAGGTTAAAGGGTTTTTATCCAATTAGAATTCAGCTAGCTGGTGTTGCCTGGTTGAATGAAATCTGTCCAGGCCCTTCAGAATCTAGAATTTAGGTGTCCCTGAACTGTGATAAAATGGGCAAATATAGTTAATAGACATATGCGATAGCCAATCAGATCATGAGTTGGCCTTCTAAGGCTTGTCAGCTGGTCTTATGTTCACCTGACGTGTACTTGTCCTGTGATTGGATATTCTCTCTGAGAAGGTGGCGCTATGCAGACGCTATGCAGACGCACATTTGAAGTTCAGTACATCGCTGATTTTTAGTAGGTAGTCACGTGATACCGTACAAGCATTCTATTGGCTGACGGCATCCGGAAGTGCGCTGCGTTCAGTGAGTCTCAGAACACAGCTCATTTCCGTGAGACACAAAAGTGCTTTAAATAGTTGATAAGTGTGGGAAAAGGAAATACAGAGAAGGTTGTTTAATATCAGTATGGGGAGGTTCATAAGCATTTAAATTACCGTAAAAAATAAAACAAATAGTTTGTCATTATAATGCAGAAATTCGTTTTTGCAGGTGGTTCCTGGAACACATTAACCGTTTCTCTAGCTGTGGTGTCATAAATGATGGTTATTACAGTCGCTTTAATTCTGTGTAAAAGTAGTTGCGTGATGTCTATAAAGGTGTGGCCTCGGGTTCCTCTGTGCGGGTGACAATAAAAGGAGTGGGGCTGATGCCTCTTCAGAAGTGATGGTTTTTGTCCCATCTGAGAGACGTTATTAACGCCTCAGTCCTGAACGCTACATTGGTCATTGGTGACAGCTGTGGGAGCCACTTACAGTATTATGGGATGTATTTATGCAAGTTTGACTAAGTAGGACATCACTGAAGGCCTAGGTGTAAAATGCATGCCCCCCCCCCCCCCCCCACTAGATTTTTCTCACCAGTTTTGTCAAGATGGAGCTCCGATGCCCGTCGACCCATGTCGGCAATGGATCGCACGATTGGCAGCCGATTGGCAAGCTTCTTCTGATTCTGATGGTGGTGCTGCTTCAGCAGGGTTTCATACACCTTGTTTCTGAGCTCATCTCCCAGAGGTGAGTACAACTCCTGTTGGTCCAAGACCATGTCTGAAGCAGACACACACACACATACACACACACATGCTGTTTGGAGGTTTTTGAGTGTACTGCTAGCTCTAGATGACAAACGCATAAATTTACAGTAGCGATAAATCAAATGTGACAGATCAAAGCCAAAAACATTTTTCCCCGAATTATCAATTTAATAGTACCTCAATATGTCTGTTTGTTTTTTGTTTTTTGCATGCTTATCTAAACAAGCATGGGCATCATATTTCAAAATGTTTAAAAAGTAGCGCATTAAGGTGACGCAGAGGAAAAGTCAAACACATTTTGAGGTGGATACGGATACAGATGTGGTTTCATTTTCACTTTTTACAAAACTTTTAAACAATTCTGCAATATCATGAAAATTAGTATTAGGTTGATCAAAATAGTAAAGGATAAGTAATTCATGAAGACCCACCGCTCTACACAACTGGATCCAAACAGTCAGCTCATGAGAACACTGTGTCTTCTTCTAGCATTAAGTGATGGTTAATCACAAGGTGATAAAACTTCATTGCTTTTTTCACATTAGTTACCAGAAATCTCTTCAATTGTATTGGCCCTCATGTCGAGCAGCACAGTGCTGTTGATGATGCAGCTCCGCAGCTCAAATAGACTGTGCAGAGACAGAGTGGCAACGTAGGGTTTACTCCATCGCTCTCCTCCATCCTCAACATCCTCCTCGAACTTCAACCACCTGCAACAGGAGTTTGAGTGCCAGTCAAGACAAGCCAGCAGTCAACAATCTGGCCAGCCATCTGCTGTAGCAGCAATAACAAGACTTCTGCATTCTGGACCCCTCTCTCCACACATTTAGAAAGTGCCTCCCCCCCACTTCTCATTCACTCATTTACTGTTCTTTATTATTGCCTATCATCAGGATATTACTAAATAAAATAATTCAAATACACTGCCTGGCCAAAAAAAATGTCACAGTCAAAAAAGTCACACCCTCTCATATTCTGTTGGACTGCATTTAGCTTTGATTACAGTATGCATTAACTGTGATATTGTTTTGATGAGTTAATGTAATATCACCAGAGTTATTTCCATCCAGTGATGCGATATCTTTTTCATATTTTTCATCAAGATCTTGCATTTATGACGATGGGGTCTGACCACTATGTAAAGCCGTCTGCAGCACTCATTGAGATTCTTCTTTCAAAGAATTTCAACGAGTTTAAGGTCTGGACTCTGTGGTGGCCAATCCATGTATGAAAACGATGTCTCATGCTCCCTGAAACCCTCCCTCACAATTTTAGCCCAATGAATCCTGACATTGTCATCTTGGAATATGCCTTTGGAGAAGAAATAATCCATTGATGGAATAACCTGGTCATTCAGTATATTCAGGTAATCAGCTGATCTCATTCTTTGAACACACACTGTTGCTGAACCTAGACCTGAGTTGAACGGGCATATTCCAAGATGACAATGTCAGGATTCATTGTGAGGGAGAGGTTCAGGGAGCATGAGACATCATTTTCATACATGGATTGGCCACCACAGATCTTAATGAAAAATATGAAAAAAACATTGCATCACTGAATGGAAATAAGTCTTGTGATATTGCATTAACTCATCAAAACAATATCACAGTAAATGCATGCTGTAATCAAAGCTAAATGCAGTCCAACAAAATATGAGAGGGTGTGACTTTTTTGACGGCGATATTTTTTTTGGCCAGGCAGTGTACATATGAATACAAAATTTGAATCATGTATAAAATCTAGATTAAAAGATGTCATACTCTTACACTCGCACCAGCGAATTGTAATTACTTAATGTAAAGAGGAACACAGACCTCATCTTTCATCAGTAAAGTGGGTCATGTGCATGGCTGGTCCATTAAATTACAGCTTTCAGTAATGACATGTCATGAGTAGGAGTAGATGTGAGGTTAATGTCATGACGGCTCCCTCATACCTGGCACTTTCCCTCCAGTCAGAATCCTCTCCATTTTTCACACAGATTTCATCCATCTCTGTGAAAAGGTCATGAGGAATATGTTCCTCATCATCATCCTCAGCGCCCAACAGGAACTGCACTCTCTGTGAGGGGGTGTCTGGAAACACGGAATTAGAAAGAGCACATTACGCTGAGACAAATTCTAGTATTTTAAGTGAGTAAAATCCAATAGTGTGAGGCTATACCATAAACAGGAGACTCTCTTCCCTCCATCAAAGTTGAGGCCCGATCAATACTCCTCCTCTTGTGTTTGTTTCCATGGTGACGATGCCTTCGATGGCTGTGGTGTCTGATACTACCTAAAGGGACGTGAACCCCGATATATAGAGTCCTGTGACCTGGAAACATTTGTCAAACAGGTTAGTATTTGTGTGTGTGTGTGTGTGTGTGTGTGTGTGTGTGTGTGTGTGTGTGTGTGTGTGTGTGTGTGTGTGTGTGTGTGTGTGTGTGTGTGTGTGTGTGTGTGTGTGTGTGTGTGTGTGTGTGTGTGCACTTTCAGAAGCTTTACATAATCATGATTTCACTGATCATGGTTTAACACTAATTGTTTGTGCTACCCCTTAAGCCTTGTCTTCTAGATTCCTGTTTTACTGAGATGAAGGCCATCATAGATGATATAATACCGTAATGCTTCCTGCTTCTATATAATGTGCATAATACACCACCTGTTATGTCTATAAAATGAAGCATTGTCAGTATTACTTTCCCTTCATTAAAATAAGAATGCTTTGGTAATGGTATTTCATTTCATTAGAAGTGAGTTGTTTTTGGACAGGATGATTTTTAGAAGGCTTTTCTCTGACACCACTTCTTTATGCTGAGGAATTTTTCATCAAGTACATATATAATTAAAATAAAATGTAATGTTAATATCTTATTATTGAGAGCTATCTTTGTTTCTAAAAGATCATGCAACTGCGTGTGTTTCTTTCTGCCTGGTAGCTAATCAATGCATTCATTACAGGTTGCTTTGCACAATTGCGTATCTTTATTTAGGCTCTTACAGTGTCAGTACAGGTATTAAATGGTATGATTGAGAGCAAAAGAGAAAAAAATGTCTGTATTTGCACTTGTTAGTCAGCCCACTCAGCTCACTGCAGTATGTCATGAAGCCTTAGACAGCCGAGCACTGTATCGTACATTCAGTACTCTCCAGACTGATGGGAACAGCCTTGCCAAAATGTGTATATATGCATCAGATGAGTAAATCATTAAGATATTCTTTATACCATGTCTAAGTTTAAAAGCAAAACCTAACAGGCAGGTTCAGATAGGTGCTCTGAAATCCATCTTTTAAATTAACACCTTTCAAACCTAATTTGCATTCTTTAAAGAAGTATCATACTAGTGTAATATTTTATGTAACTGTATACTTTTAATCCTGAACTAACAAATATCTTTTTTTCTTACATAAAAGGAGTTATGACTTCTGTGCTCAAGAAAGAAGCTTCTAAGAGAAACCTGACAATGATCCTGGTGACTGTTGTGCTGAGTGGAGCCAATAAACTTTTCTTTGATCAATCTGGGGATTACAGTAATAAAGTATACTTAATCTTTAATCTTCAATATGTTTTCACCCGACATTTGACAGTATGCACACCTAACACTGTTGGGTATGTAAAGGCTTTACATACAATGTCTGTTTTTGTCAAATGACTATATTTCCTTCTGAAGTCTTAGAGTTTGGATAAAGCTGAAAAGCTTCATCCAAACTCTTGTTATTCTGTATGTGTCTGGAGAAGCAGATGGCTAGAGCTTCTGGCCTTTAGCTACCTAAAGTCAGTGAATCATGCTGTTTGTATCTTCATCCTGATCGACCTATTTTTCAAGGGTTATGAAAATGCTGATGTGAAGTCAGCTCACCCACAGTTCTCTGCCTCCCACTCTGCTCATATCTCTCAGCTGTGAAAAAGCTGGAGAGAGGAAGGCAGCTGTAGCAAGGACGGAGTAGGCGGACTCATCTGCAGCAACTACCCATTGCTTAAAGCTTTCTCTATTCCACATGTATTGAGCGTTTGTCCATATTACCTTCCAGGTCTTCCTTCTCAAAGTTGGTGCCCTGTTGGGATCTCGTCCCTCGTCTGTCAACCACGGCTTCATCGTCACTCCTCTGGTTGGACAAATTAAACAATCCAACACACACAGAAATGTATTTATTATGTAATATTATAAACATTGCTCAGGATATTACCAGTTTTACAGTAGGCAGAAAATACTACACTAAGCATTGCATAAAACAAGATCTTGATGCTATACTGTACGTTGTAGTAAAGGAGGACATTATGAACACTGGTATCACCTTACTAAAAACAGAACAAGTCACCAACCTGTGATTTAACATGCGGCACAAAGCTCCGTCTTTGCAAACAATGAATTGAACTACTGTTGTTAACTGAACTCAAGTGCAAAAAATTGTTTAATTTGATTTTAAAAGTTGGTCAATTATCTTTTATGCTCCTTAATTTGTCATTTTTCTTACAACATTTTTTATTCCAGTAAGTCCTCTTCTACCACCCACATGTATTTACAATTACAAGGGAAGGAGTGATAACAATTCACCAGGCTGATACAAAGCTGAAGGACCATTAAAATGGTGCTTTACTCTTTAAGCATAAGAGACTTCCCATAAATCTTCCCGTCCTACAGAACTAACATGTTAATATCGCCTCACGGCATTCCGCATTTTATGACAGTTGATTAGCAGTCAAACACAGCCAGTAAACCCAGACAGCTTAGTGAGAAACCTGCAGAACATTCAGTCATTGCCAAACACGGAGGTTAGAGATCTACTTGATTAAAGTCAGGTCACCAAGACAACCAACATTTTATGTAGTCAGTTTTGGCTTGCTCAAAATAATTCTCATGAAAGAAGATAAGAAAGAGTAGGTGGTAAAACATTAAAGTCATCACAATCATTATTTGTCAGTGCATGCAGGGATAAACCCTTGACTATTCACTCACACATGATGAATTCTAAACCACAAAACACAAAAGGCATGAAAATTCTCAGCTACATTTCATAGCCTCTAACAGGGAATAAGCAAATCATGCGAATGAAGGCATGAAGCAGCATAAGAGTCTCATAACTGGGGAGGAGGGGGGGTTGTGAAGACACTGTGGTGAGGTCACTGAGCACCACTGTACTTCAATGAGCATCTGAACTAAGCCAACAAGACCCTCACTCCACTTCACACCAATTGAAATGATCAGATATCCTGCAAAAAATTAATGAATAATGCTCTAGTTGAAGCCAGCTAAGTCAAAAACTAATTTATTCCATCTTTCTTTTGTTCTTTCAGCCACCACAAGAAAAAGGATAATCTTAACTTTAGGTGTAGCAAATTTACCTGCTCTAAAAAAACCCAACCTTATTTAGCATAACATCCAGTTGGTTTAGTCAGTGCATACACAGAGGTGTGAAAACAGCAGTGTAGCAGTGTATTTTATGGGGGGTCATTACAGAGAAGCCTGACATCAAAGTCATTGTAATTTCCTGGAGTTTTTGAAAGTTTCCAGCAAGTCAAAACATAAAACCTCTCTTAAACCTTTGCTAACATTGTTACAGTTTAGATGTGTAAGTTTAGCAGCCAGGCTAATGCTAGTGAGTCAACAGGAGTTCAACAGTCTTCTGAATATCTCCAAATCATTTGTGGCTATTTTTATCCTGAAAGCATTCCCTGAGCCATCTTGACCACCAGTTGACCATGGAGGTAATATGATAATGATAATGTTCACAGCTGGAGCGCCACATGGGCTGGCCAGGCCACAAGGCGGATGTTGATAATCTGTCTACAAATTTAGAGGGCAAGGCTCAACATGCCTGCTCAGATTAATCTGACTGTATTTGTTACTAACAACCAGCATTACAAACAAAAATAAATATGGACACCACTTTCATATAATGGTTTACTTTCATAACTCTGAAAGGCTACATTGACATCACTTTTTATTTCATTTTTGTCTTGATAAATTGCCAGCAGCATGGGAGAGGCAAATGTTTCCTGAAAAGGGGGGAAAGGAAGAAAACCCATTACAGGGGGTAAAGAAGAGGATTTCTTCAATCCAGATATTTTCTTCAATTGTTAGCATCACATCCTTATAGGTGGAGAAGAATAACAACCTGTTTGTTTCATTTTCTACAAAGAAGAAGTTAAAGGGGCAATCATGTCTGACAGACTTGAGAAGTTCCTACATCTTTGAAAAACTATGCATGTAACATATAGAGATGCCCGATGCCCCCCAGCATCTACATTGGACTAAATTAAAGAAATTCAAATCATTGACTGTTCATTAGCATCATAAAGCAAGTCAAATATATAAATCTGTACATCTGTACTTCTTGTCCTTAAAGAAAGTTGTAACAGTGGAACTTTTTTGAGCACCAGTCAATTTTCAAAGGTCAGATGTTCCTTTTGACTACATTTCTGGACATATCTGCTATTGATCATCAGGGTTAAATGAGGTGACATCTCCTGTTGTATCACCAGAGGGTACCTGAAGTGTCAACGAGAATTTGTGGCTAACTGTAGCAGAATGTTGTAGTTCTATATCTACAAAGAATGTATGTTAAGTATGTACAATGTGTGTAAAGCCTACCTAGGCTTGTTGCAGCCATTCTGTGACACATTTCATATTACGTCATGCAATCCGTGGACAGATCCATGGTGTCCATCTGAAAATGACTGGTGACTCTTGAGTGCCTCTATGCTGTTATTTGACATCTTTCTGGACATCGATGAGCATCTTTGTGAATATTGCATGGGTCATAAGCCAATAAAACTGATATAACTTGAATCTGGTACAGGACTGCAGCTGCATGGAAATATGCAGAAGCACTGTGTTTCCATCCCCCACAGGATCAGAGTGATTTCTGGTCCACTGTACTTTTACCGTCCTTTAACTTTTAAAGTGCTTACTGTGGTCTCTGAACTTGGTTATCAGCAGGTAGCTGACTACTTTTCACATGCAGTTGAAAGACTGGATTCACTGTGATATTAAAAACAATATTTCATGATTGCTGAGATTTAAGCTAAAATCTGTTTCCTTACATAAAGTCAAACTTTTCCATATTCTGCAATTATACCTGACCTGTTTTCATGGTAGAAAATGTTCAATATGAAAGTTAAGAGTTTTTATTTTCTTAACCCTAACGCTTAACGTTTTCCCAAAGCTATAGAGCCAATGGAAAACAAGGAATTGGTAATTGAATAAGAAAATGTGCATGAATGTTGGACATATAATTCTGCTCTGTGTAAAATAAGGCCACTTTTTAGCCCCTGACCTAGAAAAATCCTAGATATGCTCCTGGAGCAATCCAAGAATTGAAGAGGCATTATATATTGTTTTTATTTCTTATATGATAAGAGTTTTTGTTCATGCTAAACAAATAAAGGACTCAGATATATGTCAATATTTTCATCATCCTAACTGATCATTTTCAATATTTACTTTGCAGAGGGAAGAAGAGAAGAACTTTTCCTGTAATATCCCTCATAAGAGTAAACTTAAATTATGATACTTCCATGATGGTTCTGTATGAAACCAACACACCCATGCACATAGAGGCTCTGTGGGTTTTCTGCTTTTGTGCCACTTTGATTGGACAGAGCTTCTAGGAAGTAACACTAACACATAAGTATGACAGCTTTACTCACCAGCAAAATCCTGCCTAAGGATGACAAACCACACAGATGAAGTGATATCACAGGATGCGGCACATATCCCCACAGATGGCTGGGGACATTTTGGATTCATCAGTGGCAGTAATATCATTAACTGCGCAGGCTTTCATGTGGCACTGTAATCCTATAATGTTTCTATTCTAAACTTCAACGTCTTGTGAGGGGACACATTAGTACTAAATCGTTTTAGAGATGCTTGACATCTTACAGTGTTGAGCTGTCATTTTGGCAGACTTAATATTCATCATTAACATGCAAGATGGATTGATTTCACGCCCGTTTGGGACATTTAAAATGTACAAATTGTCCCGAAATTCTGATCTGTGGAACACACCTTGCCTTCTGTTACCATAAGCGCACAACAATTTCTTCAATTTAACAGGTGCTTTACATCGATACAGCAGTGAGTGCACTAGCCATGCTGTTACAACAGTGACAATGTCATACCTGATTTTTGAAGAGCCAAGGAGCCTCCAAGTTTTCAGAATGCATGAGCTTTCCTTCTGTGTGCTCTGCTATGTGATCAGTTTAGACAGAGTACAATACAGTCTAAAATCTGAGCTCTGCACTATAAACTCCTGCTGTCCTCCTCACACCATGCCTGGTAGCTGCCGATGCCCTTCTGTTGTGTTAGACAAATGCAATTTGTGATTGAGCATCTATTGAGAGAGCCACCAGTCTCATCGTGGGATTATAGTTGTGATGTCATCTCTGTTGCCCAGCAGCATCTTGATTGATTCATGCTGTGCCTCCTCTCCACTGTCTCTACATGTGTGTGAAAGAAAACTATTTACACCTGTCAATTCAAATTAACCTGGTCAGTCCAAGGACTGTTTTTATACCTTCACCAGCAATCTGTTGTCTCCATCTATTTTTTTAATTACAGCTTCATGTGATCCAGGAAATGTTCAGTAACTCACCAAACTTCCACACTCAATGGATGAGCCAATGGAAGAATTGACTTGAAAAATTAAAAAAGCTGTGATTTAACAGGGGCAGAAGTTCATAGAAGTTCATAAAGACATGTGTCCAAGTAGTGCAGTATTCTGCATCATCTGGAAAGTAATTAAACAAACAAATACGGTACTGTCAAATTTAGACACGCATGATCCAAATAAGAAGATTAACTGTGATATGTTATTTTTAGATGCTTAAATGTTCATTGACTAAAAAGGTCAGCCGTGTGTCACTGAAAGTATGGTCTCAGTGAAAAACAACTCTTAATCTTACAGCATGCCTGTCTAAAACCTTCAGCTAAGTGGAAAAACATCTGCTTTGATGTAACAGCAAATGGATAATGACAGAAATGATTTCCTCCAAAAAGATCACTCACGACCAGCATGAATTTTTCTCTTAGATGCTCCACGAGAGTCTTAAATGTCTTTATTATCTGTGGAATCAATTTTTGTTAAATTTCTACAAATAGCAACAGTGGTTTTGAATGAATGAATAAATAAATAAACAAATAAATAGTAGGTAGGTAGGTAGGTTGGATATACATTTGATTCAAGAAGAAAGAGGCCAACCATCCTAACAAGAAAGGAGTGATTAAAGAACATTCCCTAGCTTTTCACTCAAAAGTGAAGACTTCTGGATATGACAGTGTCCTGAGAATTATGTTTTCACCCAAAACAAATATTGAAAAGAATCCTCCAGGCAAAAAGACTACCTGAAATACAATTTTACTCCCCAGAGATTATCCATCAGACAGTGCAGCACCCACTACTTCACATATTCACATATTCAGCATCACCACCCCACCCCACCCCCTCCCAAAGTCACTGCATTTTCTATAAACTTTCATCTATCACATGATGTCACAAGGTCACTTCTGCTGAATTAATCAGAAATCTGTCACAGCAGGTATGAAATAATACTCTATACCAGAAAGTATTGGGACATCATTTAATTATTCAAACCACACATGCGTCAATGTGAAGCAGCAAAACACTTAAAATCAGTTTATTCATGGTTGTGCCTGTCCTACCTTTTACACCAACTTAGTACATCAGGTAGTTCAATTTTGGGTCACAAAAATAATTTTCACCGAGGATTTGAAATGAATTTACAAGCCAATTTGTTTTGCTAGAGTTGTTTCCTAGTTCCTTCTGCAGATGAATTACAACGCGCTCAACGTTCCACAGGTAATATAGGCCTATATACTCCGTGGGGTGATATTAAAGTTTTGGGTCAAAATCTGCAGCATTTTCAATCACTTCTTTTACATATTTCCTTCAATATTTTAATGGCACCACATAGACTGAGCTTTATAGACAAAAGCGTTCTAACATATTAGTCCATTTGAGTAAAAATTGGTACCCAGGGATCGGGCTCTTACCGGTGGGAGAAGCGGCTCTATCTGAGCACCTTGGTCCCCGGGCTCCATCTTTTTTCCTGGAAGCGGTTATCAGAGACGGAACAGAGATTCTGCTGTGTATAATCCCTGCATTTGCCGCAGTAACTGAGCGACCACACATCATGCACGTATTTATAATCGTCGTAGGTCAGTAGTGATTTGCGCTTCTCCCGCTGTCCTCTTTCATAAAACCACGCACGTCTTTTGTCACTGACGTGGAAGCGTCTCTTGAAAAGTTTAAGTTTTGTTTCAGAAGATCAAATCTGTTCAACAGAAAGAGTCAGTGTAAAATATGGAAGGAATAACAGATTAGTAAACACTGCCGTTGTGAGTTTTAGTATGCATCATGCTTTCCACAGAAAATGCTCGCTCATCTCTTCTGTGCAGCCTGGGTGGATTCTGTGTTTCGTCCACGTTTTCTTTCATGGACTATGATGTCCAAAAGGCTATTTGAGGAGCTGTTCACGTGAATCCTCATTCTGTCATTCTGTAAATTGCCTGAGTATGAATGTGTGTGAGAAATGACTGTTCCAGGAAATGAATCTCTATATTAATAACATGGGGTTTTTTTTTTACGTTTTACCTTAAGTCTTAGTCGTGACTGTTAGAACGTGAGAGTCAATTAAAGGGTCCCAGCATCAGGGGCACCCAACCACCCTCCCACGAAGAAGGGTGGTTGGGTGTCCTAGACACGTTTCTTGACTGAATGTAGTGCTGTATTTTAAATAGAGAAAGGGGGCTCCGGGAGGGGACTGGGTCATGGGTATTTTTACCCCACCAACCCACCCATGCAGTCACCCACCAGAGTCTACAGTCTACACTGATCAATTTGCACAGTTTTTGCATCTTTGGCTTCAACAACAGATTCCTTCGACTTACAGTAACGTAACGCCATCTGGTGTATAGATGTCAGTCCATGCCTATTTGAATACAGAGGCAAAAACGCAGTATGACCTATTTTAAATGAGTAAAAATTTAAGTGTTTTTTTTTTTGTAAATAAATAAATAAATGCAATGTCTCACCGCTGCTTCAGGACTGATCAGGTCACAGATGAAAAGCTGTATCATTACAAGACCTGTACTCAGTTATCGCCATCTGCTGTTTGTCACAGAGAAGGTCTCTCTCTCCCTCTCTCTCTTTCTCCCTCTCTCTCTCTCTCTCTCTCTCCCTCCTTCTCTCTCTCTCTCTCTCTCTCTCTCTCTCTCTATCTCTCTGCGCGATCATAAACTAAATGTACATTGTCTTAAGTCTTATTGACAGCTGTGAAGATTTCTTTTCTCACCACTTAACGCATATTAGTCATAAAATGATAATAATAATAATAATAATTATTAATAATACTATTAATAATAATAATAATTATAATAATAATTATTATTATTATTATTAATAGTAGTAGTAGTAGCAGTAGTGATAGTAGTAGTAGTTGTAGTATGTGAGCTTTGAGTTTTCATTTCCGCTGCAATCATTTGATGTCAGTTCTCAATGATATTTCAAGTAAAGGAATTAAAAATGATAGCATCACATTGAAGTTGTATGCATTAAGAAATAAAAGCAGCTCACTGTGTGTTTGATTAAGTCACGTGTTGTGGGGTTTATTGTATTCAGCGGGTCTGTTTTGGTCCACGTTTTCATTTACTCACAGGCAGGACTTTCTAGATGTGTCACTTCCTTTGGCTGCCGAGCAGAAAACTTGTCAAATTCACAGTTTTTTTCAGTGCAATTATGATTTAAAAAAAAAAAATTAACACGCCCTCTTGGATTGGCAACCGACATCTACCCAACCAAACGGTTCCACAACAATCCTTATTGTTGAGTCAGATTGAAGTGTAAAAAAAGGAAGATCCACTGCTCGTCCGATAATTATTTATAACCACCTGGATCACTTTGAAATGTTGCAGATATAAACGTTAAACATTGACATAACAATCTGGCGCCATCCACAGTGTTTCCCGTTGTTGTGTACGGAGTATTTTACTGTTTTACCGAAATTATTTTTATTCCTCATTAAACGAACATTTATTTTTTTTATATTTTGCGCCAATGTCAAATAAAAAAAGACAGGGTGGTCTCTGGAGCATAATTTAATTGGCGTTCTTATAATTGGCATTATTTAATATATTTTTGTTACAGTGGAATTTGAGTATTCTTCATTTCATCAGTGGAGTGTGTTCACAGCGTCCTGCACCAATTAATGGAAAGACACTCCACGTGGACAGACAAATAAGATCTTTGTTTAAAACCCCAACCCAGAATGCAGTTTAAAAGGCGCATGGTAATAAATAAACAAAAAAGGAACAAAAAACGTTTTCTTACTTGTTCTTATAATAACATCATTTATTACGTTTCAATCACATTACAGCAGATACAGAGATTTTCACAACAGCATAGCGCACAGGTTATGAAAAATAAACGTCTTGACAGAACGAAAAAGAGACTGGAAGTTTTCATTACCGACACGTAGAAATGATTCAATCACAGGTATAATTGGAGCAGTGATCAACAGTCATAAACTTTTGGTAACCTACAGCTTTGATAAAGTACAAAATACACATTTTTTTCTGACTAGGAATATTATGCCAGTATATACTACACAAGAACATTTCATGTACAGATTCTTCATATCTTTCTTCACTAACAGTTACTGAACAGAAAATGGTTCGCTTTTAAAGTACTACTCATGAAAGAGATGTTACTATGGTATGCATGTTATATTCATAATTACAATTTCTCCGCAATTAACAGAGACGAAGAAGTCGCCCAACCCAGAACAGAACAAAGGCCTCAAGTCAAGTGGAAGAATATACATGTTTTGGCCGAGAGTAGATGAGTTAGTTTCATCTTTTTTCTTTCATTTAATGAAATTGTCGATAGGTAGGTAGGTAGGTAGATGGACGGACGGATGGATGGATGGGTGGGTGGGTGGATGGATGGATGGATGGATGGATGGATGGATAGATGGATGGATGGATGGATGGATGGATGGATGGATGGATGGATGGATGGATGGATGGATGGATGGATGGATGGATGGATAGATAGATAGATAGATAGATAGATAGATAGATAGATAGATAGATAGATAGATAGATAGATAGATAGATAGATAGATAGATAGATAGATAGATAGATAGATAGATAGATAGATAGATAGATAGATAGATAGATAGATAGATAGATAGATAGATAGACAGACAGACAGATAGACAGATAGATAGATTTTTAACTGTGATGGTAGAAATTGTAATAACCAATGTCCTTTGTGCAGTTTTTCTCACACTCTCTCGGTGTCAGCAGCTCGGATTTTAACGGGGACACTGTCTCTGAGACTGGCGTGGCAGAAGGTGAGATCCTTCTCCTTTTGGCCTGTTCAAAGATCCCAGAATCACTTGAATCGATTGACTTAATAGAGGACGGTGTCTCAATCCAGTTCGACTCTGACGTGATGTCTTTGGGTTTGGCCTCCTCGGACGCGCCGATCGGTGACCTCTCTGTAGGGATAGAGTCTCCCTCCTCGGCCAGGTAACTGGTGCCCACTCTGCCTCCGATAGTGTTAGAGGGCCAGCAGGAAAAGACCGAGCTGGATTTGCTGTTCACGCCACAATACTGCGGCGGTGTGCGTCCCCCCCAGCCTGAAGGGTCCGCGTAATAGCCAAGAGGCCGATTGGAGCAGCCCGCAGTCGGCAGGGGAAGAGCCTTTACTCCGGCCGCTGCGTAGGACAGCAAGGTGGCCGCGTTACCGGCGAAATCGGCGGCTTCGTATGCCGAAGCAGCAAAGTCCAGTCGGTTGTTGGCAGGGGTGACAAACCATCGCTGCGGGGGGGTGGCAACAGTGGGCTCCTCGGTTTGCTGCGGGGATAGCAAGCTGTTGCCGAGTGGGACGCTGCGCTCCGTGCCAGGACCAGTCCCCATGCCAGGGTGAAAGCGAGATTTGGCATAAGTGCTGACAAATTGGTCCTGCAGGAAAGAGCTAGGCATAGCATATCTCGCACCCGGCACGATCTGTGAACGCGGGGAGTCACCCGGTGATGGAGTTAGGCGGTCGATGTCGCAGCCTGTGTAGACACTGAAAAGATGGAGGGAAAAACAGAGAAACAAGTTAGTTTCGAAACGGTGCGCAGTGGCCAATTTACTCAAAATCAATTTAGGTTAACATCCTTTTAACCAATGGGCGTTATTAATTTTATTTTCTTTAGCAGATTATCTCAATTCTTGTGTTTAATATGTTTTATAGGGATAATCTGCAGCGTTTCAGCAGCGGTGACAAGTGGTGACGGGTCTTTGGCAAGTGCAGTGTTTTTGAAATACATCCTTTTCATTAAATTAAAGAAAATACTTCAATGTATATCAACAAAATTTTGTTATTTTATTTTATTATTGTCAATATACATAATTCTCACTCTATGCAGCAGTTGTAGTCCAATTACATATAACTACAGAACAATTTTAAAATTATTTCTGAACATTGTTATTTTAATTTTGGTCAAACATTTATGGTTGTTAAATTTACAGGAAATCTGTTAATTCTTAAGTACATTATTACCACATTCATGTCAAACCCCATCCGATTAATTTTCCAAATTTCATGAGGCCCCCCGAATGTAAATTAATAAAATATTAAAAATCATAAAACTGCAAGTTTTTGGTGAGAGTTGTCTCTGGTGCTGTTTCCATACAAATAAAAATAAAAATACAGCATAATGCGTTTAAATCTTTTGTGACTTACATTGACACTATTGTACAACCAAATCACAGTTTAAAATAAAAACCAAATGAAAATGAAATTATCGGTCTATATTTACTTGACAGAATCTTATTTCAAACACTGAAACAGTTCAATCAACATAATATTCTTTTAATAAATTGTCCTTATTGTAAAAAAAAATAACAACGGAAAGGGGAAAAAAAGTCTTACGTGTCGTAGTTATCCCGAAATCCTTTAGCGAACGGGTTGTGGTCAATTTTCAATTGTGTAATCTGTGGACAAGATAATGCATCATTGAGGGGGTAAAAACAAATTCGCGTGGTTGGGTTTACTGCAGTGTTAGTCTGTAAAAACAATGAATTAATATAGGGCGATTCTTTCTTTAATGAAATGGTGTTGACGGGAGGAAACAACTCAATGTCTAGATTTTTCTTCAATCTTCGATCAAAATCTTCGTTCTACGTTATTACAAATCAATTCAAATAATATTTAAAAAATTCAGAAAATTCCTCGTCGTTTAGGATAAAATGTCTTCGTTTAAAAATGTAGACATTTGTAATGGTGTTTGTGCAGAAACAATCTTTCGTACATCGGTATTTTGATAAGCTGTGACGGCGATGAATTGCGTCTCTGAGAAGGTGAACGCCTGGACTCTTCCCGGTTGGCTGGTGTCCTCCGTCCCATCCTCGTTTACTTCCACCACATGGAGCCTGGGCTGGTACTTGTGGAGAGATTGTAGGACCACCATCTGGAGATTCGGTCAGAGACGCACGTCAGGAAGATAAAGCGATATTAAATTAATTAATCATTATTTTGTAAGTGTTGTTTTGCGTAAAATGTAAGAGACTAAACCATTTATTAAATACGGTAAATTCGAGAGGTACTGAAAAGAGATATTTCACAAATTATGAAAACAGTGTTGTTAATAGATTGAATGTGGTATAGCCTTACCTGCCCCGTGTTGTTGGTGGCACCTTTGTTATTTGTAAGCTTAAGCTTTCCAAATGATATTTCTTGACGCATCCAGTGCGCACCGGTATTTGGAGAGTCCGGGTGCATGTAAACCCTATTTCCTAAAACAAAACATAAAATAAAATTACAATTAATGAAATTAGTTTAGCGAAATTTAAATAATTGAAAATGTTTTATCTACATACAGTGACAAAAAAAAACCCCACATAAAATAGTGTAAAAGTAAATAAATTCAAATACCTATAACATTTGTGTCTGCTTTTCCACATGGCACCCACTTGCCTCCTTGAAACCGCCAGTGATTTGGGTCAGCAAGTATTACATCCACAAATATATTGTAGTGAGCAGTAGGATCAAGACCAGAAATGTTGAAGCTTAAAAATGGAAACATTCGTCTGTGGAAAATAAAGGCAGGCGATTTAGAAAACGCATCTTGTAATAAAAATGTACAGGAATCCGTTATATTTATTTTTGGTGGGTTTTCCGTGCTGCTATCGTGTCTGTTACGGTTTTGTATTCGTAGAAAAATACTGATTTTACTGCGTCATTTTTTTAAACATAAAAAACAAACGCGTCACAAACGCGTCGCCAGAATAACATTTCTTTCTTTGGATGTGGGTGATAGATTACGCGGGCGCTTACCGTCCTTGCTTTGTGATGATCATCTCTGTTTGGTGTCTGTGAAACTTCAGCCACAGGGCCCTGTTGCACAGGTACACCTGCGCTTTCCCTGGAACCAGTCCTGCCTGCGCCGTTGAGAACTGGTAAAAAGCCCCTCCTTGGTACGTGTGTCCATACTGTTGCGCGTAAGGGTAGCCCGCTGCCGGGTAGCCTTGGGGAGAGGTGTTGGTTAGAAGGCTGTTGTAAGCTCCATTGGTTATGACCGGGTGATGGGCCATATAACGGCTGGGACTTCCAATAGAGAAAGCCGGGTGCGCAGGTCCATGCTGACTCGGGTAAGGGAACATGGCACTGGGAGCTGCTGAAACTGACTGCGGCTGGGAGGATGGAGAAAAGATGCACCTTTCTCCTGCAGATCCATCGAAATTATGACGAATGTCTCCTTGAAGATCAGGAGAGAGTTTGCCCCTCTGGACGTCCCCTGATGCGTCCTTGGAGTCTGGAAAATTGTCAGCCTCTGACTGATTCGTCATCTCCCTAGAGTTTTTTTTCTGGGGCGAACTTCTCTCCAGGTTGTCACTTGCACATATAATAGGATGCTCCTGCAACGACAGCTCTGACCCATCGGAGCTCGAAAAACCACTGCCCACATTCATAAATTTCTTGGTGAGATCGCTCGCGGACGAGACGCAATTCTCGACCTGCATAGCTCAATAGGAATCCACTATTAGCTCAACATATATCACACGCTTTTGCACACGCCTTTCCTAATCTAACACCAGGAAAACGCCTTTGCTATGACTAGAGGTACGGAAGACAGCAAATTAGCCAATTGACACCATCGTGCAATCAGGAAGGATTTTCTTTCCATCACTCCTCTTGCTTCGCTAATGAAACAAGAATTGCCATTGGTTAACTCGAGGTTGTAATTTAATTAGACAGCTCTTAATTAGGACAATCTGTGGCGCGCTGCTGAGCAAAGTGATTTGTTTGTAGTGTGACGCGACTATATATTTGATTAAAACATATGGACTACGACTCTTTCCTTAATTTACAAAAACAGAAACAAGAGATAAAGATAAAAAGTATAATGATTAGATGGGGTTTTTATTGTCAGCTGTAACGGCAGCCGTGTTATTTACCTATTTGTCCGCGTTATTTACCTATTTATGTGCCATGAGTGCCAAAGTATGTCTGCAGAAGGAACCGAGATATATTATTAAAACACCAAAAATGACAGTCCATGACAGGCAGCGCATCTGATGCTTTAAAATGCTTGTGATATAGCGTGAAATCAAGGCGTCCCACTGAAGATGTGTCTATGAGTCCCTGTGCTGGTAAATATTTGATGCTGTAAAGTTATGAACCATGCAGTGGACTGATAGCAGACCTGTTGTCACAAATGCATGTCACAGAAAGTGACGAAAGATCTTAAGATGCCAAATGCTTTAGGCTTTTCATTTCAGATTATTCTGATAGAGCTCAAGAAATAAATATATGACTTGATGAGAATTTATTACAAGAATTGCAGGCTTTTTAACACTATGCCGCATATGCATATTTTGTCCAAAACACAATATCCTTTCAGCAAAGATTCAGATTGATGTATGCAAGTCTCTGAAGCATTCAGAAAGCATAAATAAGATTTTCTAGCTAAGATTTAACAGAAAAAAAACACAAAACAAAATGTTATTTTCATGAAACCTGTCGTAAAAATATGAAGTCCTTTTGACTCATGAAACTTTATTTAATATCAGAAGGAGAAATCTATTATTTGTGTATGAACAGCTTCCAGGTTAATGTGCAAACAGGTATTCACAATCTGCTTCAAATGATTTGATGTGCAGTCCATTTGTAAGAAGGCCATTTTAAACTGCTCACAATTTATACATTTATGTTTCATTGCATGGGTACACTGCAACAAAAATACAATACAATAAAACCTTCATGGAGCTTTTATTAGAGGTGCTGATTCAACACTGTCACCTTTTATATTGTAGTTTACTGAGATGACTTCACATTATATTAAAATGACCTTTCCAGGGCAGTAACATCTGTGTGTGTGTGTGTGTGTGTGTGTGTGTGTGTGTGTGTGTGTGTGTGTGTGTGTGTGTGTGTGTGTGTGTGTGTGTGTGTGTGTGTGTGTGTGTGTGTGTGTGTGTGTGTGTGTGTGTGCGTGTGTGAATCCTAATTTAAAAAAGCTTGAGAAGATAGTCAACATAATCACTAAAAATTATAAGCAAATTTTACTGCAATTGTATAGCAAAATAGGAATTATTATTATTATTATTATTATTATTATTATTATTATTATTATTACTACTACTACTACTACTACTACTACTACTACTACTACTACTACTACTACTACTACTACTGCTGCTGCTGCTGCTGCTGCTACTATTATACTACTAGTCAGATGTACAATAGTCCTGTTTTGGGTTTGTCCATGTGGTGTTACGGAACCCCAGCTGTTACCCCTGTGTTGGGTCAATCAATGTCAAAAACACCACTGGCTGTCAATTTAATTTAATCCTTTTAATTGTATTAAAAACTACAAAACATGCAGTAGTTACATATATAATGTAGAAATGATAACTGAACTGCCTTGACATGTAATGTGAAATGTGCCCCAATAGGGTTGGGAGGTGATGAAGACTTCCTTAACTACATAAACGAAGCACTTTTCACCGTACAGAAAAAACATCCAAATAAAATAAAGAAATGTAACCCTATAACCAGACAAGTATAGGATAGATGCACAAGTTTTTATCTCTAATGAACAGCTACCAAGCCCTGACACTAACATGAGGGGTCATTATAGTGGGGCTATAAGGTCCAGCAATCTATTTCTGTGAAACATGCAAGTACAGGCTTGCCTGTGGCCAAGAAAAGAGGCCACATTCTGCTCTCCTCATTACAGGATTATGGTTCACTTCCATCACTGATCTTAGTAAATGAAATGAGCTTGTTTTTTTCCCCTTGAACAAACCAATTGTTGAACAACCCTGCAGCATTTCAGTTTGTTTCCCCAGGTGCTCTTGTTCCTATTTATCAAGCAAAGTCCTGTCTTTTCATTGGCTCACTGGTTACTGGACATAACCAAAGCGGCAGGGGGTGGGGTGATTTGTTATGTTACTGGCCAGCCTTGTCCCTTGGGGAGAGCAGAGTGCAGATTTGGATTGTACGATTGACCAGCTGAGCTTAATGCACTGGGTCCCAAAGAGTATGCTGTTCTTGCTCAAACATGATAACACCTTTTGACTCTAATCAGTGCGTGTCTATTGGTGCAATTTGGCAGTGTCGGCATGATATAAAAATAGATCCTAATCTGAATTGCAATATACTTCAATAAAACACAAAAATATTAAATTATATATATGTATATATATTTAAAATTTACAATGCAAAAAAATAAAATAAAATGTGTTTTTTGAAGGTACTATATCATCATTTCTTTTGCTGTTGTGGTGAAGAAATCTGCTTGCCATCTGGGTCTAATCTAATCAATGTGAATGACAAGGTGGGAAAAAGCCTGAAAGTGAGCACCAGCTTAGGGACTTTACCTAATGCCCAGCACTGTCACTTCAATGATATGATCACAGCACACAAAATGACAACAAAATTATAGCCAGCAAGGATATGGGGACATAGTGTGCTACTCCAGTCAGGTGAAATTGCTTTTTCCGACTATGAAATGGCTTGTCTCTTGTCGGATGGGTAAACATTTCCTTGTCAGGCCAGTAATAAGGAATGAGGCACACTGGGCTGAACTAAGAGGATATAGCCAAGGTTATTTGGGATTCATGACAGGTAGTGGCTTATATTACAGCAGCACTAAAAATTTCATGGGAATGCATTTAAGATGGCCTTTAAGTTATTTATATGTTGTTTGCCTGATGTCATATTGCAATTTCCATCAATAAATCAAACTATTTTTCTCTTATTCCTGGCACTTTGATTGAAATAAACAAAAGCTCAGTATTTACCTTCAGTCTTTAATTAACATAGCATGGATAATTTAGTCAAGAGTGCTATGCTAACATAACTATTGCCCCCTGTGGCTCCCTGCCAGCAGTGATCCACTCTGTCAAAGGGAATCAGGGTGCCCTCTGACAGAAAAGACAGCTGGAGGTCTGCTAAGGGGCGGAGTGGACAGTTGTGGCTTTTAAACCCTTATTAGGCGTCCTCCCTGGACACACCAGACACACGTCTACGCAGAAGTGCACTCCTACACCTGCTCATTATTGATGTCCTTTAAGGTTCACCCTGCCAGATCAGACCCAACCTTGATTCCTCACCACAAAGCTCACAGCAAATTAACCACAGGACAGGTGATCATGATGTTCAGTGGAAATACAAGAAGTGTGGCTCGTATGCTAATACCTGCGCCAAGAGATGATTCACCCAAAACAAATATTTGTACATGTGTTTCTATCTATGGAGCACATCAAAAGAAAACATACAAGTTTATTTAAAGCCCACAAGTTGGTTCTTTTTTCCCGTACTAGACACATCCTTCATTTACTGTACTTTTTAATAAGTTTCACTGCAATTTAGCCTTAACTGCGGTTTGCAGAAATATAAACAAATTGAATTTATTCACAAATGTTGATACTAATTGCATAATAGATTATTGATTAATGTTTTTGTCACAAGTTCTTGTTGTATACCACTCCACTCTTATTATTATTATTATTATGTTTTTAGAAAGATTCCAAATCTTGTGAGAAAGAATGTTGATTTGATATTTCTGTGCATGATTCAAACACGTTACAAGTTATTTTTCGTTTTTCAAATCTGACAATATGGTATCTTACAATCTCCTATGAAAAAAAAATTATATGGGAGACCAAACCGTGAGGTTGAGTCCTTGGGTTAAAGACATGAAACATGAATAAAGATGAACAAATGAACAATTCATTGATTAAGTATGAATGTGTTAATTTTGTCTCATGACAATTCTGTAGAAAATAATGTAATCATCGACGTACAGCTACTTCAAGATCAAGATGTGTTTCATTTGGCATTACAAATGTTAAGGATATAACATCAGGAATTGCAAAGTTAGTGGGCGGCATCATTTTTATTAACTCCCTATGAAAACTTCTTTTATCACCTGCTACTGGCCCGTTATCGACTCTTTGGTTTGATGCTAGATTCTTTAAAATTTAAAGACCCTGTGTGACCCGGTGAGTGCAGTTGGGGTTTGTGACCATTTTGTTATTTCTGCTGTCATGCACTGTCAGACGTCTGCAAGTGAAGAACAAGAACCACCGTCCCCAGTAAGCCCATGGCATGAAAAATTCAGACTAACTCTACTTTTTAAGCCATTTCTGATGAAAAGTACGTAGAAATGAAACTGACTTATGCCAAATATCATTGAATTGCTGTGATTGTGAGGCTGATGTTTGTAACTTTGAAATTATTTATAAAACATCGATTCCATTTTAAGACTAGCTATGCCATGAAGTGTGCACTTACCCGTTTGAGATCCTCTGAGATTTCCTGAGCAATGGACCCAAGCCTAAACAATAAAAAAAACAGATCCAGTAATTTCAGCACGTTTTTTTGTTGTTGTTGTTGTTGTTGTTTTTTATGGGAGCTTTGCTGTGCTTAGTCAGTATGCAAATGAGAACTAATTACCCTCTCAAGATGTGTATTGTTCAATCGATAACTGGGTTGACAGGATGGTGAATTTTTAATCTCTAAACAAAAATTCAGAAACCTGTTTACGTCAGGTAGCTGAATATCCTTAATTACATCCATGGTAAACTGGTGACTGACCTGCAGAAGAAGCACTTTTGAGTTAAAACACAAATGCGGCACAGAAAGCAAAATTCACTGTTTGAATGGTAAAATATTTGGGGAATAGGAGCAAATAGGCGACTGTCGTGTTACAAGAATAATCTTCATTAAAATCACAGGCAACAACACCAGGCCAACATGCAGCTCATTGGGAATGCAGTGTGAAAAGAGAGGCCCACAGATTATCACTCTGCGTAACTCATGTTTAATTTATCCTGGAGCAATATTGTCAAGAGCGCTACCAGTCCAAAGAAATAGATGCTGGTAAAAGCTGCAATGAGACTCAGGGTAGCCTAAAAATAACATAGGTTTTTGAGTAAAATGTCGCAAAATGGAGAGAACACACTAGAGAGAGGAGGCATTGGAGACATCTGCGATATGTTTAGTACAGGTTCACAGTAGTGTAACAGAACTGCTTCAGGATTGTTAATATTTCAAAAGATGACCTCCAAATGGAATTGACGGTTAAGTGTTCACACAACAACCAGACATGATACGCAGAACTTAACCTTTTATTCTGATTTAGGATAAAATAAATACATAGGTAAATCATTTTTAAAGATGTTCCCTTTCAAAACAGAGCAGCACAGCATACAACCTTTAAATATGGACAATGCAAGCATACAAAAATAATCTCACAACTTCAAATTCAACTATAAGACATAACCCTAAACCAATTTCTGTGAGCACTACGGTGTGCTTTTTCTTCCTCCTCCTCATCCTCCTCCTCCCCATGGCTGAGTGAAATGGAATTGCCTCTCACTTTCAAAGAGAGCTCTATGAAGGTGATAATAGAGCTACTCCCTGCTGTCTGCAGGCAGGAAATAGGAAAGTGGCATATGGGGCCAGGAACCAAATAGAGAGGAAATGTGACCAGGCAAGGGAAGGAACTATAGGAAAGGTTAATGATCGGTTCTGAATTCTACGGGGAAGACAACCATGTTCCAAGTTTAAAAAAATAAAAAAAAAGTGACATGATTTTTGTCGCTGCTTCTTATATACAGACAGCCGCAAACAAATACATGCATTTTCTTGAAAAACTTTGCCAGCGGGAAAAACAAACGCATGTATGGATTTGTTTGTTCATTTTATTTTATTTTTAACTTCTGCAGTATAAATGATTAATTGATAAGCCCATGCAAAGCCAACACTACACAGTAGATCTAATGTTTCAAACTCAAGGCCCGTGGGCCAAATGTGGCCCTCCACATCATTTTATGTGGCCCGCGAGAGCATAAAAGGTCAGGATGTCTAAAAATAAATGGGTCAAAAGTGTGCTTTGACCAAAAACTATATTTCCCACATTGCAGTAAGCCCATTTTAACTCTGACAAAAACGTGAACAAAGTTAATGTCCTAACTTGTGTTTGATGTTATTGTCTTCATTTACTTGCATATATTTGATGCTTGATTGATGGAATTCTGTGGGTTTTAGGTTATAACAGAGAAACAAGTAGAGTTTTTCTGTGCAACTGTAATGTTTGTAACTTGAATAAGTAATAAATTCAGCGCTATTTAACATTAAGGAGTAGTTACATTTATGTTACATTAGACTGAGTTAAATTTAGTTACATTCATTAGTTACATCTGGCCCTTCGATGATATCCATTATGCTGATGTGGCCCTCAATGAAAATGAGTTTGACACACCTGCTGTAGATCAAATAACTGCCACGTAGAACTGAATACATCTGACCAATTGTGTCACTATATTCCACTGACCTGAGAGATGAAAAATACAGACAGCACCATTTATTAAAGAATAAGTCCATTTTTCCATCTTCACAGCCTTACAGTCTGCTCTACCATGTGTTGGTGTCCCACCGTTGCTTCTGCAGCAGCCGAACAAGTTCTCTGGCCTGCAGAATCTCCAGGAGCCCAGAGGCACCGATCCACTCTTCAAGCGACTGGGATACATAGCTGGAACTAAATTAGCTATTGGACACCATACACCAATTCGTATACTACAAAAAAAAATCATGTAATGACTAAAAACGGTTGCAACTAATGGGAGTGAAAATTAGTGGTGTGAGTGTGAAACGGGGGGGGTGTTATCATTACGGGCCATGTGGGGAGCATTAGCAGGGAGTGAATTTGCTTTCAAATTTTCACCCTGTTACCACACCTTGGCTGAAATAGTTTGTGCCCTTTCACCACAAAGCTAGATACCCACCCTTCAGTTCTATCCTGTGCAAAGAAAAGAATCAATTTTGAGGCAATTTGCACTTGGTTTGAACCACCACAAAGATTCAAAGAACATTTTTTGTAAGTTTCCTTTTTAATTATCCATGTGTGACTCCAAGGAAAGAAGACAAATGATAGAAACAGTGGATTTTTACTTCTTTTTTTTGTGTTTAACCTTTATTTAACCAGGTAAGTGAATTGAGAACAACTTCTCATTTACCATGACGACCTAGGTATATCTCATATTGAAAGACAGCAGATACACTCTCGCCCTCATTCACACCTTTAAATCAGACGTCATACACAATGTGGACTTTCATTTCAAATAAAAAAACTTTTGTGTAAAACATGCTTCCAAAAAATTCAGATCTTTATAATCAAACGTTATCAGAAGAGATCTAAATCATTACACAAACAGAAGACAGTCTAAAAACCAGTTTGTGTTTTCTGATACAGCCGTTGCAACAACTGGACATTAGAGACAAAGAAGGATCACACAGGCTGGCTTTTTCCAGATCTGACAGCTAGATCATTTGAAGCTGACAAGATAACACTTAAATGCAAAGGTGACATGACAGTGTCTTCAGAGCCAGATGGATCAATACTCAGCTTGGCTCATCTGAGCAGTGGCTCTGCAGCCATGTTTTTTTTTTAATGCTGCCATTTTGAAAATAGGATATGACTGTCACTGTCAAGGCAAATTTCTGGTGCTTTATTAATGACCAGATTTCCTTTCTTCTGTTACAACTGTAATATTGATGCAAAACAGCCTGAGAATCCAAAGGAAGCTATAAGAACTTTTTGCATATTTGTACATTTTAGAGAATACTATAGACTGGGGCCTAGAAAAATTCTTCAAGATGTGACAAGAGAAACAGGTGCCAAAAACATAAAATGCTAGATATCTTAATAAGAAGCTTTATGTAAGAATGTCTGAGCAAATCCAAAACTCATTTGGTGTCTCTAAATACAAGAGTAAATGAACAGGAATCCATTAGCTCATGGTTACTGCACTGGAAGAAGCCCACTTTTCCAAAACCTCCTCCAGTGAGATGGCCAAGAAGTCCAGTAGACCAGTTAGAAAAACTCGGCAAGTTGCCTTGGTGGCCATCCAGGCTGCACCGACTGCCACCAGCTCTACCCCCCCCCTCCCATCCACATCCATGCACTTGAATAAAAAAATCAAATTCTGTCAAATATTCAACAGTCCATTTTCCCTTTGAGAGGTAAGGAGTATTGTTGAATAATGCAGCCAGGCAGGGATCTCCCATGGCTGGTCTCGACCACAGGAATCACTGAGTGGGTCTGATCCCTCTTGAGTGGCATCTACTGTGGTGACATCATTCATACAAGGAGTAATGATAAGATGGTAGTACACTACTCTACTTGAGCCAACTCTAAAGGAGGCAGTGGTGTTACTCATTTAAATCGATCAACTGGCCATCTGTTGATGCTAAAATCATGTTCTGCCATTTCTAGATCAAACAGAATCAGTGTTTCTTTATTGCGTTCTGCTGAGCACTAAGGTGTTGTGAGAACGGAAATTGGTATCATGCAAGACACATTCTTTTTCACAGTGTGTGATTCTGGTGGGCATGTAAACGAAAAAGCCACAGGGACACGCAGCAAAAGATGTAAAAAAAAAAAAAAAAACATCTACATGCAGCCGCAGCAGGTCTCTACCTCACAGATTAGGGCACTGGGAGCACTTTGCAGGGTGTTGTCACAGGTATGACGAGGGAGAATAGTGCTTGCTATCCCCAGGTTACACGAGGTGTGAACAAAATATGCAGCCAATTTGTTTTGTGCAGAATTAGAAGGGGAAAACATTGCAGGAATATACTTTAGTCTATCTGCATCCCATTTATTTATTTATTCTTTTGTCGCGCCAGTATTCCAGCTAAGTATAATTCAGGGGTTTATTTTTATTGCTTTATCTGTTCTTGACCTGTTCTTATAGGTATATCTGAACACTTATGTTCTGGATCAAGCAGCTATTTTAATTGGACTTCAAGTGTCATCACATCAACAGCTAAACAACAGACACAGCAGCAAAAAGAAATCCAACCAATCCAGCAAGCTCAATCAAATCACAAGGACAAAGAGAGAGTGTCAGTGTTGGCGCAGGAATTACTGATCTTGGGGGAATTGGCAAGACCAGCAGCAAGCAAGTGTATTACATATGGCGTGCCATTTTCACAGCTTCCACAAAGAGAACACAAAAAGTGTTATGTCTCACTATCTGAGACTAATAAACAACAACCAAGATATTCTGAATCCGGTTTGTATTTTAACAAAGACTGGAGCTCGGCAAAGGGTTTTCGGTTCATTGTATCTGAGCTTCGAGTTCATGGAAATGATGAGCCGCATTTTCAGAGCTGAGCAAAGACGATAGATGAAAGCATCCTCCCACTAATTCCATGAGGTGTCAGTCAGGAAACTGGCCTGCCAGGATGACTTTCAGCTCCAATCAAGCCAGATGGTTTCTTAACACTGAATAAATGAATTGATTTGTGTGTAGTGTCTCTAACAAGGTTCATATTCTTCCACACATGACACAAAGGTGGTCGGCACGTGAACAGGAAAGCTGTGATCCGCTAGCTCAGAGGAGGTACATTGTGAATCACTTTGGTCCTGCTAACGTGAATGTGACTCAAATCTTTGCAGTGTTTGTATCTGTTAAAGTGACAAAGTGTTATTGCAAGGCCTTTGTTGTCATAATTGTACACAGCTGACACCTGATGTGTTATCTTCTATGTCCTAACCCAACACAATTTATTTCTATCATTAAAAGGATCAATGCACTTTCCCTCTGGTGTGAACTACTATCAATTATACAGCTATATTTCAATTGTTGTATATTGCTAAAGCACCTGCTAATGAATTGTGAAACTGCAGTGCTACCATGTTATTTTACTGGGCCTTAAGCAGCTACTGTACACTTAGGCACGTTTTTTCAATTATATCTGGGTGATATTTTTTCCGTCATTAAGCACTCTTGGTGTAAGAATGTCCACCTTACACTCAGCCAAAGGTGTTTCTGCAGCTGCTGTTATTAGCAAGTAGCATCTCAGGCCCAGTGCAAAGCCACTGCTGCAGGACTCAAAGGACAACAGTCATACCCATTGTGATTTTCACGGGGGAATTTGATATTCACACATGTACTAGGTGTTGTTTGGGAGTCTGATAAGCATGTGTGAAACCAGAGGCTTGACTAGAATGGGGACCTTATTTAAAAGGGACAGGTCTTTTTTAGATATATCTGCTTTTCATATTTACGTGAATAACAATAAAAAGAGACAAAGATAATCAAGCACGGTGTGTCTTAGCTACGAGCCATGTGTCTAATTGAAGCTGCTCACGGCCATATGGACATGTGCGAAATATAGAAGGTCCAATAACTACATAAGGATTGAAGCAGCATGTGGAAAAATAAAATATTTCCAACATCAGTGCCAGTCTTGGCGTCAGCGGCTGCAATGATCATGAAGCGAGGATTTATCTCTAACAATTCATACAAAATTCAACAATTACAGAACAGTTACTGAGCAGTGTGTGAGGTGAAAATGAATTTAAGTGTATGAAGCAATCACAGACCTTATCATTACAAGATCAGAGGCTGAAAAACAAAGTGCAGGAGAGTTGCCCCTCCTCTCTACATTGGTGATGTGCACAGGCAGCCTGTTATTGGAGGTGTTAATTGGCAAATTCAGTACAAGTCAAGAGCATGTTCCATGACGTCCTCGACCAGCTAGACTGGGTCATTAAACCGAGAATGGATTCTTTCATGTTGCCTTAACCCTTGAATTGCGAGATAACATCCCAAAAACATCACCATGCTCCAGTCTCCTCCATGTATCAAGAGGAAAAAATAAACTACCCTGATTTAGCAGCCACAGTATAATAACAGAAGGAAAGCCTCTTCGGAGCCAGTGTGTCAGTGGCGCAATTATTTCAAATCAGGAGTCAAGTGTCTTCAAAAAGTTCAGAAGTTTAAAAATGCCTGTACTAGAGCCCTTCTGAAGTAAATATTAAAAAGCCTTAACATGGTGGCTGAACAATGTGATTTTCGGAACAATGGCATCAGCAGACTCCACCGATCAGTGCTTTTGTGTTCTGTGTGTTGGACGAGCCCCTCATCTGCCTGAAATGTGAGCCTCCTTTGGGGTTCTGGGTGCGATCTCACCAGTGCCTCTGTCATCACTTGCTGTGACTGCCAAATCTCTGCTCCAGAAAGCAGGGCTCTCAGACCAGCACTGAAGCAAACACAATGGAGAGGGGCCATTCTGAGACTTTGCACAGGCATCGATGGCTTCAACACATTTAATCAAACACAAAGTCAGCTCCACCACTTCTGCACAGAGAGCACGATAAGCTCAACGCATGACAAGACAACTGTGAGGTGATATTCGCAGCCTGCAACGCCATGAGAGTTGGCAGTCTCTTATGCCAACGGTGACCAGTGCACAGACAGTTGAATATGCTTCTCCCCTAAGTTGTTAATTATCGAAATGACATTGATGTGAAGAGGGCATGCTAACCAGGTGACATTAATCCACTTGCTATCTCTCTGTTTTGTTACAATTTGATTAAACCAGCTAACAATCTATTTTTTTCCATGTGTGTTTAATCTTCTTGGCACGGCGTGATCTGATAAACATTGTTTAAATATTTAGAAGAGTAACTGTGGAAAATACTGACTTAGTGAAATGGTGCCTTGTCTCAGTTGTCTGCTACAATTATCATCCATTTCCTGAGCAATGAAGAAACAGATGTGATTCTTCATAGAACTGACATATTCTAAGTGTTTGTGTTTGATATTATATTTTAACCATTCATTTCTTCATTTTTCTTGCTTCCAGAAAACACACTCACACACACATACACACACATAATACTTGATCATTATATATTATATAATGACCAATATACTGTATATATATATGTGTGTGGGGGGGGGGTGGATGTGTGTGTGTATGTGTGTGTGTGTGTGTGTGTGTGTGTGATCTCTGCATTGTCTATAGAATGCAATGTAATGTTTATGTTTATGGTATAAAAATTGTCAGTAGGTGAAAAGCCGTAACATCAACATAAACAATAATAATTAATGGACTAATACAGGATTTTTGACTTGAAATTCAATTAGATTTATACATATAAGTAAAATGTATGAGTTTAGTTGTGAAAAATGGAAAGTTAAGATGTGTTTATGACCAACATTTATGTAGTTTTTGTTGTCCAGTGTTGGGTCAATGATCCCATTGTAATTTGACTTGTTTTTGGAGCAACGTTTTTTAAAAGTTATTTTGTAATCCAAAGGGACAACATAGTATAACGTCATCATAATATGAAATAGTTTAATGGTGGTTATTAAAAACTGTTACTACCATATGTTATATATATTCGTAGGGGACAAAATTCACTTCACTTCAGATATGGTCGATTGTAACTACGGCAACAATGTTGGTAGCATTTTAAGAGATATGCTTTATATGATTTATTTTTATCCGCTAATTTTTGGTGTTCATTATTAATCATCAAGTATTATTACTATTAATAAAATTATAATAATACTGGATTTTGTATATGTAATAGACGTTAATCTCAACCCTGCTGATTTCTTTTTAATTAATCCTAACTTTAAAGTCATCCCCACAAGTATTACTTTTTTTTCTACTGAATCCACATAAAAAATACTCCATTCCCTACAGCTCATGTCTCATCTGCTCATCTCCACTCAAGATAACCTATATGCTCAAACAGCGCCAACAGCCATTGCGTCTATTCCCTGCCTGTCTTCTCTACTTGAAAATGACTGTGGTCCCCTGAAGCCGGTGACTTCTCCGTCTCCCCAAACTAAGCACCGACTGGTAGTGAAGAAACACTGCTGATTAGCATGCAGTAATGATGGTGAGCTGGGCTCCATTGTTCTAACACCTCCCCTTTCCTCCGCACCAATCTGTCACCATTCAGTGGGCTAGAGCTGCCTCAAATGCTCTTCTCCACAAATGAGATGGATAATTAGTTGCCCCTCACGAATGCCGCACTCTTCCCACCCCTGATTGCTTTCACCTTCTTGCTCCTGGCAATTTTGACACCTTGTAATCAGCCTGTAGGTCTCCATCTCAATCCATATTCTTTTTCTTTTCTTTTTTTTTTTTTTTGTAGCTCTATTTCAAATCTACTACCTCTGGAAGCACATCACAAGGAGATTATAAGGCACATCATATTCTACAGGACATAGTCGCAATAACAATAAGAGCTAAGTTTCGAGTTTTTCCAAATTACTGTACAATACATACAAGTAATTTTACAGTAGATGTACAAAACAAATCCTAGCTGTCAGTTTGAGTTTCTTCTTCCAAGTAACAATGAATGACAACATAATTATGAGCAAGCAGCTGTTCACGATCCCAGAGAGAAAAGCATACAGGCGGCACAATGTTCGACTCTTCACAGATTAACCAGAGAGGATCATTAGGGATATGTATTTGCCAAAATCTCTGAATAAATTCTCCCCTCAGTGTTCATGTGACGCGAAATGTAAAATTATGTGGTTTCTGTCACTTCAAAATAAGCATGCAATACGTTTTGCACATTAAATTAGATCAATATAATTATAATGTTGGTCAAATAAGCCTAATGGATTGTAGGATCATTCTAGTCCACCTACATGATGTGTTATAGTCTACCGACCACTACATAAAGATAGCTTAGAGCTTGACTACATTAGCACACACCTCTGAGCCATTTAAGACAGTGAAATGCACAGAACCAGCTGCTAGGTCAGGTTGAACAACTCAGTCCAGTTTGAGCATTTGCATCTTAAAATTTTGAAATAAATAAATAACTAACGTTAATTTCTGGTTTTCACACCAATTGATGTACAACAAAGAGTTACCAAGCCACTCCTGACGAACTGCAAAGATCTGCACAACCAAGTGTTCCCATTTGTTCAAATATCATCACAGTGAATGAAGAAAATTACCACAAGTATTTGCAAAAATACAAATACACAAGCCTCTAGCAGACATTAAAGCTGATTCCACTGTTTATAAATGACACACAATGTCATGCATGTTGTGCAAGATGTACTTTTACATCACGTATTTCCATATTACAATTAGTCTCTTTATTCATTAATAGGTAGGCAATGTCATGTGAATCTGACACACCTAGTATGTCGCATCAGCTTTTATATAGAATAAAAACATTGTGTTCATTATACCATTAAATGTAAAATTAATACAATAAATAAAGGGTAATATTATCTAAGGTAAAACTATCAGTATTTAAATAGCAAAATAACCAAGCATCTTGTTGAACAATGCGTTACTGTCTGATGTTTCGTGCTTTCATTTTGTGTGTAGAATTTTAATGAACACAAGATGAGTTTGAAATGCATTCAGACTTGTTGATAACAAACACATAGAAATGAGATGTGTCTTATTTCAACAGAAATGATCACAAATATCATCAATGAATGCCTCCAAGTGAAATCGCTGCATGCAATTAATGCATATTGTGTCTAATATTAAAAATGTAAAACATGTTATAAAGAAAGATAATAAATACACATTTTGTCAGCTGTGTCTTTATGTATGGCTGCATTTGTAGAGAATCCCAGGCTGACTTGTTTGCATGTTGAAAACAATTGAATTTGGTTTTTAAATGTCACAAGAGTAGATGCTTTATTTGCTCAAATATAACATATTACTATGTGTATCATCATCTCTTATTATTAGAGTAAAATCTTAGCCAGGTATTAAAAAAATATAATGGGCAAGAAAAATGTACCATTAAACTCTTTAACATTAAATAAATGGTTTCAAGTCTTATTGCAGTGTCATTTCAAATCCAGTACAGCGCATATACTTCATGGCAGGCAGGACAAGACCATGAATACAGTTAGTTGTGAAGTAGTTTTGGCCTTGACCCGTCAAAGTCTGCTTCCAATATTAATTGTTGGCTTCATTTTTAGGAGAGAAATGCGAGTAGAGATGGCTGTTCATTTGGTCCTGAGGAACCACAGCGTGGCAGAACGCACATTTTGCAGGACTGCTGCTCTGAGGTGTCACCAGCTCTGTCCCCACGCCAACTGCATCACACAACTCAGGGCTCCAGAGAGGCTGCAGAGCAGGACGAACCAAAGAAACAATATATTATTCATGCACTAAACAGTCCTTACACTCACTCTATTAAAGCATGCCAGACCACTTGGCCTTGAAATATCTGTTGATCTAAAGACAACAAAAAAATGTATTGCACATCATACATCAAAATGTATTTTATATCATATAGTCTGGCCAAATACTTACAAAGATGTAAGGTGAAAGGCTTTCACCAAATGTTTCATAATCTTTCCATTAATATATCTATCCAAACTATCAATCAGGTTCACCTATGTAAACAATTGTGTCTACGCACACCAGTGAAAGAATCACGCTATCATTCATTTTATGAAAAAACTTTGGACCTTTGGCTCTTACAGCATATCACTCACAGTTTTTATTAGGCATTTACACACATCAGCATATAAAATCCCTTTTAACCATCCTACTTGTAATGTGCTTCCATCTGGCTAACACTTTCCAGCAAAAAATTTCAAATATAGCCAGAGCATCCATGCTTAAGCAAAAAAAAAGAATCAGCACACATTACATAGTAATATGCTTCAAGAAAAGCCAAGGGGAATTTTTTTTTACTTCACACCATTTCATTCCTCTATTAGCAAAGACCAATCAGAATATTATAATTTGCTACTAGTTTTCTCAGACCTTCTCCTGTGAATCTCACCTGCTGGGGACCTCGCACGCTCTCCTGGGAGAGCGATGATGATTTTGAGGGTGAGGGGGATGTAAGGTAGACAAAGTGCGAGGGCAATTCCACAGGCTCCTCCTCTATCAGTGCAGAGGGGACACTACTGAGAGGTCGCTTTGTGGGCACGGTCAGACCAATATGTCGTTCTGGTGCACTATTCAGGAAGTCATATTCACTGTCCACAGAGGGCGGAAATTTGACGCTGAGTTTGGTGAGAGAGTCCACTAAGTCCTTGTCCTCATGGTTGGTGCTTTGGGAGGCCAGAGATGTTGGGGGGAGTTGGGTGTCCACCGCTGACCTTAACGCAGAGGTAAAGGGTCTCTCTGCCTCCTCTGTATGGTCTGTGCACTGGATGGGCATGGAGAACCTCTGATCTGTTAGATGGCAAAATATAAAATTTTACAGTTTTTCTGTCTCAGTCATCATGTTGGCATGTTCTCATCTTGACTTTAGTAACATGAGCATAGCTCTATGAAATGTCACACATCCAAATATAACGTAGTCATTTCATTACAAAAGGAATACAAACATATTTCCACTGCACTTACTCCCAATCTCTACATTGGCAATTATCTTATATAAATAGTTCCATATATCTTAGATGGAGCCAACATCATGAATTTTGAATTAAAAAATGAATGCTGTGCTATTTTTGCTATTTACCAGCAGTAACTTGCAAAATGCCAAAGAAACATTCAGGAACAGCAAAATTTCAGGTATTGCAATGTAATTATCTTAAATACTAGAACAAAAGCAAGCAAATTCAAACTTATTTTCTCTAAAGCAGGTAAATTCAGATTAATATTACCATTTGAAGTATCATTTCCTCCATGGAATTTTTTTAAATGATCTTTCTGTCGCCTGGTTAGAGAACGAATCTGCCGGAATTTTCCTTGAATTGCTTCAAATGCTTCCAGCATGTCCTGACTGAGAAAGAAATAAGTAAAAACGACAAAAAATCCAATCTTTAACCATATCATCCACTGATTGTTTGAAATCTTTGTTAAAGGAGAGACACATACTAGTCAGCGCTGCTGTTGACTGGCATATTAGGAGCAATAGCACCAGTACCCATATTGTCCTGAAAAAAGAAACATTATTTTCATAGTTTTCATTAGGAACAATTATCCAAGGGCATATTATGAATATATTTTTAGTTACAGATCAGAAATGTACATATTTATTGAAGATGATATTTATTGGTTAAAAAATATTTCCCTGCCTTTAATGAACAGTAATACTGTAGCTGTGGAATTGAACAGAGATTTTATCCTCTAGCACCATCTGGTGAAGTAAAACTGGATTCACCTTGTGTCGACTAAAATACAGGCTGGATACTTGTGCAGCAGAAATGTAATCAGAAGTTTTCTCATTTAACTAAACCCTTGCAAAACAGAAAAACACAGTGAAAGAAAAAGGAATCTAGATAATACCTTCTGATCACAGAAAAGTAACACAGAAATTCCCTGTCCAGTTGTTTAATTATGTATTATGTGAGCAAGAGTTAGTAACACTAGACAAATGATGGCTTTGCATGAAAAAGTTAAGTGATAATACCAGACTATAAAGCTGACAACATATGCTCAAAATTTGAGCCTCATAACTGCAAATATATGAATTTTCCATCTATGTCTTTAACGCCCTTGTTGACACGTACGAGCGCAACAAGTAGACGTATAATAAACTTGTCTTTATAAGAGAGAGCTGTACGCACGCTCGTGTTAGGATGAAGAAAAACTGTTTGCTATGAAGCTAATATATTACAGTTGTTATACATATCAATAGAGCAAGCATTAACACAGCAGGCTTACCGGGTACTGCATATTCCTATAAGAGTTTATGCCCTCAAGAAGATGGTTGCAGGGCTCACATTTCATCTCCCCTTAGAAAACAAATAGAGAAAATTATGAGTTTGCTCAAAAGGAGTCCATTTTAATGCCCAGAATGAAATGCAATAGTAAACCAACTTGTCGGTAAATCAGTAGAGGGGTCATTTGGCACATCTCACTAACCTGATGGTTGCCTTGTGGCTGATAACTTAGCTTCAAGCTTTGAAATCAACTGCTGCTGGTCCTCTATCTGCTGTTGAAGTTTTTGAGTGTATCCCTCATAATATTCAGTCTGTGAAAATTAGGTTTCCATTATTTTCTTGCACCCAAATCTGCAATATTTTCTATGCCATGTGCGCACGTCTGTGTGTCTCATTTTCATTTACATAAATAGCAGAATTCATGCAATTTTGACTGTGGATACAGATCAGAAACAAGCAACAGTGTAAATACATTGGTAAAAAGAAAACATGGAAGCTCCTCTGTCACAAATTATCTGTGCTATATGGGAAATTCTTCATGCAAAATCTTTACCATTTGCTGCAGCTGTTTTTTTGCTATATCCTTTTCGATGGAGACCTGGCGGTAAGCTTCAAAAGCTTTGTTGAGCTGGTCTCCAATATTCCTTTCCATGCCGTGTGCTCCACAATCATCACTGACACAGCAGACATGAGCCCTAGGAGCAAGATTCTGTTGTAAAAAACATTCCAAAAATTCAGTTCTAAACACCACATAACTAAGAACAGACTTGTTTCAACTGAGCTCATACATTAGAATTAAAACAAGTCAATAACTGCAGTGAAAATCGATATGGAGGATTTTTTTTTTTTTTAAATGCAAAGTACTGGTGCAGATGTATCTGAAAAGGCATATCCTCTAATGGTTTAGTTATTACCAGATTACTGGCTGTTCCGGCGGATTACCAGTATGCACATTTCAACAGTCAATGCCTTGTTCTAGGTCTGCCTGTGCTGGAAATGCTGATGATCATTGAAATGAATGACAGATGAATCAAGTTGCTCAATACATTCGGAATTTCTTGCTATACTTACGTAAGACCACGAACGTCAACCACAACCCTCACATCTCTGACTCCATCTGACCAGTGCCTGTGCTGGTTTAAAGTTGTTAAACAATTCTAAACAACTTTCATTAGTAATAGTTAACATGGACGCGCTGAGGTGATGAGCCAGATGATGTCTGTCATGGGAAACGCTGCTACCTGCCACTCATATACAGCTGCGGGTGAAGCCACAGCCCGAGTTCAAGTAGGATATTAACAGTTACACTGGAGTGTACCGAGACTTTTTAAGGTGTAACTCCAAACACAACACACACACAGTCCCGTATTGTTCAAAAGTTCTGCTCCGTTACGGATATCGGTGGTTCGTGAAACCGGCGGCGGCTCCGTGATCAGTTGGCCTCGCTGCCGGTGAGTGACTGTCTCCTTACCTTCATTCGAGTAACTGTTAAAAGTCGACTTTGCTGTTCTCACTCCAACGCAGCGGCGTCGCCTAAACTTCAGCTGCAAAGTTACGAGGCGCAGAAGAGGATATGGCTGTGTATGTTTTACATAGCCTACTTGAGTTGGGAACTTCCCTCGGGGAATCCCCCCGCTCTGTAGACTTCCGCCTTTGCTCGACTCTGGCCAATCAGCGCGCAGCTCGGAGAAGCGCAGGGTGGTTTGCTGGTTTGAGGGTTCTTCCAGCCGACGCGCCTGCAAACCGACTGATGTACATGTGAAAACTCTTCACAAACTACATTCATCCCGAGTTTATTTGGTTCTCAACATTAAAAATTATTGAGTTGAGAACAAATAACCATCATGGTGCAGCCAGGTTGGATTAAACATGTTTGGGTTCTAAGGGCAGCATAGTTTACCTATAGGGACCATTTTAGTGTCACTATCCAAAGGCCTTAGAAATGCATCACTGTGTGTAGTTTCAGATTTGCTTTCGCAGTTTGTCTAGGTATGCTTTGCTTTCTGGAACATGGAATTTTTTCCCAAAAAATTGTTTATTTCTTAGTTTAACAAGGGGGTAATTTGAGATTTGTTGGATAAAATTATTTGTGGCTATTTCTGGTTATCTTTTCAAGCTCAATGCTACTGTCAAGTTTGAGAACCTCATGTGATGAAAATTATCATAAAACATGCAGTCTATAAATATGCACAACCAGTTTTAAAATTAAATTGATTTCTGAAACTGGGTCAAAACATGAGCAGCAACCAGTGTATAACACACTACATTAATCAGGACTTTGAGCAGCATGTCATCTGCAAGACAAGTCCAAAAAATAAACTAATACTGCAGGTGAGTAAATTACATCATATCTTCTGGCTCACTGTCGCAGTGACACAGCTTTATTTGACACTTGAATAGAGTAGAGCAGTTAACTAATGTTAGTTATAATATTTGTACTTTTTTATGACTAATTAATGGCTTGCGAAAGTATACAACAAATTGCTGCATTGTGGTATTGTCTCATATGTCACATATAGCGTTGTAAAGCGCTTTGAAATGTCTTCAGATATGATTTAGCGCTATATAAATAAAAGTTGATTGAAGTTGATATAGGTTGATCTCCCATAATCATGATGTATAGTTATTATGAAATGCACAAATAGTCTGCATAATTGATTTTTACTTTTGTATTCTGTGCAGGAAAAAATAACATAACTGACTTCCAGTTCAATTCAGTATACAGTATACTTTGAGTACACTTCTACATCACTGCGGCAAGGTAAGAATTAACACCACAGAAGGTAAACAAAAATGAATGAATGAATGATGAAAAAATGAATGCTCTCTCATTCATTAACCATGAATGAGAGGGCATGCTTCACTCCAATGCATGTGGAGAAAGAACAAACACATATCTAAACTACAACCAAGGCGGTCACAGACTGCAACATCCCGCAACATCCCTGAATTCAAAATTTTACCCTGACCTACTTGCATAGGTCAAAGATCAAAGCTAGTGCTCTGACGCACTGTCATTGATCAAAGCACTAGCTTTGATCTAGTCTTACTCACACTGGCCTTCTCCCTCGTCTTTCTATGTCATCTTGTTCCTGAGTGTACAAAAGTTGAAATTTGACCATGACCTAGTTTTTTCAAGGTCAAGGTCATCATCTCAGTTTCAACCCCTTTGCTGCCCAAGTAATGTGATTTTTGTTTCATCTTTCTATCTACAACGGTTGTGAAGATATTTGGTGGACATACGAATGGACGGAAGTATGAACGAACGAATGAAGACATGATCACTGACAATTACAATACATCACCACTTTGAAGCAGGATGTAATTAAAACATCTCAAGTTTGTACTGATGCAGTGAAAAAACTTCCTTGAAAACAATGATTATGAAAGAAAAGCTACAACACTGTCAGTTCCTTGCCTCTCAGTTTCTTCTATTGCTTGCATCAATTCTTGCTGGCTTGATACTGCAAATCTTTTTGATTTTATTTTGTTGTTTTTTTTTTTTTGGCTTCCATCACACAAAATTTGACAAAAGTGATGACAAACTGTGACAACAGGTTAGTAAAGCACAAACTGGGTGCATAAAAACACATCAACACAGAACTCAAAGGCATCTTCAGCAATTCTGTGCTGATGTGAGAAAACACTGGCCTTCGTGAAATAATATCTAATGAAGAAAATGCATAAATTCACAAGAAAACAATTTTGTTTTACATAGAAAAAATTATGTTCTTTCCTGTTTCATGTTATCCTTTTGTGATATGTGTACAATATAAATGTTACAAAAGCAATTTATGAGCATACATTACAATATGAAGTATCAGGGTCTGTGATAACATTTAGGTCTATGTTTGGACATAAAGATTAAAAATTATAAATATATTCTATAGTTTTTTCAGTTCTTCCAAATCATGAAAACATCCTAAAATGAGGGCAAATTTAATAATTTTTTGCATTACATGTTTTTAATTCTCTCACAGACATCCTTCTTTTCAGTAGTAACTTGTAACGGCTCAGTCCACTAGGTCATGGGCTCGGGACAGAGGGTAGCTGGTGCTAGGCCCATGTGGGCCAAAAACATTTGGAGTGTGAACTGACAGTGGGAGGTGCCAGTTCACCTCGTGAGCACTGCCGAGGTGCCTTTGAGCAAGGAACTGTCCCCCACATGCTCATTGGGGGAGCCACCAGGTGCCCACCGCTCTATCTCTACAGGTGTGTGTGTGTGTGTGTGTGTGTGTGTGTGTGTGTGTGTGTGTGTGTGTGTGTGTGTGCGCACACACGACTGCACATTATTTAAATCAGTATTTTTGATGTGTATCACCCTAGGCTACGTTGAGTATCAAGAATGGGAATTCTCCCCAGAAGAGGGCAACCCACATAATATTGCAGTACACACAGAGCCACCAGGAGGGGGCAGCTGAGAGTGGTTTATTATGACGTAGTATCCTCTTTTGTGCAGTTCCTGAAACATGAAGTTTTTCTTAGAGAATAAGTAAAGCATCATATATGAGCCAATGAAGATCCGAAAAAGTTTATATATGTTGCTTATTTGAAGTGTGTACATGGAAGCAGTGGAAAACTTATGAAAGAGATCCTGACTGTGATGACATCAGCAGCACGGTTTTGGTATCATAAATAAGATTTTTTTTAAATTACTGTAATACAGTGGTACTTAAATCTGCATTGGACATAAAGGTCCTTTAATATTTGCGGATGTGCCTATCCTTTTTTCATAAAAACAAAACACACATTGTCAAAATAAAGAAAATTTTCTCAAGGTTGTAGATTATACAAATTCAAATTAAATTCAAATCAAGAGTGCCAATTCTAAGCATGACTCAACTTTCTCCAGATTATCTTTTGCAATTAATTTGAAATATGTTGAACATTTTCATAAATGCAAGACACAGTTGCCTGATATTTGTCCTACAGTTGTTTGTTTGTCATGGTTAACAGACACAGATACTGGAATTTCTAATTAACAAATTTCTTTCTTTCTGTGAAGGGAACTGTAGTATATATGTCATTATTATGTCTTATTATTATGCATGTCTATTTGTTTAAATGGGAAAAAAGTGTTTGATACAATAAGAAAATATTATTTTAGATCTTAAATGATTTCATGCAGGCCTGCAAAAACTTAAAGACAAGTATTTTTTGTCTTTAGTATGACCTGGTGCACTTCTTCAAGTGGCCAGTCAGGCTCGGTGGGACTTCAAGGGCCTGGCTCCTCCGGGGATTGTTTTCTGGAGTCTTGCCTCAGAGGTCCTGATCTCTGACCTTCACTGACATTCCAGCTTCAACCTCTACTCCAGTTTGTAATGATTTACAGTCCCAAAGTGCTATGAACACCCTCAATTAATTTACTGTAAAAGCCAAAATTACTGCCACGCAGTTGTGTGGCTTTACACACCATTCAAGTAATTGTTTTTACATCCATTTCCAACCATGCTTATGCTGCATAATGCATAAGATGTGTAATGGATATGTATCACTGATAATATATACTATAGTCTATTATCTGTCATTGTCTATGACCATTCATCCTTTGCAGAGCAGCAGAGAGTTCGACTAGTCCAGCTGACTCTGGGTGAAAGGTGGACAACAAACTAGACAGATCACCAGCCCATCGCAGAGTCAACAAATACCAGTAGGCAGAAAAAACATTTTCAATTGTTTTATTGTGTTTGTGAACTGTAGGAAGACTGGAAATCTGGAAAAAGAAAAGAGCATGCATACTCAAAGCAGAAAGGCCGTAGGTCAAGTTTCACATTCAGAATGTCAGGCTGTAATGTTAACAACCATACTTCCATGCCAGCCTAAAAAGGAACGCAATAAAATGTCATAAATTTAGGTCTAGCAAATTGAAATTAGTCACTTCATTGTATGACAGAGATCTATTTGATCTCACAGTTCACTTTTGACATTTGAAAACAAGATTTAATTTCTTCATGATTTTATTCTTCAGAAATTATGTGAAACTATAGTAAAAGTCACATTTTTTGAGGGCCCAGCAAACTTTGACCAACAAATTCTAATCAGTCCATCCTTGAATCCAAGTTTGTTCTGAATGTGGATAAAGTCCCTTGGGGGATTCCTAAGAAACCACATCTGAAAAAATGTGCCAGACAAATTAAGAAACAGACAAAATATAGATAGGAAATAATGCCTTGGCTATGGCTATCATGAGGCATGAAACCTACAGGAATTCCTTTAAAAGAGACAACAGGAGGCCATTTTAAGAGTTTACCATATTTTCAATGGTTGTTTTGAACTTTCTTACTGCCCCCACATAACTTGTGTCTTTTGATTCTGAGAAAGATGAATATCTCTTGGACTGAGTTATATTGATGTCAGTGATTTCATAACTGACAAGTGAGTCATTCGAGACATTTCAATGACAACACGATCATTCACCCAAAGTGTTATTTTCTCTTTCTGTTCAGTCACTCTTTGGTTTATCTCTCATGAGGATAAAGGTCTATTATCCAGCTGACTGCCTGGGATATAAATATACTACATCAAAACACCACAAAATCAGACATAAGACCTGGAAGAATTCTTGGGTGAGAGTAAACAAACAAAAAGGATGAAAAAATTGCAAACACAAGGAGACAAATTTATGAACATCGTCATTAACATGGAAGTCTGCATTGTTTGATCTCTTCCTTTCTCCTTCACTTTCACATGACTCATAAATCATATTTGGCCCTGCATAGCTTCCACCATGCATCACTTTTAGCTACAACAGTCACACAGGCTTCATGTATGTCTTTGTCACACATCTCACTGTTATGACATACTATATCACTGTTATGACATACAAAATTGTGTCTTTGCTGTATTCTATCATCAAAGTCTGAGTTAGCGCCTCAGAGACAGGTAGACATAAAGAACATATCTGGTGATTTTATTATGAACCAACATTGCTTTCAGACCAGTGTTCAGTCGTAACAAATATATGGTATGCATTTAATCCATGAAATAAAATAAGCGGAGTAAAGTTTTGTTTAGGGAACTAAATCCTGACCTTACTTGTGAGGGGACATCGGGGGTGCAGAGGGCTCTCAGCAGAAATGATCTCAGGGAGACGAGGTGTCTTTTTCCATTATCATTCAACTTAACCAGAAGACATTTGAAAGTTTGTTTGTTTGTTTGTTTGTATGTTTGTTTATTCATACAACATTGAGGTTTACTTAAAAACTGCAATTCCAGTAACCACAATTATTAGAATGGTTTAATTATTTCTTTGCACAGGAACAGAATATATGTATATCCATATGGTGAGACCATCTATCACATTCTCTAAGCAGACAGTCTTATGTTTTTAGTGATTTTTTAGTGACTGTGAGAAGACTACCAAGCTTTCTGGTCTGAAAGGGCCCCAATCTAGATATATGTCACACTGCAGTCTTGTTGGAGCTCAGCAATAAATCTTTGGCCAGCGAGGAGTCCATCCACGTTTCCTCTGTGTCAAGCAAAATAAACAATCTGCTGTAGGTCTGCAGAAACACGAGATCAGACAGAGGGCAGAGCTGAGGACTCTGGCATGCCAGGGGGGGAGGGTGAGGGGAGGAATGCAGGAGAAATACATAGATCAAATTTCAAGGGCTGAAAAAGAGGTGGAAGAGAATCATTTGGAAAAGGGGAGGCTGGGTGGGGGGTGTCACGTTTTCTATACAAAAATGCATGAGGTGTTGAGTTTTTCATCACAGTTATTGTGCCAACATAATCCATCTCATAATGAAGGGCTGGAATATATTTTTTGTTTACTGCTGGAATATGTGAAATAAAGCCAGAGCCGCTGCAGCTCCTATTAAAAGCCAAAGCTGCACTCAGTATTGTTTTGGTTGAGGCTATGGCCTCAGGGGCTTCCTGCTATTTGAGGAGGATGGGGTGGAGATGAGTGTGTTGCGAAACTGTGAGAAGATTATGTCGTTCTGAGAATTTTGCACAAGTACTCACTCATTCTTAATCTGTGTGAAGGATTTTTATGACAATCTTCAGCGCTCCAAATTTTGTGCATTTTTGATGTGCCAAATTCCTGGTAGGATCAGCTCCAGGGAATACTGCTGCGTTTTAAATCACAAACATCAAAAGATTTTGCTCAAACAGCTTCAGTCTATGTAGATATACTACAAAATTCCCCTGTGTGCTTATAGAATTTCCTAATTGATACCGAGGGGAAGTTTCGTAAGAGCACAACCACAAGCCAATCATTGGGCAAGATGTAGTATACATGATATACAATTAACAGAACAGATTCTTGACATCTGTGAATACAGTACTTCTTAATCTTTAAAGAACTAAGAACTCATTTTTACATCGTGTAATTTTTTGTTCATTTATTTCACTGGAAATGTGAATATGCCCTTGTTTCTCCAGTCCAATATTCATACAGTCAGCCAAAATTATATTATTGGTTTTCCTCAGACGCATACATTGATTTCTAATTTATCAGTACAAGAAAAGGCATTTTGGACATGCAAAATCAATAATCACATTGGAAGGTGTATGTTTCCCACAGAGCATGAGACTCAGTGGAATATTTTTTTTCCATCTGTGAAATCCTGGCATCAACAAATATTCCCTTGTACTACTGTGCTGCTATTGTAATACTTGAAAAGCAAGGTACAGTGTTTTGCATATATTGCAGGTTCTTACAGGATTTGGTGGACTTGATGAGACATGATGGAATTTAAGAGTAGGCTTACAGCTTTACATTTTATAGGTAAGCAGGTGTATTAATTGTAATGTGATTATATATATTTATATACAGCATATGTAATCACATTATAATTAATACAGCTTCATATTAATTGTAATGTGATTACATACTGTATATATATATAGAAATAAAACACACACACATATATATACATATACAGTATGTGTGTGTGTGTGTGTGTGTGTGTGTGTGTGTGTGTGTGTGTGTGTGTGTGTGTGTGTGTGTGTGTGTGTGTGTGTGTGTGTGTGTGTGTGTGTGTGTCTTGCACTAAGAAGTAGTTATCTGCCGATATACTGCATATATGTGATGGATGGATGGATGGATGGATGGATGGATGGATGGATGGATGGATGGATGGATGGATGGATGGATGGATGGATGGATGGATGGATGGATGGATGGATGGATGATGGATGGATATATGGGAATTAAGTCTTTTTACTTGAGCTTTTATATTAATAAAAGGCCACATAGCTGCCCAACTTTTTTTAACTGGGATAGAAATTTGAACATTATTCACGAATACAAACTCTGAGTGATAACTTTAATATTTTATTAATATTCATAGCTGCCACCACCAAGGCGAACTTTAAATAAATTGTCAAAATGAATGCATTAGCCATTACAGTGAGAATGTGGACAATGGCATTGTGCTGAGCCCAAACAGCACCATACAATGTTTACAATTTGGAGAGTTGCCTGGCAGCAGAAATGTACACAATGAAAGAGCCCAGTGGGGCTGCTCTTTATGTCAGCATCAGGCCTGAAAGAACTGCCTTTGTACACATATGACTCTCATTCTCAGGACATCTGACAGGAGCAAAATGAGGACCAAGCTACACAATAGTACCTTTCCTGTTGCCATTAAGTTCCCTCTTGTATTTTCGAAGTATTCAGAGGAGTATGAAATGTGTTTTTAAAAATGACAATGAATGAAAGCAAACGTATAGATGGAAAAGGCTGCATTGTGTGAAATCGTGACGGAATATTCTGGGTCAGCAATACAACACCAACACTTCATAGTGTTTTTGAAAAAACTGGATTCAAGGGTGAATAAAACTAAAGTGTATTTATCATCCAAGCTTTAGCAAGTCATAGCATATAATAGTTATTATAAAGATGATTAGTTTCTTTTTTCTTGATTTCTAAATTGCCTCATCAACTGTCTTTCTATTCTCATCATTAATATTATAGTTACTCTAGGATAAATCGTCCAGCATTATCCAACAACTGCAGTAAATGCATTATTATTATCCTCTTAAGATATCCTGTTCATGCTTATAAATAGATATGATTCTCTGTAACTGTAGGGACTGACACACCTAAATCAATAATGCATGTATAAAAAGTGCAACTTATTTTACAAATGATGACTCTATTCCTCTCATAAGTATAAAGTTAACCACATTTATTTCACTGTAAATCAAACCCAGATTATGTACCAGATGCAGAGCGGTTTGAAAGAATCCTGTCATAAAAATACAAAATGAACACTTCAAACATCTGAATTCTATTTTATTCATTATTCCATGGAAGCAATAATGTGACTCATTCACTTCTGGACAACTGAGCATGGACCACATGAACACCACCCCCACATCATCACCTCAGATTCATGAATGTGGCCTTTTTCTTCTGTGTGACACACACATAGGTACCCACCCACTCTATACTGTGCCTAATTTACAGTCAAGGCTCAGGGGAAATGAGTCTGCTGCTGCCAATGAGTTGTTATTTGGCCCCACCTTTCCAGGTAGGAAGACATGATGCTGTTGACATGAGGAGGGTTCCATCAGAAAACATGTCTCTGCCTCAAGAGTTGATTACTGGTAGAGATCATTATTCAGGCAACAGCGAACCAAGTAGAGCAATGTCCTAAATTAACCTCACTTGCTTATTTCCCTTGGAAATACCCTGTGTGTGTGTGTGTGTGTGTGTGTGTGTGTGTGTGTGTGTGTGTGTGTGTGTGTGTGTGTGTGTGTGTGTGTGTGTGTGTGTGTGTTTGTGTGTGTGTGTGTGTGTGTGTGTGTGTGTGTGTGTGTGTGTGAGAGAGAGAGAGAGAGAGAGAGAGAGCCTCTGTCAATGATCTTGCAATTGTTTGCATCTGCATGTTTGTGCCTGTTTCAGAGGCTATGGATATTCCGTTAAAGCTGCAGTGTGCACACAGTCAATGGGGTCTCCTTCAGGGGAACAGCATGCTCTCTAGGTATCTGTTCCCCTGTTGGCAACCACTACACTTTCATCAAAACAACCGTCAGAGTCATTTAATGATATGTTACATACATAATAGGCTTTACATTCCAGAGTGAGGCAGGCAGGCAGGCAGATGGATAGATAAATGGATGGATGGATGGATGGATGGATGGATGGTTGGATGGATGGATTTATGGATGGATGGACGGATGGATGGATGAATAGATAGATAGATAGATAGATAGATAGATAGATAGATAGATAGATAGATAGATAGATAGATAGATAGATAGATAGATAGATAGATAGATAGATAGATAGATAGATAGATAGATAGATAGATAGATAGATAGATAGATAGATAGATAGATAGATAGATAGATAGATAGATAGATAGATAGATAGATAGATAGATAGATATAGATAGATGGCACACCATGAATATCTAAAGCTGTTTAAAGCAATCCACTGGACTTTAAGAAAATTTCTTGAAGACGTTTCACCTCTCACCCAAGATGCTTCTTCAGTTCTTGTGGTGGCTGGTCTTGTCTCAGCTTATTAAACCTCTGAGGTGTGGTCAGTTTCCAACGACCATTGTCGAAACCCGTCTGGCTCCTCAACAATGGTTGGTGGAGGTACCAGGGGGTGTCGTTGGGTTTATGGCAAGGTTCTTAGGTTGAATCAAAAACTGAAGCCTTTCTATGTTGAGTTTATATGTTCTTCCTCTGCTTAAATGAGGGCTGTCACTCATCAGACCCTGACACATGTGATGTGTAATTTGATCTTTTAGTTGTTCTATGAGACAGAAGTGACCCACAACAACCGCCTAATAACAGACCTGTGGGTTCATCTGTTAGAATACAGCGCTGCAATTTTTCTAGCCTGGTGTTCATACCTTGCTGAAGGTCACCATTAATTCACATTTTCAGTCACCAGTGTTGGTTTTCCAATCAGCAGGTGACAGCAGTGGGTAGATTGCCTTTGATTTATGACCCAGTTTGCCCCTCCTTACTTGTACCACCACACACACACACAGACACACACACACACAAACACACACACACACACACACACACACACACACACACACAAATAGACAAACAAAAACATACACATTATATAAAAACCACTCACATTAAACATGTCCTTGTGCATACGATTCACAATTGAATCCATCTTACTCATGAAAGTTTTCTTCACAGCAACAACTTATCAGTTTACTCATTGGAAAACACGTTTTCTCATTGTCATTAATTGGATTCTATTGTGTGCTCGTAGATTTTTAATCTATTTATTGTTTAAATGCTTTTGTAATATAAACTATGGTAACATCAATTATCATCATCGGAAATATGACATTAGCTTCTGGAACACAAATTCGTGAATTGGAGTAATTCTGTTTTGCACATCGTTGAATCGACTAATTGTAATAGCTTTTAATTCATGTTGTTTGACTTTCAAGAATTTGAATCGTGGCAAAAGATTGACCGTATATGCATGGGTATAGTATAGAAAAGGTCCACTCAATATTCATTCAAATGGTAAATGTATTGAATGTATTTTGGTTCTACTTGTCCTATATTTAAACATTCATCTTCATTCATTATTTCTAAGTGTAACAATAAGGATTTGGGAAATTATACAGGGGAAAAGTAAACTTCACTTTTATCCAAAAGCTGTTGAGTACTTTAATTTTGTATAACAAAATTTAGCGAATGCTTTCATCTATATCTTCAACAAAATCAACAAAGTTTCTTTGTAAATGTGTTGACGCTGAACGTTTATTTTACTAATTAAATGCCGCGTTATATTAGCTCCAACAGGTCTCTTCAATTTCGTTGTTTGTTTGTTGTTTTTGTCCCTATTCTAATTAAAATCCGTAAATTCAGAGGATATCGCATCCAGGTTCAGCCGCGCGGTGGAATGTTTGGTATGCTTCGTTTTAATGCTCAAATAGGAGGGTGAAATTGTGTTTTCATATTATGTGTCATAATAATAAAGATAATATCAATGACAGATTACCACCAATAATTATATCGCGTAAATATCTAGGAAAAATAGAATTAAATGTCGATGAGAGGAAATTATTCTGAATTTTAGGACCACTGTTAATGTATTTACCCCTACCCCCAAACGGTGAAATGGTTTCTTCCACCGGGGCTCAGTCTGTCCTGCGTAGCAGTCGTTGCAAATCAATGAAGCCAGATCACCAGAAAGGTCTGGGCGGGCGAAGTTCGGACGGTGTACGGAGGGTTCTGTAGCCGGACAGTCGTGACTTATATGTGCGCAGCTATGAACAGAGTCCTAATTTTATGTTCTTTTGCGGAGTAGGTGGAAATCTATATCAGATAATTGTCTACTTAAACGAGGAGTTTGATGTGTTTCGCCAGTCATTAATAGTTTAAACGAAAAAGACAACCCTCCCTCTTCGAACTGAGGATGATTTTTGCTAATAACGTTACCGGAAACCCGCTAAGGACCCCGTATCGCAAACAGGTAAACATGAGGATATTTATATTTTTAGATCAACCTCAACACATAATATTGGCAAAGCTGACTCCGTACTAGTCGCGATAAACATCTGTTGGATAGAAACGCACAATGTGTATGAGAACGAAAACTTAGTTTGGTTGACTCACATGATTTAAAAATGAAGGTGTTGTGTTCCTGTGTGAGGAAGCAGACAGGCCAAGAAGTTAATGGGAATACCTGCTGCCAGGTCAGAACGTGCGGAGATTAAGGCCTACATGACTATGAATTCAATTTACAGAATTTTATAACACAGCATTAGACAAGCCTGTTCCAGTGGCAGTATTTACAGTTTAGTATACAGTATTGAGTTATTAATATTAAGCTGTAAACGTAAAGCACTTGACAGAAACTCTATCAAGTAGAAATTTGGATCATATTCTTTATTAGTTTTGACTAAAAACACTTGATCTTGATCTAACCTTGAGGTTACCTAATAAAACTATCATCTAACTAAAAAGCGATATTCATATTCATGTTTCCATATTAGGTCTCTGTATTGTACAGACTTAACAACCAGGAGGACTAAATATCAACTGATGAATTCATTTTGTTCCAGTTATAGGTAGATTTGTACAATTCCCTTAAACGATTGACATAAGCATATTTACTCAAACTCACTCTGTTGTCCTGTGGCTAGTGCTCCATGGGCGAGGCCTGCTACTTGAAGCTCTGTGTATTTCCAGCTCGGATATGACAGGCTCTGGTGGTCTGGGGTTGGCTGATAAGGTGATGTCCTCTCCCCATCACAGTCTTTTATCTATGATGTATAAAAACAAAATTCCCTTTCTGTCCCACAGAAAAAAAGGGGGTTGGGGTTGCACTCATCTGCAGCCCAGACTCTGAAATGGGACAGAGCTCTGTAGCAGGCATTCCCTAAAGACTGGCATGCATTGGGTGTTGGTATATCAAAACAATCATTGGAATGTACATAATGGCTGCCTCTTATATATTAAAAAAAAATCTTTTATCTTGCCATTTGCTAGAGATTCGGTTCACAAATGCTTGCATCCAAAGATTTTATCTCTACCTATGTGGGATTCCCTCAGTGGGGTGTGATTGTTTTCTCAATTTAATAGTGTTTTCTCAATTTAAAACATAATAAAACTTAAATTTTTGTTGTGTGTAACAGAAGCTCGTGCCTTGTGCTTATGTGTTTCATATGGGGGGGTGGGTGTTATTGATTATTAGGATGCACAAGTAAATGCAGACTTACATCTTGTGGAGATAAGATATGCCCCTTCCATGTTAAAGGAGGTGCAGTAAGCCACAAGACGTAGTCTGATAACCAAGTATCACTCTATTATCACTATTAACATCACAGAGAGAATATCTTTTACATTCATAATCATTCAGCATAACTACATTAAAAATCCATGCTTCTTACATAAATTTCATACATAAATTTCAGTTAGTAAATTATGTTATCTTGCTTTGAGCCTCATTTCCTGTTTGACTACTAAATCAAGAAACTCATGTCTAGTCATGAGAGCAATTACAAAAAGTTTCTTCTGACACCTATTCATGTCTATAGCAATTACTGCTGGTGTTTTGTGTTAGAGAAAAAAGTGCAAAGTCATTCTCTTCAGTTTCATTAAATCTTCTTCGTTTTTTTTTGTAGCAATTAAAAACCACACGTTGAAAGTGTTTTCATAAATTTAACATTTGAAACAAACCTTTCTTCAGAGAGTGGTTTACTGGCTGAAGTGGAAGAAACAAGAAATCGTGCCACTTACGAGTTTGGAAACAGGAATTTGAACTTGTGTGAGAGGGTTGACAGTCAGTCACAAGAGAAGATTGTCTAGGCTGAGGTTCAGACATAGGTTGCTCAATCCTGTCATCACTTCATGCTTTAAATTCCATCGGCTTCCTCTGCGCTTGTGATTCCTCAGTGAGGAGGACTGGTAAGGGGAGTGGGGAGTACCGATCCCTGAAGGTGACATCTGTATCTTGCAGAAAAGACAGTAACAAACATTTTTACATGTCCAGGCCTCCTGTGGCTATTAAAACCAAAGCCTACACACAGAATGTACACCGAACCTGTAGAACATGTGAAAGATGCATTTCCAGTTTTTTCTTAGGTTTAAGAAAAAAATACATTACTGTCATTTATATTACTCTTAACATCTGAATAAAGCTTCGCAGTAATGAGGAACCTCATAAGTCTGGTGTTTCTACGCTGGTAATCGTTTATGTTGACTTGTGGATACCTTACTTGGAACTTGGAGGCTGTATGAACATCAACGTGACACTGATGTCAGAACTACAAGCCCCGGTGGACCTTAATTGTGCTGACTACGACGATGTGAGGGAGGGAGTTCTGCCATTATGGATCACTGCTTAGTACAGCATTAATCCTCACACTGGAATCTGATCCACATGACATTAATGACAGAGTGTCCAGACAGCTGTTCCTTTTCATTTTTGTGTGTGACTTTATAAAAATTACTTATATGGGACTTTGTGGATTTGTGAGAAATCACATTTTGATGATAAATTTACATACAGAGATTGTGCTAAAGATATAGTTTGCTATTATTATGATCAGATTTATGTCTCAAACGTTTGTCTTTTCCCAGAATTGACATCATTTTACTTATGTTGTTAGCATGTACATGACCTCATATCACCAACTTAAGAGGGAAAAGAGTTACACTAACACAGCGGTTGATAAACGAACAATGGTCCAAATGTTCAAATGTAGTCACTGGAATTGATGCAGTGTCACCTTTAGCACCACAGAGCACTTTACTTATTAGCTTTATTAATTGGGATCAATCTCACCTCTGCCAGTGGCGTTTCAGGATGAGAGTCAGTTTGAGTTCTGAAAAGGATATTATGCCACGTCTTCATGCTACTGTAACAGTGTTGGTTGACATAGTACATGGCTAGAAGTTAACTAATGTATGTAATATATCATCTTGTAGCTAATACACAGGAAATTTACATCATGACTTGCTGGAGAGCAAAATGGCTTACAGGGAGTAAATATTGAACTTGTCTTGATTAAATCACCAGAAACGTGACTCCAATTGGGAACAAGTTACTCTGTGTGTGTCAGATGTATTGATAAGTGACAGCTTCATCCTGTCATCTTTTTAAGCTATTGACATACCATTATTGTTTTTACAGATGATTATTTCTGGCTTAAAATGTAACTATACAACCACTGCCTGTTATTTCTGTACGAAGTGTGCACGATAAAGTGTTGTAGCGTATGTATGACATCAGAAACACACTTATGACTATGTTGAGCTGTGTTGCTAGTTGTCATTTGGTTATCATTCAGTCTGACTTTGAAACTGTGGGCCTGTAGGATATCCTCATTGTTAAAATTGGCACATCGCAAATAGACAGAGGAACAAAGAGCAATATTGTTTAATTATGACCCAGCCAGATCTTGGATTCACCTTTTATTATTTTTAAATATTTCCAGCCACTATTTTCCCCATCATCACACCCCATGACTCCACCCAGCCCAAGTACAAGCAGCACCAACAACAGCAGTAGTAGCAGCACTGCAGGCTGGGATCAGCTCAGCAAAACCAACCTCTACATCCGAGGCCTGTCCCCTTCAACAACAGACCACGACCTGGTGAAGCTCTGTCAGCCGTGAGTTCCGCACTTCCTCTAATCATTGTTTGCTATTGATCTGTCATTGATTTTTCTTTTTAGCCTGAATAGTTTTATACTCCAGTTTAAATTTGCTGTGAGTCACATTTTGACATACAGTATGTTTGTTAAAGTCAAATTATTTGTGAAAATAATTTTACTATGCCATTTGTCAATTATAGTAGCATACTTCCATCTATATACTATTGATAGATCAAAACATGTATTGTTCCATTGTTGTTATCTATCATTGTAAAACATTTTTTCATTCTGAAATAGTATCTTAAAATGAAAAAAAAAAATCCCTGCAGATAAATTTGAATATTATCCTGTCACATAGACTAAACTGACCATGTTTAGTTCATTTTAATAAGTGTTAATGTGAAGAAAAACATGCTGTACTGGCTGCATGTGGTTTGAGGTCACAATCAAATGAAGAAAAGGTCACAAGTTCAAGCGCTTTTACCCGGTTTCACACTTAGCCTAATCCCTGGCTAAAATATCCCCTGGGCTGACAGGACAGTTCATCGTTAATTGTATCACTGTCATTGAGGATTATATATGTTATTTTCATGATGCCTGTAGGCTGAGTTCATGCCCTGTACCTTGTGTGTAAAATACATATTTAAAGAAATGTATTTTCAAAGAAGCACAATTACATTATCTATTTTCTTTTATGTGAGAGGGAGTACCGACACACTTGAGAATATAAATAACTATACAGATTGTTGTACAACTAATGAATTCAAATTAATTAGATAATTAGATTAAAAAAATATAAAAGGTCTTAATGTATTTTTACTGATTCACTCCAATGGTATTTTTTTGAATAGATGTTACTGTCAGTTTGTGTGGACTGTTTATACACTGGGACTATTCATCCAGAACCAGTGTTTAGTGAAGTAGTGGTTCGCTCATACTGTATACAGAAATATCTAAACTATTTAAACATAGATTTCAAAAATGCAACTGATTAGCTTAACTTTATGTCAAGATGGAGATTGTGTCAAGTTTCAAACCCTGGTTTACTGTGGCTAAAAGGAAAAGAGACTGCTTAGCTTTGCACTCACATGGTGGGGATTTTCAGAACCCCATGGAAACCACTTCCTGTTTCTCATATTTTAAAGGTGATGTCATAGATCGCTGCTGAACCCTCCCTCTGTGTGTGTTTTATAACTGGCTCTGGTGCATAATCCAGCCAACAATGCCTTGCCTTTCTGCTCCTCCCATAGGTATGGCAAAATTGTGTCAACAAAGGCCATCCTGGACAAGACTACAAACAAATGCAAAGGTGTGTGAAGCTGTTTTCTCTTTCCAGCTGTGCTTTCTTTCATGTCTCTAACTCGGTATGTATCCAGAAATATCTTGAACCGCAGGACTCCTTACACTTCACAATAAGAGAGAAAATGACTTCTGCACTTGGCTGACATCCATATGTTTGAATTCATTCATTCAGCAGCTTTGCAGTTGTGTCAGATGAACAGGAAACAGACAGCCAGGCTACATAAAGCTGCCTCCCAGCTCATGTTATTTTAAGCCTCAGCCCTTGACTGTTGGTGTGTCACTGCTGTGGGTGGCTCCCAGGAAGCCGAGGCTGACTCCACCTCTCACTGCTGAGTGACAGCTGGTCTTGGTTCAGTTAGACTAGCCTGCCCAGTGGACAACAGGGAGACTTACTAATTCTCTGTGGTTCTGATGGGATTAAGAGAACGCTTTGTCACTCTCCTCTGGATTATACAGATGCCAGGTTCACCGTGAAAGGTGACACCGTTAAAAACCTTGTAAAGCTCGCACTGAATATTAAATAGAAACCAGAGATGGCTTTAGTAATGCCCTTGAAAAATCTGGATTTCACTTATAACCACTTTTTAAAACTCATTTAAGAATTATCAAGAATGTATAAAGCTCCCATTAAACCTTTAGTACCTGTGAGACCCATTTCCACACTGAATTAACCCTGACAATTTTTTTTTGAGCATACTGTATTAAAAATAGCAGCTGCAGTAGAGTGTAGTCTCACCCTGTTTGCACCCCCAGGACAAAGAGCTGACCTGAGCCACGAATGTCACACTGGGATCTGTATCCTCAGCTCTTTTCTGCTGCTGCTTCCAAACACAGTTATATAGACCACTGTAACTTAGAAGTATATGTAGTGTAGTGCAAAATCACACACTAGCATTCTATATGTACACATTTAATATAACCTGTTAATACCACATTAATGACGAAGTTGGATTGTGAATGTTTGTTTTATGATTTATTTCAGTACTTTTGTGATACATGTTGCAAAAGTCCTGCTCAAACATTGACACATGGAAAATAGAGGAAATACATCACATATGATGAAAAACACATGCTAGAAATACTTATTACAATAAACATTCGGTGTTTTTGAGTTGAACATACCGTCTTGGGTCATTTGCTTCAAGCTTTGTAAGTTTTAAAATGACTTTTGTATCTGTGCCTTAAGTATCACAACAGAAACAACAAGGGAGGATTTCCTACTGTGGTTTGCATAAATACTTTTTCAAAGCTCTTTCTAAGATACAGTTAAAAGTAATGGTCTAAACTGGATTAGAGATGAAACATCTTTAAACTTTTTTGCAAGTCCAGTTGACTTAATTCTACACAGAGGTCTACCATAACCAGACATTTTGCACAGGGAGTTTGCTTACAGGTAAATGAGTCGTTTGTAAGTTGTGATCCAACTCATAATGGCTCTTCAGCCCAGTATCATGTTGGTTGTGTCCATTTTAATATGTTTAGAGGCTGACATTAATTTTCTCCCTTGTTCTGCAAATCAACAACTTATGATAACTTTTGACATTTAAACTACCTGCATGTCAACTGGGATACATTTTCACTGAGACTTTCCCTTATTTCTTGCACATTTTGCAAATTACTGCATTTTTGTACTGGATTCTGCATCTATTTAACTTCCTAGAACCGAAATTTCACCACACACTCAATTTTGCCTGTGCATTTGGCATGACATACTTATGTCACAATTTGATTGAGAAATGCATGACTTCTGGGAGAGATGGGGTGTTGAATGAGCCCTTAGAATGTGATGGTTTTCAGGACATGCAAACTATCTAAATGACTGTTACATTGGTATTGATATAAAATAGTATAATGTTTTTTTTTTCATGCACACCTACTAATGGCCAGATGTCATTTGTCAACCCACACAACATCGAAACTCAGTCATTATTTATGCTGGTTATGTCACGAGTGCTTGTCTCCTCAGGGTATGGTTTTGTGGACTTTGACAGCCCTGCCGCTGCTCAAAAAGCTGTGGCTGCCCTGAAGACCGCTGGTGTCCAAGCTCAGATGGCAAAGGTGAGGATTCATTATAGTACAACCCTGACAGCACATCAGTGGTCTGGCAACTTAGGTCTAGCCTTTGTGACATTAAACAGCTGTACTGTACTGGTACCCTGGATTGAAGGGTGTATGACCCTGGTCCTGTCAGAGGCACACACTTGCACAATTTAGCTCCAAGCGTACTGGGTTGCCTGGCCCATTTTCAGGGGCAGATGTGACATTAACAGCAGGTTGGTGCATCTTGCAATCCTCCCTTTGTATATTGGTGGTGCTGGAGTTTTGCGCTGCCAATGGTGATTTGTTAACACTGGTTAATGATCTGTTAATTATGTAGAATTATGTATTAATTACTATTGTAGTGTGCAATTAGCGTATCAAACATATTGTTTTTGAGAAAAGTAAACAGAGTTAATGTTGTAATTTTAATTTCTGTGTTAATTTGGAAGTTTAGTTTTAATGGAGTCACAAAGTTTGTTATTGTTTTCCATCTTTTTTCATCCTGTTTGACTCAAATTTGCAGTGGTTGTCTCACATTTGTTTGTCCTTGCCTCCAAGTGTTCATATGAGCTCATATGCATCACTGATGCTATTCTGTCAGATGCCAGTTGTTGGCCAGGATTAAGACAAGCTTCAGACATGAGTGGCCCCAATAGCCAGTCTTTAAAATGTAGAGACTGACGTTCCTGACAACAGGATGACAAATACCCCAAGGAATCATGAGACACAAATTATCCAATTTAAAGATTATTTTTCTTAAAAATGAGCAGGCAACAAATTACACATTGTGCTGCAAATGTGATAATAAATCTGATAGAAGATTGCAGGAAGTCCAGATTAACAAATATTTATCCTCATCAAGTGGAGTAGAATTAGATTTTCAGATAAAAGAAATGATTTAGTTCGACTGGTGCCCACTCTGCTTCGTGAACAGATGAGTCATTCGGTGTTCGAAGACGAAGTCCATCTTCTCCTTACATTTTCAAATAAAGGCCTTTTAGGTACAGACTGTATTACTTTTAGCTTCTACTCATTGAAATTACAAAAGGAAGTAAATAATTGCGTGTTGTTATGGTAACAAGAACCAGTCAGGGGAAATTAGTTCCTGTACAGAACCGAGCAGGGATCCTTGGCTTCTTTCCCTTTCTGGGGTTATTTGGAGCTTCTTGACATGCCTCTGTGCACCCATTTAACTTTTTTTTAATTAAAATTGAGCAGCTATCAGGGACATTCCTAAGTATAGTCTTTGTATTGTGTAGGATAAATGCCTTTTATAAAGTGTGAGCCATTCACTCCAGCTTCATTCTCTCTGACAAAGGTCCCATTTCCTGTGTTGTTTTTTTTTTTTAATCTGCCCAGGCAGCCCTCATTGGGCTTTCTCACATTATTATTTCAACGGCAGGTGGTGGGAAGTTGCCAGATAAGAGTTTTCATTCTTTTTACCTTGTGTTATTTCACCTCCTCTCTCTGTCTCTGTCTCTCTGTCTCACACTCTCTCTTGCTGGAGGAGCCACAATGTTTTACATTGTTTCTCGTGACTGGAAGGTCACAGTCCAATCCCTGGATCAGTAGGTTAAATGTGGGTGGGGGGAAGTGAGACAGAAGCACATGACAGTCCCTCATCGCCACCACTGTTGTTCACATGAAGAAGACAGTTAATGTCCCAACTACACTGGTAGAGCTGTACAGATAAGAAGCTGCACTGAGCTCCTACCTGGTACGAATGTAGGGATGGGTATTCCTGAAAAAGCAAAGAATGCTAAAGTGGTGGGTTAAGTAAAGGTAAAATGTTGATATGCATCATTCACGTTATTTCCAAAGCATCTCCACTAGCCCTTTGTTAATCAGCATGCATCAGTTGCTTGTAAGTATGGGTGTTTCCACAACCAGACAGCTGCCTTATGTCACTGCATACTCCACATTTCTATTTACAGCAACAGTCATGTTCACCTCACCCTTCATTAGGCCCTTATATGATTGCTTCAGGTTTGCTGCGTATGAAAAGACTTCTGTTATAAATAAGGTGATTTGGGTGACACTGAATAACATATATATATATATATATATATATATATGCTTGGCTCGCTAAGGTAACTCCATGGTTGCTGTCCCTCTGTTTTGTTGCAGCTATGGCTCATTTATTGTCGTCTAATTCTGAAATGTTGATTTTTCTGTCAGTGCATTACTTTTCATAAACCAGCCTGTCCCTGTAGCTGACTCTGAACCGCAAAACACTGATGAATATTAATGCTGAGAGGCTGTTCCCCTGAGACTCGTAGCCGTGTCTTATGTTTCTGCTGATGCTATTAAAATACAGCGAGAAATCAGCTGATGTGAGTCTTTAGCCAACGTGGGCGGCATACAGATCTCTATTTATCACCACTCATGGTGACCCCTTACTACATAAACCCCCAACAATACTAAGCAGGAAGAATCATATAAGCAGAAATGATAACCTCATACCTGAGATCACTGTAAGAAGCCTATTAAACATTTAGCCATTTCCAGATATATAACATGAAATAGAAAGGAAAGCTCTGCTTCTCCCCTTTCCTAAACGCGATTACATACTTATAAAAGCCATTTGTTTATGGTTTCAGTGTGTTTTTCTAGCTTTTCCTATTGTATAACTGTAGTATAACTACAATACATAATTCCTTCTTTTTCATTTCCTTTTTTTTTTAACCATACAGCAACAAGAACAAGACCCGACAAACTTGTACATCTCGAACCTGCCTTTGTCTATGGACGAACAGGAACTGGAGGACATGTTAAAGCGCTTTGGCCCTGTCATATCCACCCGCATCTTGAGGGACTCCAGTGGAGGCAGCAGAGGAGTGGGCTTTGCAAGGTTATTTCCTGTCATTCATTGTGGGAGACTTATCGCTCAATAAGAGACTGATTATTTTTATAACCACGACAGCATTTGTGGTATTTTTCCAGAATTAAAAAAGACGTGAGATAAAATATAATTAAACTAAATAACTTGAATCCATCTAATATAATGCTTCATAGTCAAAGACAACACCAACAGAAATGGGTCTAGTAATAAAGAATTGATGCCAGAATGAGAGGGTGAAGACAAACTTTTGCAACCAAGTCTGGAGGCATTTTGGTTTCTAGTTTGGCATACAGTAGATAGAAAAAACAAAAAATTGATTTTTATGATATTTTTTTAATTTTTATTTTATATACTTGATTAATCCCTGAAGGGAAATTAGTGGCACACTCTAGTTAGTCAAATTACATGCATATATATTAGCGTTTGCAGGCCCTAATGATACCAATGATAAAATTATGCATGTCGCATTAGACTTAAGTTATTTCGAAAACACAGTGGGTTTTGTAACTTTTTTAAATTAACACTTTAAAGCATCTGTTACCTACAATGCAGTGAGATAAATATTTCATGCAAACTAAAGCATCTAAAGAACATGATTTTACAATAACTGGGCCATTGAATTGCAGTGGAGATGGTGGACACACTTGCAAAACCTGAAGTCTGACTGAAATGCCTGACAGGCAGAGTTAAGCTAACAGTTGACACCCAAAAAGATCATTTTGCATCACTGGAATGTCTGTTTGCCTGTATATATATAGAGCCAACCTCTACACACAAAAATATAGGTCTTGTCCCTGAGTGCACAGCAATATTACTGTATTTGCCATAGATGTGTGTGTCTATCTATCTATCTAGCTATATCGCTATACTGCATCTCTATATCTCTATTTATTTATCTTTATCTATCTGTCTCTATTTATCTCTCTAAGTGTCTGTCTCTTAATCTCTATCTCTTTATATATTTTCTGTGTCTTTTCTAATTTCAGGATGGAGTCAACTGAAAAATGTGATGCAGTCATTTCTCACTTCAACGGAAAGTTTATCAAGACACCTGCTGGTGTGCCAGGTGAAACATACTGTATGTTTATTTAAAGCCACACCTGCAAAAACTATGTGAAATAATCTGTTTCAACTGGCAGGCCATAAATATGTGAGAAACATGGCCGGTGTTGGCTGGAGAAGTGGTCAGCCTACTGATTCATGGTTCGAGCAGGAGTCAGTGAGTCTGCTGTTAAACAGCTCAAATGCTCTCAGCCTTAAGTGGCTGAGCACAGACAGAGAGAATGAGAGAGCTGCTCTGTGGGGCCTCCACTTCCTCTTCAAGCCTTTTAATTGGATTATTAGACTGAAATAGTCTGTGCTGGACTTGCCTCCTTTAGGAAGGGGAGGGGATTACAGCTCCACAGCTTCCAAAGTAGATGATGTGTTCCTAGTTTGGCCCGTAAAGGTGTACTCCCAAGCTGTAGAGAGTGTATATAGACTATATAGCAAGCAATAGCAGACAGCTATATGTGTGTGTATGTGTGTGCGTGTGCCTTGTGGGGTATAAGATGAGACAAACCCTTTGTTTTATTCTACTTCCCCTTCTCTGTCCATAGCACCACCTGAACCCTTGCTGTGCAAGTTTGCAGATGGTGGACAGAAAAAGAGACAAATTCACAATAAATTTCACCAGAATGGTCGACTCTGGGGAAGGGACTCAGACTCCAGACTGGTGAGTGGTGCTCAGGATGGTGTGATTTCAGGTGCTGCTGAAGTGTTGTGTGCTAGTAACGATTGGAGCAAACACTATAAGCAGGGATTTTAAAGTGTGGTCCACTTTAAAATCCCCTCTCAGGGGTCCTTAAGGTGGATCTGGGGAGTCTTTAGCAAACAGGGCAATAATTACATGAATCGTGTTTGCTACTTCGTAATCCTGGTTACGTTCTCTGCTGTTCAGAAAGTCATTTGTAGTCAGAGGTAGCCTATTTCAGTTTTGAGCACAATAGATCCACAAAAGACCTTTTGTATGATGATGATGATGTGTTTGTGTGGCACGTTTCATTTCAGTAACCAAACCTGTGCTTTGTTTGTTCACAGGCAGGAATGACGCTCACATATGACCCTAGTGCAGCTGCTATGCAAAATGGGTAAACTGCAACAACACACTCGCTTGACATGTCCTGGTCAACAAAGACTTCCCTATAGTATTTGTAATTTTATTAAAATACCCTTTTTTTTTTTCAAAGGTTTTTCCCACCAGCATTCAGTATTTCAAACAGGATGATTGCTCAAACACCCATGTCTCCATACATGTCTCCAGTGTCAGCTTACCAGGTTTGAATCCTTCTTAATCGTAAACTCGTAACTCGACAGTAGGACACATTTCATTTAATACTTTTATACATAGTCATTTTGCATTCACTTTAAAAAATCAACAAGATTCACAATGTAACCTTTAAAATTGATAATATTTATTGATGTGGGTTAAACTTGTAACAAAGAGCACACCCATGTATCTGTGTCAGCGACATTAGCATGTGATTTCTGGAATTGGCAGCTGTTTAGACTTACTGTGTTGATAGAGGGTGCTTGTGTGATATTCTAGGTGCAGAACCCATCCTGGGTGTCTCATCAACCCTACATCATGCAGCATCCGGTAAGAACAAAATCTATTGTCACAAATTTCCCGTTTTCTCTCTGTGGTTTTAACAGGAATGAAATGTTTTTTCTTAATTGACAAATACAATATGGAGTATAGTAGATGGACAGATGGTGACACTGATCCTTAAAGATTTTCTGTACTAAAGTGTTTGTATAATAATGTATTAACAACTGCTTCAGGGAGGATTTGTACGGCTGAATATTTTATGACAGATGCTAAATATTTTTATGACAGATGGGCTTCATTTGAAGGCAACACATCCAGATTCTTGTTTTGAATGCAAGCTTTCAAATAATAATACCTGCATCAGGCCTCCCAAGGAAATTTATAAAAACATTTCTGAACTTGTGATGATGAAAGATTGAAGTCTTGGGGTTACACTGTTTCCCTCACCTGAGATCCACTGCAAAATTTAATGTGTTAAATTTTGAATATTTTCTACAATAACTGTGACATCTCATTGTATCAGTATGTGTCTAGAAGAATATTTTCTTCCAGCAGGTATATCCACCAGTTACACATATTGTGTGCGTCCTTGTCTGCTCTTTTCCTATAGGGGACTGTGATATCGCCCTCTATGGATCCGTCTATGTCACTACAACCTACATCCATGATGACCCCACTTGCGCAGCAGATGAGTCACCTCTCTCTTGGCAGTGCAGGAACAGTAAGAGAACCCTGCATGGAATGAAAAATGAGTTGAGACATTATGTTTATTAAGATTAAGGTGTTAAAGCATGCTTCATGAAATGTAAAATGTATAGATCATGAACATACTGTATTTATGAATGCTGTCTCTTTCCCTCATTGAAGCAGTTTATGGCTGCCAACACAGCTATGCAAGGAGCATATATGCCACAATATGCACACATGCAGACATCTGCTGTTCCTGTAGAGGTATGTTCGTAGACATAGTGCCTCTTTTAAATAATCTTTACAACTATTGGGAAGATGGCAGTAATAAAAATTTATTCTACTTTTTTCTAGGAAAATGGTCCACAGCCACAAGTGGATTCATCTGGCAATCAATCCCAATATTCCTATCAACAAACCAAATAGCACTCAATTCTGTCTACAAATGCTATGGATCTTTTCACTGTTTTGTACAGTTTCTGCAAATGTTTAAGTGAGACAATCCTCTTTTTGTGTCACTTTCAAAGAAATTATCTGGGGTCATCTAGTGATTCAAATATATGTACATATTATTTTAGAAGGTTTGAATGTGTTTTTCCAGAATTATAACCTTGAATTAAAAAAAACAGCCAGAGACAGACGGGAGAATGAAAGAGATGCCGCAAAGTCTGAATTGACCCTGGGTTGCTGTCGAGGCCTCATCCTCAATGTCTGTGGCACTATTAGTTGAACCTCTTGGATGAAAGTGTTATTTTCATACTCAAAAAACATTTATTTTTACCACAAATTGCCAGATACAAAAAAGTTGGGACTAGCTGTTCATGATTGTAAATATGTCTTCTGTTAATACTTTCCTCAAGATTTGTTTCAGCCAGACTTTTTGCAAATGTTTTTGTGCTTGCTGTGTGAGTGTTGATATGATGAGGTGTTCATTGTTGTTTTCTTGTAAAGTGTTTTATCTCAGTGCTCTAAATAGCCTTGCTGTCAGATTAAAATTTGCCTCCATGGTTTTATACAGTAGTTGTACACAACAGAGAGAGGCTATAAGGAAAAATGTTCAGAGCTTTTGCCTTGACAATAACTTCTATAGTTTTTTAAAATAGTGTATGTGATTTTTCTTCCCTCGTCCCAAAAACTGATAGTAAGTAGAATACATTTTATAAGAAATGTTTAAAATGAAATAACTTATGATTATTTCATTGGATGTAATATTTAGTCAGAAAACATGTTTTTAGATTTTGGAATTTCTTTGAAACTTTGCTTGTAAATCACCTTTGAATCTTGCCTTTTAGTTTGCTTAGTATTGTAGAAGTGACAAAATTGAACTTGGTGGCTTGAGGGAATGAGAAGAAGCAAAAGCATTTTGTCATTTTGTTTGTCAGTGGCGTTTGTCTCTTTTGCGGTGATGTTAATTGTTATTTTGGGATGTGTCTTTTGCTTTTATTTGAAAAAAAAAAAACTAACTAACATGAAACCAGACTTATGATTGTGCAAAAAAAAAATCATCCAAGCCTTGTGTTTGACCATAGGCAAAATTCAAGTGAATTGGGGTAAAAATGAGATGAACGTGTATTTTATTGCACCTCGCTCTTTGATAGGAAACAAACAACTTGGCACTTTGTGTTATAGTTTACTTCACCAAAGATTGTGAGCTATTAGTTTAAGAACATAGTATCATTTGTCTCTTCAACCAGGACCAGGAGTGACTCTGCAAACTAGATTGCAGTCTGGACAGTGTGCCTTTTTATGCATTTACATTCAGTTGTCTATAGAAGTCCTGGGCGGCACGGTGATGCAGTGGTTAGCGCTGTTGCCTCACAACACGGCGGGTCCGGGTTCGACCGGGTTCGCTCTGTGTGGAGTTCGCATGCTCTCCCCGTGTCCGCGTGGGTTCTCTCCGGGTTCTCCGGCTTCCTCCCACCTCCAAAAGCATGCGCTTCAGGTTGATTGGCCGGTCCCAAATTGCCCGTAGGAGTGATTGTGTGTGTGCATGTTTGTATGTCTTCGTATGTGGCTCCGCAGTGCACTGGCGTCGTGCCCGGAGTGTCCCCCGCCTCACGCCCTATGCCAGCTGGGATAGGCTCCAGCTCCCCGTGACCCGCCACGGCGGATACAGCGGCGGTACATGAAATGTATGTCTATAGAAGGTGTTGATATGATATGATATGATATGATACGGACATGCAGAAGCACAAAGAAAGGCAGAGATCCAACAAGTAAAGACATTTGATACATTTTACAAAATAAGTTTAAGATAGAAAGTAAGCTAGCCAAGTACAGTACTACATTTGGTATCTTATACAATATAACAAATTGATAAAAGTAGATGTAAAGCAGGCCTTTTGATCATACTGTCCTCCAGTAAAGCCTGTGATTCGACCTGATGGTCAGTCAGACCAGTTATCTACCTCAGAGTTTTCTTTCTCCTCGTTACTAGGCTGGGTTAGCAGGTCCTGCCCGCCCTTGCAGACCAAAAGCCACGCTCAGGAGCTGGCCTCATACAGCTGTTTATGGGTTGTTTTAATTGCTGTTTCATTTTATGCAAACCTATTTTTGAAAATTACATTATTGTAATCAGAGGGGGGGAGGCCGGATGGGCAATGACATGTTTCTTCTAATGTTCCCTCTTTTAGTTTAAAAAGTGCTGCTGCATATGTCAAATTCCAGAGGTGGATCAAAGACATGTAAGACCAACAATGACAACAAAGCTCTGAATTGCGTTCACAGCATCAATGCTCCCTGAAACAATTCCATATTTGTTGCTTTGTCGTGGGTCCAGATGAATTTGCAGCAGCATTTCCTCTGTAGTTCACCAGATGAAGCAAATGTAAAGGGCCACCATTATTATACTTGTGATTTCTGTCTAATGCCTGAGACTGATAAATAATACTGTCTTGTGAGGTTTATGCTGCTATAGAGTCTGAACCAAGTGCCATAGTATCTGGGTCAAGAGTAGCAGAGGTGCATCAAATAAAATTTGCTCATATAAGTTACCACCATGTTGAACAGTCATTAAGTTATATTAAAAGTTCTAATTTATGAAGATTTTTTTGTACAGACAGCATAAGGAAATGCGAGATTTTCATAGAGCTATATGAAAGTTTATTGTTTTTATATTTTTTTTTTGTACTTGTGACACACTCTTGCCAAATGGGAACTTTTATGTACAGTTTAAAGAATCTTTCCTCAGTATTTTTGTTTTGTAGTATTCGTCAAAGCCAAAGACTTTCTGGTAGATTGTTGCCTAAGGTTCTTTTCATTTTCTTTGACATTTTTGAATAAAATTTTTCAACTTTTAATCTCTCTTGTTTTTTCATGGAAGAAATGCCATTCATTTATTGTTACCAAGAAAAGATGTAAATATGTTTTGTCAGTCAGTTTTTAAATACAGTATTTTCCACACTATAAGGCGCACCAAAAACCGACAGTGCGGCTTTTATATGAAAACAGTTTTATAATAGGCCATTCATTGAAGGTGCGCCACATAGTCCAGTGTGCCATATAGTGCAGAAAATACTGTAGCTGAATAACTTTCAACATTATAAATGTTGCCACTTCGAGAAGCTGACACCCAAATACTGTCTCACTTTTGTTAAATCTAATTAGGAATCTGGCCACATACAAAATTTGAAAATATACTGACATTCACACCTTCATTAAAAGTAATGCATAACTAAATGACTATCGGAGCGTCTGTGAGCTGATGAAAGAAACTTGTTTTGGAACCATAACCTGATGACCAAGATGTTTTTGAATAATTGATTTGCTTTTAACCCATAGGGTGAGGACTTTATCAGCGCTGTCACATGGCATTGTTGACAACATGGATGGAGTGGTAGAGTCCGTGTTAGCAGGCATTGCCATGGCAGATGGGTCTCCACGCCACCCTGCGTGGTGTTGTGCCACCCTACAGGAAGCCACAAGCTCCAGACGAACAAACTCACATTGCAGCTGTCAGTGATTGAGCCACTTGAGCCTCCAAGCAATGGAGTCCTGACCTGTCCTGCTGAAAAACAATCATTCTGCCTTAACTAGACTCTGCACTCCCTCACCTAACAGGCCAGACGAAACCCACATCCCTACTTTTTTAATGCTGTTGGTTCCTGATTTTTCCTATGAATCCTTTTTCTTAAAGTTAACTGATTCTTCAGGCAGCTTTACTTACCACTATTACTATATTATTACTATTACTACAAAATAGCAAAAATAATAAAAATGTTTTTGTTTGTTATTGTTATTACCCATAATTTCATCCAACTATGCTGTTGATGCACTACTGTACATCAGTGGCACAAAATAATTCTGGTACTTTATATCTCTTCTCCAAAACAATTCATAAATAAATACTGTATATTGCATCAATACTAAATAATAGCAGTAATTATCAATAGAAGCAATGTTTTGTATTACCACTCAGTATATTTATTTGGTAAAAGTGCTGTTCATATGTGCAAACATCAATTGTTTGACCAATGTTCTACATGATATTTAATGTGATAAAGTTTATTTCTCCACGTGGAAAAGCGCAAGTATTTAAAACTAAACGGCCATTTCAATTATCTTTTCTCACTTTTCTGTTTCTCTTTTTTAAAAACTGGCAATTGCTCTTGAACTTTTCAGTTTTGCTCCAGTATTCAATGCCATCAAATTAATATATACATACTGTACACACATCCATACCACAGCAGTGGATATAAGACTGATATTTAAAAATAAAAGTGTTTTTATCATAGCTTTTTAAAAAATAACCCAATATAGTAAAGATTATTAACAGATCATCAGTGCATATCTTTCACACGCTGCTTATCAGTTTTTGGGTGGCAGGAGTGCTGGATCTTATTCCTGGTCACATTAGTTTGGTACTAAGTTCCACCTGCTAAGGTTCAGCTGCTTCTATTCACCTGAACTCATTCTACTCTCTACAGTGCATGTTTTTGGGTTGTGGGAGGAAGCTAAAAACCCCACACAGAAAGGGCCCATGCCGGAATTGGAACCCTCAACCTTTTTTGCTGTGGGGTGAGTGGAGGTGACAGAAGAAACCACACATCACATGAAGGGAACACTTTGCGCACAGCACCACCCAGAGGCGCGATCCGCTTCTGATCTTGAAGCTTTCCGTCTGCACTTAAACGCCGCAGCTGCGTTAGCGAGGAGTTTCCAACTTGCAAAACCTGTGTGGGTGGAATCCGAGCAGACAGGTGGCTTTATTTACCGTGTCGGAGCCCTGTGGGTGGGTGGGTGTGAGTGGGAGTGTGGGTGGGATCTCGCTAACGTTGCGTACGCAAGTGAGAAAACTAGTTCGCTCGTACGGTACCTGACTTTGCGTCCTAGCCGTCATGGAGTCACTGAGGAAGGCGATCTCCAGCCGATCGGCGCTGTGCTGCGTGTTTGTGGTGTGGCTGCAGCTGACACTCGGTTTGACGGGAGGTAAGGCTCTAAAATGAAATCCTCTCCTTACACTGGTATGTTCGTGCTTTCTTTGACAGGCTCTGCTTGATTTGTAGCATTGTTGCAGGCCTGCGTTGTTCTTTGCATTTGTGCGCTTTGTTCGGTGCAGGCTTTCTGTGGGAGTCATGTGAGTGGATATTAAGGACAAGCTTTTACGCAAATCTATGTTTCAAATCTCCTAAATGTCGACACGCAGGTTTTGCACAGGGAAGCGTGCCTTTTGAACTTTGGCAAACTGTTCGATCACGTAATTCCAAAGTTGAGGACTTGCTTGTGTTGCCAACGCAAATAAAACTTTTGTTTTTGGTGTACAGTCCGGGAACATTTCGCGACGTTTGTCTAACGAATTCCTGCATAATGTAAAATATCTGGATAGTGACGTCATTTATGTGAAAAGTTAGAAACATAGCAGAGCAACAAAAGAAATTCATTTCAAACTGCAGAGGCAGGATTATATGAGACAAATCTATACAGGAAACAGTGTACAAAGTCATGGCACCATTTTCCTCATATAGATAGAAACTGCTGCCATAAAGAGGAACAGGGGTCACAAGCTGAAACTAACTTCTTCGGCTCCACAGTGCAGTCAAGTATTCTGATGGGGAAGACAGAGATTTAAAGACTTTAAAGATGGGGGACAGAGAAGTAAAGACTCACCAGAGTTTATGTGCACATTAACTTGGATAGTTTATGTCATATGAAAATAACAACTCGTGCTTAATCCCTTGTTTACTAGTAAATGATTATTCTAGTGATTTTTACTTACTCAATAGATGCACACAAATTTTAAATTGATAAATGAATATGAATAAAAAGAAAAACATTTTTGGCACAGATGCAGTGCTATTGCGGCATCAGAAAGTTTTGATTTGTTTGCTTAGTTGGTGTTTATTAACCCTTTATAGTGATTCAGAATCATCTTGATTACAGATGCACAAAACTAAAAGAAATGTTTAACTGCTCAGGTGACAAATCTCTCCATTAACATGTTTTTGTCAGACTGCCCTGCAGACGGGCGCACCTGGGTCCCATTCAAGGGGAAGTGCTACCACTTTGTCCATGGAGAAGAAGACAAAATTAAAAGTTATACTTTTGAGAGAGCGAAAAGCCTTTGCTCAGGATTTGGTATGTGATAAATTTTATTTTAAAATAATTAGGAAAAATGCCTTAAGAACATTTAACTCTTTATGTTACCCTGTTGTATAAAACCCTTCTTTCCCCAGAACTTCTGACTGTCCAGAGCCAAGAAGAGAATGATTTTGTAATTAAATATAGCCCAGAAGTGTGGAAAGGTGTTGTCAACGTGTGGCTGGGAATGTACTATGACACAGAAAGTAAGTACCATGTGACTAGAACCTTGAGAACCTCCTGGATGACTTGTTTGGAGAAAACTGGGTAGTGAAAACAACTAAAAAAAATCTTATCCCAGGATCAACTTATCTTCATACAGTATATTTAAGTACTTTTAGTACAAATTTTTGGCCAGTGTCCCTTTATTCTTGACCTTTGCGACAGTAATTTAACACAGTTTCACAGTAAAGGTAAATCATCCTGACAAACTGCAGATTTTTCATTTTGTGCTTTCTGTTTTGGTCTGTCGATTAGTTTCTGCTAATGCCAGCTACTTTTTAAGCTTCTATAACAACGCAGACTCATCCTCTTCTCTAAATCCTCGGACAAACTCAGGAAATCCTGTTTTTTAAACAGACATCTGAGACATAGCAAAGCTTAGCCCCTAGAAGCCCTAAATCTCTTCTTGGTTAGTGTGAATTCGAAATGAATCCATCCACAAATTCTGCATCTTTTGATGGCTTTTGTATTCTGACAAAACAAAGCAAAATAGGGACTGTAATTTAAGCAGAACATAATCAAAATACCTGTAATAGTGGTTTTCATTGGAGTACTGATTGTGTGTCTTGTCAGGTGATGAAATGAGATGGTTTGGTGAAGACGCAGCACAGTTCACCAACTGGGAAGACCACGTCTTGTCGTCAGACATCTTACCCATTGATACGTGTGTGGCTCTTCACAGTGACACAGGGAAATGGGAAAAGGTCAGCTGCCTGGACGATGTGGAAAATGGAGTGATCTGTGAGGCTAGTGAGAGTAAGATGGTGTTTTTTTATTATGCAACTTTTAAATTGAAAGCAAAAAATATTTTTAAAAGATTATAGTTACATGTAAAATATGTTTGCTTTGTTTTTCATTTGTGTAACTGTGTTTTCTTTTTCCCACAGAGGCAGAGGAAGTCAAGAAGAGTAAGTTAGTAACTAAGGTTTTTTTTTGTTTTTTTGTTTCTTGACTTATTCCTGTGTGATTTAGTGTTACTTGCCATGACCTTCCTTGCATTGTTGCTTATCCTCCTCAGAGCCCAGCGTTCTGGTCTCGGTGCTGGTCATTCTTAGTGTGATAGCTATTGTGGGAGTCTCTGCAGGTATTTGGTTCCTGTACCATAAGCAAAATCTCGGCTCCTCGATCTTTGCGGCGTTCGAGTACCACCCTCCATTTCGAGTCCTGGAAACAGACCAGTCCTGCTTGGTGGAGGCTGAGGAGACTGACAACATGTCATAGGAGAACTTTGTTTTCCATAACAAGAAGCATAATGGCCTACAATGCAAAGAGATTCTACTAGATGTAGTACAGTTACAGTCATAGTTTTGGGTTAACAGAAGTCTTGCCATAACTCAGAATAATGTCATGTGAATATGAGGGAAATGATGCCGGACAAGTTCTTACTGAGGCACTAACACTTCTCACTACAGTACATCTGCTTTGTTGTCATGTGGACTAACAAACTCTTTCTATGTTTATTCAGATCAATGCATTTCTATCAGTAGCTGTAGTCTGGTCTACATATATTTTTGATTTGGTGGATCAGGTTATTATTGGGTAGTACACGACAATGACTTTTGTGATCATTGCGTCTCTCTTGCTATTTTAAATCCTTACTTTTGCATTCAGAGAGAGGGGGATTGAGCAGATATGCTTTTTCGAGCAAACAAACGTTAGCTTTAGTATTCCATTCCAATAATCTTAGCCTCTGTAACAAGTTGGGATAAGTCTGTTATTGGAGCTGAGACTGAGACATTCAGATGCTTAGCAAATAATGTGTATCTGGTTCTGTACAGGCCGGATTCTACATGTTACATAATACCATAAACTACCTGTTTCCTTTCCAAACTCACCACCTGGTAAGTATCTGTGTCCACATGGTAACATGGTATATCTTGTATAAATGTGTAATCTACAAGCCTATTTGAGATAATGCTAAGGATTGTGGTTCAAGTTCTTTTGTCCAACTTATAAAAGTTCCCTCAGAATAGAAATCATTGTGCAATCATGAGTAACCGACCTTCTATTGTATAAAATCAGTGACCCTTAAAGCAGCGAGTTTAGGAGCGAGTTTAGGAACTGACCAGCTCAGCCACTGGCTATTGAGGGCACATGGGAATAACTTGAGTGTAAGCAGTGTGTCCTCATTAGAAATATTTACATTTGTAAATAATGTGGAAGATTGGTGCAGTACATTACATCAACATAAAGCAGTTCTTTTTCAGGCAAACTGTGTTGCAATTTAAAGCTGTCCTAGCCCATATATCTGTGTCTGTGTTGGGCATCATCTTTTATTATTATAAGGTTAGAGACTAACAGATATATGTTGCCATTAAAGCCGTAATTTGTTGAAAAATTCTAAAATAAATGATACTTCTATTTAATTCCAAGATATTTGTCATAAAATTAATCCACAGTCACATTTGATGTGCCTTCAGTGTTTTCAACTGGTCAGAATGAACCAAATATAATTTTATGTTTCTATGAAATAGTTCTTTGCTGCCCTATGAAATCCCACATACATTCTAAGGAGAGAGGTTGTTGTTTGGAAGCTGTAAATGAAAAATCTGCATATTCCTAACAATCAGGTTTTTTTTCATGTTTATGTTGCAATATGATGATGGAATGTTGAACATTTCAACAGCGTGAATGCTTTTGTGAGGATATCCAAATTAAATTTGCTCTGAGCCCATGTGGTGTTTTCATAATAAAGTATGTTTGACTTTACAAGTGGCTTGTTTTTTGCTCTTGAATTGACCTGTGAATTCCGTAATGCAGGAACATTAAGCATTTCTGATGGTAACATGAAATCTCCCACCCTCAGGTTGTCCAGCTGTGTCCAAAAGTAGCCAGTTGAGTAAATGAACGTCTTTACTCTGACCTCTGTGATCTATATAGAGCATTTATATTCGCTATTAATATTGACTATGGATGCAGAAGTTAGGCGAAAACGATGAATTATGACATGACAATTGGTGATAGGTGATGTTCCCTCAAAGATAAGCGCTTGCACAATCGCGCACTACTCGCACATTCACAGCGCACAAGAAAATCTAGGCAGTGCATGAAATAAAATTCAATGTTCACGTATTAAATAATATGTAATATTAAATTTAATCTAATTAATTAGACCAATAATACTGTTTTCATTTTGCATTGATGCAGCCAATCAGAGCATTGACGGTGATCAAATGCGATTCAGTAATGACTGTCGGAGTACATGCATATAGAAGAACAAGCGGTGAAACAATGAGATTTTGTCTTTTTCGAGTGAGAAAGGTCAAAACAAGAAGCAGACGATGCCATGAACCTGAACAAAGTGGTACAACCACGTGAAAAACAAGGTAAAATTTAAGTCAGATTTGTGCATATTCTAGTGACAATTTTTAAGATTTTTCATTTATGGATATTAATCATTAAATGCTGTTACTGCTTGATAAATTATGGGTAGTTGATATGCTAATAAAAAAGGAGTAATTAGATATTTTACAGAGTTACAGGAATTTACACTGTATTACAAGCAACAGCATACCTCATTGTGCAAAATATGAATGTTTTAATGTGAACAAAATGTGATGTCTGAAAGGTGTATACTGTATGTGTCATTTCTTCCAGAACAGGACCTTAAGCCATGCCACAACTGGACCTCACCAGGCAAAGAAGGAATCTCACATATAACAGACTACACATTTCATGAAGAACAAGATTTTTGTCCGTTGTTTATTTCAAGTGGGCCAAATCACTTATTTTAAAATTTAATGTAAACTGCTGCTGTAATTTGATTCTTTCAATAAGCCATGTAATTTGCTATGATCCAAGGTTTTAAACAAGTGTGATACTTTTGTGTTGCCACAGCGTGCACATCTGATGTTACTCACAGTGGTCCTCAGTGTGCTCAGGAAGCTTGTGTGTTTGCTAGACACATGAAAAATTAGAGGGAACATTGGTGATAGGGTATAATTAGTTCTGAGAGGATCTCTAAATCACTGTCATCTATGAAGTGTCATTCCCACCAAATGTCCAGTAGCTCTTGATATCTCAGTAGGGACTAAGACAAAAAAGAAATGACAGAAATCAGCAGGAAATCTTTGTTTCTGCCATTCATGCATGTCAATTTCCAGGCTTCCAAGAAAACAGCCATTAAAAAGTCCCTCTGTCATTCCTGCAAATGCATCTTGTTTAGATTTGTCTTAGTGTTGTAATCTTTGAGTGACATTTTTGGATCAACGTTTATCAATGACACAGACTGAGTGAACCGTGGTTTATTAATATGTACTACCTTGTTCTCAGAAGAACAGTAGGTAATTTCTAGATTTGGCCACACGGTGGAACACTGAATCACAATTCTGTCAAGTCCCCTCACTGATTCTCAGGGAGAGCTTTTTTGTGTGACAGTAGTCTGTAAAAAGTAAACCCATCAGACTTTTGTCAAATAGTAACACATTGTTGTAAACATGAACACTAAACATTACAATATTAATTCATTGAAAGTTAACAGTTTATTCTAAAGAATAATTTGCATATTTTTTATACATTATCTTAAGCAATATATATGCGGCTGGAGCCATGTGTAGCAACATGTGTGGGATGTGTTAAAACTGTTTATTTTTTAGAAAATAATGATAAAAAGTACTTCAAAATGTGTTCAGGCTGATGAATATGGAGTACACGGATAATTCATCCGAGATGAGATGAAAGCTGATTGCAGTGAGTAACAGTTCTTTCTGACTGATGTGCTTACAAAGCTTAACGTGTTCCCTTCTTCACACAACAGTGCACGTTTTCCAGTGCGGATCAAGGTTTCTTGATTACTGCAGTCTTCTATTTTTTTAAATATTCAAATACAATTTTTTCAAAATAAATACTGACGCAAAAACAAAATTGCTTCTTAATGTGATGATCACATCTGCTTAAACAATGATTTGCCATTTGAAGTAATCCTGCAGAAAAGTGTCTGCTCTTGTATCGCGCCAGTTACAACAGGGGAAAATGTGTTGACATGCAAAAGGAAGGTTTTTCTCAATTTGTTTTCTTGCTCAGCCATAATTACAATCATTGAATTGTGATAATATATTATAACACTATTATGCTTCAAAGCTTTTTTTGATGCTTTAGAAATGAGTAAATTAAATTTATCACAAATCTTTCGAAGCATAACCATCTATTTATACAAATAAACTCCAATAGTCTCTTCTATGTACCCGAGTATCTATGTATTTTATTATAACAGAGCAACTGTTGTCTGAACACAAAGGCTGTGAAGGCCTATATTTCAGTTGAAGTAATTGCTAATGAACCTCATTCACACATCTGCCACACCACTGCTGGAAGAAGGAATAGGTCCACACTGACACAGAATGACTAATTTACATTGTAAATGGACATTGGTATGCATGAATACGATGTGACATACAGTAGTGTGATGCCTGGAATAAAAATGTGAGCCATACTATATCACAAGACATAAGTTCATCAAGCCTGTGAATTACTAATGTGTCAAAAAAATATGATATAGAACAAAAAGCTTTTCCCTCGAAGTGTCTTTATTGTGTAAACATATTCACAATATTTATTGGCCATTGTCGGATGCAAGTGAAATAATTTTTGTCTCTCTGGTTTCCCCACAATCCTGTATCTTTTCTTCTATGGATTCACAACTCAGCACCCTCCTCTATTAATGCTCCTGTCTATCCAGGTAAAGTGTCTCAATGCAGAAGTGAAGAGCATCTTTTGTCTTTGTGCTTGAAGTTTCATATTTCTCCTGCATTCACTAAACAAGAACATGCTCCAGTTCACAGAGGAAACAAAGATGACTGTTTACATAGCTGCTCTCTGTGGAATCATTTTCAGTTCATTTATTTACAGTATTATATAGTCTAGTGTACTGCATGTCATCATATGTCAAGGTTTTTCATAATATACCTCTTTACCATCAATAGAGCTGTGGTATGAATTCTTAATTCTTAATATTTTGTTTCTTTACCACAATTCTAAATTGGAGGACTGTCATGTATTTCCATGTACATTTTTGCAGACTTAATTAAAAAAAAACATTGCATCACATTATTTAGTCTTTTGATTAATGCATGGCAAAAAGAAAAGTTCATGTAACTGTATCATGAGAGGATACACTGAACACAGGCAAATATTTGCATGTCATACAACTGTCATAGTATGGCAGACATTGGGACTAATATAGTCACTTGAGTACGTGCACGCAGCTGCACACTTAAGTGATGAACATACCCAGCCAGGTTTTAGCTCAGAAACTGTGCCTTTTTCTAAATCAAATGCATGTGCAGCGCTGGAAGGCTTTTGTGTTAAAAGGATCAGAGCATCGTGTGATGACATGATTAAAATCTGTATTATTTAAATATGTCAGGGAAAAAAAAATCGATAATGATGAGTCCAACTTCAGTGCCTTAGGGGCATACTGAGCTTTCTGCAGACTGATATAAAAATAATAATTAAAAATAAATTCACCATCTTAATTTATTTTCCATCAGTCTCTGGAGAGATCATCTTTGTTGTGTCTTTGGTATCTCATTATACTTTCTAATCCGGACTCTTTAAAAATCCCTTTAAAGGGGACAGACTGTTTGCCCTTCCCCCAGCAGGCTGCTGCATTGCAGCCATCGACTGCGACTTATTATGTTACAAATGACCAAGGTATGGGCTGACATTTTGATTGTGCAATGTGAAAAACCATGGCAGTAAAGAAGGATTTTGAAAGAGATGCTGCCCTGATCTCTCCCATCACTCTTTCTCTCTAATGAAATTGTGCATTACAATTAAAAACCCTGATGTCCTGTGGCTCGACTGACAAATTCATCAATCATTTTTCCCCTTTCTCAACAAATGTGTCCAGGAGTGTGTTTCATCCAGCCTAATGAAGTCATCGGTTGCTCCTGACAATGCAGCATCTGAAATGACAACAGAATGGAGGAGGGAAAAACATCAGCAAGAAGTAAAAGGAATGGGGAACAAGCAAATAAAGCTAAATTACAAATGCTGATCAAGGCTTTTTTCTTTCTACATCAATGTGTCTTTGTGCTTTAATTACTGTATGAAATAATAAGCTTACATTTGTGTATGGTGTTTACTTTACACTTGGTGCTGCCATTTAATGAAATACACTTCGTCATCTTCCAAATGCCAGCAAAATGGTGTAACAGTAGAGAATGGATCTGCAGCACTCCATCACTCCACCTCAGTGATGTATTTTCATTCTGTTAAGCTGTTTTAATTACACTCTTATGGAAATTTTTGTTGCTGAGTTCACTAATGAAATGCACTGTATTTTCTGCTGCAGATTGCCTGCTTGTCTAATAATCACAAAATGGCAGTCGTCGTCTAACTGGAGTCACTTTGTTTGATTAACAGGATGTGTCGCATTTTTAAATTATTTTGATTCAAACCGGTACTTTCAAAAGTTTTTCTCCCACATTTTAAGCTTCATTCAATTCTAGTCTAACCTGAGCATTCCTCTACCTACTCCTTATAAGACAGATGTTTCCTCCCACAGTGGCAAGTGCAATAAAACCAAATTTTTACATTGAAAGACTAAAAAAAACTATAGAAAAAAATGACTTTTCTAATTACAAATAACAATGTAAAGCAACTTGCACCCTGTGTGCAAAGATCACTTTATTTCTTTTCTAATTTTAATCTCTTGTGGTCGTATTTATGTTTGTGTGAGTTGATTTTAATGTCTATTTCTCAGTTTTTGGTTGTGAAACTGAGTGAATTTGAATTTAAAAGTTTATAAATGAAACCTGTGGTGGAAACTGAAAGCTTCTGAAGCTTATGCATCTGTTTGGAGGGACTTCTCCAACCATTACACACTCCAGGGATTTAAAAATGTACTACTCATGCATTATCGCAACTTAAAAAAAATCTTTTTCTTTATTTTAAATTTGGTAGCACACTTCCAGGTTGAGCAGCTTTTGTGATCATTTGCAAAATTTTGTCATGCCTGACTGGTTTTTGAATAGTTTTGCGTCTGAAAACATTTTTATGAAAGAAATAGCCTCTAATTCCAAGTGACCACGACCTCCTAAAACTAATCAATCATTACATAAAGGCTTGAAGATGTAACAACGTGACTGGATCGGTTCCACTGGCATACTGGAGGCAGTTCTGGGGTTCTGGACTGACCAGTGATGAGCCAAGCGTTAACCCACAGTGAAACCTGTGGGGTTTGGTTGAGTGGGTGAGTGCGACAGCACTGACAACATCCACAGACTCCACAGACTCAGCATCAGGTCTGATTGAAGGTGGGGCCGACATCCGACAGCATGACATCTGGAGGTTGTGCCATTTCTGAAGGAGGAGGATTACTGCTGTAAACAATACTGATGGGGTACACACCAGTCACTGATGGCGTAAAACTATAAGTTAGGACTTTATGCTTTGATTATATTTTATTTATTTATCCATCTCTTTTTTAAACACTGATTACCTTAGGATCATTAATAGTTAACAAGTAACACAAGTGGTTATTACATTCATTTATTCATTTTCATTCCACTCTATTAATTTTAACTTCTCAAGAGTACTTAATGACTGTTATAATTAATCATAACTGCATCATCATTTTAAGTTTGTGGCATATATTTGTAAATTGGTTCTTGGTCACCAGCATTCTGTTACTACCCTTGCAGATGCAGTGATTTGATCGTGCCCTCACCAGTAGTTTTTGGGGAACAAAAGTTTGTATCGTGGTACCCTTGATGTGACGTCACTTGTCTTGATTCGCCCGGAGTGGAACTGAAGAGTGTCTTCAATCAGCGCTGAGAGACCAGCTCGTTCAGTCACACACTCGTAACCCTGGACTGTGGATGCAGAGTAATTCCCCGTCTCTGTCAGCATCCTGCAAAAAACGCAAAAAACCTTGGAGATAAATTGATAACATCTCGTCCGCTTTGTTAATTTAAAGGAATTCAACAATTATCGACCACAAGGTGAGTTTAGTCGTCTGTTTTTGCCGTTAGGAGTTGGTCCCTTTAGCACACTAGCTACCGTTATCTGACAGGCTGTTTGTTTTAATAGACACATTTACGCCGCTGGAGCTAACGGCTAAGCTAAACCGGTAGCATCCGACACCTGCGTCACTGAAACGAGTTCAACACGGCGATTAAAAAAAAAGAAAGAGTAAAAGAAAAAAGTTCAGGCTGGAAGAGATAAAGCTTTGCCATGTGTTATTAATGTTAACTTTGCTCATGCTATAACTGTCGTCATGTTGAAACCGTAACTTCGTCGTGAAAGGAGTGTTGGGGAACTACCGTTACTGTGTCACTGGCTAATACTTGGCACAGACGGGCAGCGCTGCTCAGCGGGTCATCACCTCCGCTGCCAGCCGCTCTACGATGCCGTTCTAACTGTCTCACCAGACAAATACACAGGGTTAGCTTGTCGGAATATAAATATATTTATCTTCATGTGCATCTTTTGTATGAGAAAAAGTAGCCTCTGCTTTCAAGTATGACTAATGTTTGTCTGTTAATGTCAGTCAACACGTCAGCTTTTAACTCTGTCACTGGGGGTCAGCTTTTATCTCTTCTCGAGTTAAATGATAAAATTTGTCAGTTTGCTTGTCTCTCCTCGACTCTTCTATTGTGTTACTTCCTCTTAGATGACAATACTGCCAGTGCGGCAGTTGAGCTCAAATGTACCTTTTGAGATTATGATACTACCGGCCATTTTTATGTTTTCTTACCATAACAAGACACTCGCCATGTTGGTATTTAAAATAAGCACCCTGTTTAAAATGTGCAGCAAAGTTCTGAGACTTTGATACGACCCTGAGTTCTGTTGGGCAGTATTTATTACCTGTAAATGGAACAGGTTAGAGCTTTATGGAGTTGGATTTATGCTAAGGAGATTTCAATACTGGGTATGTTATAAAACTCAAGGACATTAATCTTCCTGTGATGACACAGCACACATTTGGCTCCGGGCCCCAGAAATTACATTTGGAGAAGCTGACACAGTCAGGATGTTACAGCATAAACCAATGAAGAAATCATTTTCACACTTGCTCCCTGTTTTGGGCTTTTATGCTGACCCTAGCACGCATTTAACCTGGAGAAAATTCATTCATTTCATTTTCATGTACCACTGCTGTATCTGCCGTAGCGGGTCACGGGGAGCTGGAGCCTATCCCAGCTGGCATAGGGCGTGAGGCGGGGGACACTCCGGGCACGACGCCAGTGCACCGCGGAGCCACATACAAAAACATACAAACACGCACGCACACACACACTCACTCCTACGGGCAATTTGGGACCGGCCAATCAACCTGAAGCGCATGCTTTTGGAGGTGGGAGGAAGCCGGAGAACCAGGAGAGAACCCACGGGAATTTGAATTAAATGGTAATGTCTCTTGTCAATTCTAAACTCAAAGACATAATAAACCTTGCACTATGGAAAAAGTTGGCTGCATTTAAAGTTTAACAGTGCGCCTGAATTTAAGACTGCATGATAAACTTGAATAGGCCCTTTTCCATTTCAGACATCTTGTCATGTGGTAGGAACAGCTGAGGTGTTCCTAATAACATTTATAGGTTTATTCTGTTTGGCTTTCAAAATAAGCCATGACAGTGTTACAGTCACACAATTACCCTGAAATTGATGCAGTTAAATGCAAGTCACAGTCAGCTATCGTTAGTTTTATTTACTTTATTAGCTTGCATTACACCCCATCACACTTCTTTATGACTGCATCAACCAGGCTTCTTTTCCATGATTTTTTTGTGTAAGAATGATTTGTAAATGTGTTCGTACAGTGAATAGTATTTAATATGATGGATAAACTTTTAAAATTGAGTCATGCATGTTACACAGTGGAGCTGATTTTTTTTTACCGATATATTTGATGGTAATGAATTGGTGTGCAACCTTTGCACATACAGTCTCAAGTGAAAGGGTAGTAAACATGATTCCTTGTAAAGTCCATCATTTAAATGAGTCCAGTAGCCAAGGTAGCAACATAAATCACATCAGAGCCTTGATGTGTTTTGCATGCATTCAGACACTGCCAATGAATCAAAACACAGCTAGAAGGTCTCTAAATTTACTTCATATTTATTGAAAGCACATGCCCCTGAAAATCTTTGTAGATTGAGGAAAGTGCTCTATACTTGGATTCTAACATGTTAGGAAATATTTTAAAATCTGGAAAACCGAAGAGATAACAACTTGCCAGTTGCATGTAAGCATTGTTAGGTTTTTCTGCACATGTTCACTATTATTTTGAATAAAACCAGATTTACTGTCCCCTGTGTTAAACATCTCTGCAGCCTCTCTCCGTATGTCCTTACGGAACATTAGGAAGCCATTTGCTCTTTTAAATTATTTTTTTTCTTTTTTGTCATTTTGCAAGAAAAAGAAGGACTGCTAATTATGTTTTCTTTCCCCCCCTTCTCTCTTGCTCCCATTTTCATCCTGTCTCATCCACTCTTACCCTTTCCACAAGTTTGTACTCATTAATCAAAGGTGCTGGTCTCCTGCTGAGGGCTGAACAGGTTCATCATTTTGGCAGCCAGTTTGCTGTAAAGAATAGTGCAAAGGCTCTCAATAAACAACCATAAATAAATCTACGCTGTTTATTTGCAAGCCCTGAAGGTTAATACTGTATAATTCAATGTACCCTCTTTGTCTGTTGTGATTGATGTTATTAAACATGTAAGGCTTGATGGGAGTCCCTTTTTGTAGGTCAGTGTTGACAATTTATGATTGGGTGAGCTTGGGGAGTGGTGCGAGGGAGGTGTATTATTAGGAATATGTCAGGGAGATTATTCTTTTTTTTTTGCTTGTCTTTCTGGTCTTTTTTCCCTCCTTGCCTGGAGATGCATGTCACAGTTGTTGGAACCAGTGTCTCCCCTGCACAATTTTTAGACACCAGAGGACTGATTGATTTGTTTGGACATTTAGCATTTATTTGCCTGCTTTGTTTCAGGTAATGCATGACTACTGAGAATGAATGAATTGACTCCATATTCATAATTACATGACTACAAACCTTTTGGCCTCTCTCATACGAACACTGCACCTCAGCAGCTCTCATTTTTATTGATCTTCATTGCATGTAAAATTTGGTCACTGCTGCACCAAACACATCCTTCTTCAGCTGTGCTCGGCATACTGTTACAACCACATTTTTTGAATTTTACTTTTTTATATTCAACATGTATGTTCCAATATGGGACTGAAGAAAAAGATGCTTGGATCAGCAAAGACCAAACTGAACTAAACTAAATTAAACTGAATTCTTTCCCGATTATGATGATATGCTTGTAGGAAGTGAGCAAAACGAGAATGTTGTAACATATTTCTATAAGTTGTCAAGGAGACAATGTTTGTTTTTTAGAGTTGCAAAGGCAAGATCAGTGAATGAAGATCCAATATTAGAATGCTCATATGAAACATGATCAGCATATGGCATTAAGGTGCAATCTTCACATCATGTAACCTAAGGCCCTTCAAGGAGATTATGAAGAAGGAACTTCTATTTTTGTTACCTGGTTAGTTGATAACCACGACTTTTTATTTCGTTATTGTCTTTATCTGCTCTTGAAGTGTTGAATAGAGCCACATTCTGTAACCCAAGGGAGCTCAAAGTAGTGGTAACAATTTGTTCCGTCATCCAATTTTTATGTGACCTTGTGGCATTGAATCAAATGTTCTCGTTTAACACTCAGACACCACGATCACGATGATATTTATGTGACAGAGTGACATAGATGGAAATTTCAGGTGTCCTGCGTGCTGATAATACACAACAGTTGCTGTTACTTCTGATCTGTGAGCTTACCTGCAAATAATGAGATTAAATTTACGTTTAATTTAAAGAAATGATTTGAAAAGCATTCGATGAAGAGTTTCAACATTACATCAGATATTAAATGTGACTCATTACATAGTCTTTTAGTTTCACATTTGTTGTGTGTGGACATTTTTAAAGGTTCAAATGGTAATGAGACCCTACACAAACACCACATAGGTGAAAAAGAAGAGACATTTCAGTCAGCTGTAGCAACCCTCTTAGATAAGCCATTTATTTATTTGGTGGTGGATAAGGATGAGTCATTGCTCCTGGAACATCAGGGAAAACAAACATCTTTCTCACTCTTGTATTGGTCTTTTATACTCAGATAATACAATTCATGTCCTCATGAATTTACTGAATAAAATCACTGCATTAATCAAATGAGGACAGAAACATAAATGAGTGTGTGCTGGATCTTTGGATTTTCTTTGCAGTAGTTGTCAACATCTTAGCATACCTTTACTTGATTAATTTAACTCCTCCCAAAATGCATGATTCAAAAAACGTAGAATTTGTTGTGTGATTTATGTCATCTAATAATAAGCGCAAAAACCCAGTTTTATGAGAGGATTAGAGATTCAGAACATGTTTTATAGGAACAAAATTTGCAGTGTACATTTGTTTGATTGATATATGAATATAACCTTTCATTTTAACATTAGAATTTGAAAACTTACTCGTAGCCCTTTAAATAGCCCTTCATCATCCCCGTAGACTATGATGTTTGCAGATGACATTGTGATCTGTAGTGAGAGCAGGGAACAGGTGTAGGAGAAGCTAGAGAGGTGGAGGTTTGTCATGGAAAGGAGAGGAATGAAGGTTAGCTTCAGTAAGACAGAGTACATGTGTGTGAATGAGAGGGACCCAAGTGGAAAAGTGGGGTTACAGGGAGAAGAGATCAAGAAGGTGGAGGATTTTAAGTATTTAGGGTCAACGGTCCAGAGTAATGGAGAGTGTGGAAAAGAGGTGAAGAAGTGTGTACAGGCAGGATGGAACGGGTGGAGAAAAGTGTCAGGTGTGATGTGTGATAGAAGAGTTTCAGCAAAATGAAAGGAAAGATGTACAAAACTGGTGAGACCAGCGATGTTGTTTGATCTAGAGACAGTGTCACTGAGGAAAAGACAGGAGACAAAGCTGGAGGTAGCAGAGATGAAGATGCTGAGGTTCTCTTTGGGAGTGACCAGGATAGATAGGATCAGGAATGAGTACATCAGAGGGACAGCACATGTTAGAGGTTTTGGAGATAAAGTCAGAGACGCCTGACTGAGATGGTTTGGACATGTCCAGAGGAGAGATAGTGAATATATTGGTAGAAGGAGTTTTGAACGGCCAGGCAGGAGGCATAGAGGAAGACCAAAGATCCAAAGAGGAGGTTAATGGATGTAGTGAAAGAGGAAATGAAGGTAGTTGGTGTGAGAGAAGAGGATATAGGAGACAGGGTTAGATGGAGGCAATTGATTCACTGTGGCGACCCCTGAAGCGAAAAGCCAAAAGGAAAAGAAGACGACTCGTAGCCCTTTCAGGATTTTCAGACTTTCTAAATTAGACTATTTTTTACCTGAAAAACCCAATGTATACAATAGATGCATGCATCTACATTTTGCATGAAAAAAAAAAAATCAGATTTAGCAAAAATTATAAAAATGAAAGATAATATATATAAATTTGTATAAATTGTTTTTTGACAAATTTGTCAGAAGGTTCCATTAAGACGTTATTTTCCAAATATTTGATTTTTCTGGCCATTATTATTTTAAGCTTTTGACATAGCTTTTGACATTAACCTTCAAAGACATTTGGTCTTAAAGTGTACATGTCAGTTGGACTATACTTCAAAGCTCGATGTGAGGGATTTTCATAATAAAAGACTTATTTGCTAGAGTTTATGAAGGTCATTGGATTTCTGCGAACACCTAATATGGGCCATATACAGTATGCTGTCAGAGTAGAACATAATCCAATTTCTCCCAAGCATTTTTGTCATGTCCCATTTCCATGTATTGTCTGTTGGTGCAGGAGTTTGATTTTCTGCTGATGTTCAGAATGGATAACTCATTTGCCCATGGGTCTCTGTATTACCATATTTATTCCATTTTCATGGCACTTTCAGATGGAAACAATGATGAATGAGTAAATCTATAAAGCCAAGCAGTAGATATGACAATAGTTCTGTGTTCCATGTTCACAGCAGTGTTAGAGATCTGAGGATGTAACTATGCAGTGAGTATGTGGTTATATCGGTTACATACCATCCATCCTGAAAGTGTGTCTTTGGACTTTGTGTGAGACAAAACCGTTTGCTTTGTTAAATTGGAAAAAGCAACTCATGAATGGAAATAATAAGGGAGCACCTAATTTTAAGGTATTATTTAGGATTAAAATTTTCCAATTAGACTGAGATTTAACAAGTCTTTCTTTATTAGACATTAGTTAGTGCTATATTACACTTTGCTCCCATTTTGTGTGTTCTAATTAATTGCTGTCTTTCTTAGAATTGGAAGTGTCAAACCTTCAGAACATTTAAATCTCTTGGGGAAGAAAGAAAAACTTTTCTGACTCAAGGGAATGTTAAGATAATTTAGTGGGAGCTAAACAAGGGCAACTGCTGAGGTTGGAGGCATTGTTTGGTTTTGTTTTACATTCTAATTTGGGTTACTCTTTAATACCTAGATGTTTCTTAGCTGCTGGTTAAAACTGAATTATTACTACAAGTGAGAATATCAAATTTATTTCTTTTTTAGCTTGAGCTCTTCTCTATCTGAAAGTAACTTTTTTCACTCTGACTATAGCACATATTGTCTAAATACAAGAGTTCTTTGAGAACGAAAATGAAAATGATCTGAAAGAAGCAATTACATAAAGATATGATCCGCAAAAGATGAAAAAAATTCCTGCAGGACGCAAAAAGTTCTAGGGCCAAAGTAGAAAATTTATTTCCTGACCTCAAAATGTTTCTTGATAGCATGTTTTTATTTAAAAAATCCAGAAGGAAATGACCAACCAGTTTTTACAGGCAAATAGGTTTTTAGATTGAAGAAACTAATGACAAAAGTAAAAATCATGGTTGTGGAGAACGATTAGTTGTTTTTTGATCTTTTCTGTTTTTTAACCCTGTCTTTGCTTGTTTGTTTGTTTTTTGGTTTGATTGTTTTTTAAACTCTTTGTTAACACGTGTGGTTTAAAACTGGGCACATTGAATGTGAATGGAGCAGCAGACATGGAGACAAGAGCCTCTGTTTTTAAATTGGTAGATGTTAAAAAGGTAGATGTTTTCTTTGTTAAGGAAAATCCTGCCATTATTTGTTTTTGAGATGTGAATTCCTTTTTGCGTGAATATATTGGATTTTGTGTCAATGTGATTATCTTGTAATTTGGCTTTTATGAATAAACGTGATTTTGAAAAAATAAAAAAACAAAAAAAACAAAACAGTTCCTTGTAATTTGGCTTTTATGAATAAACATGATTTAAGAAAAATTAAAAAATCAAAAAAATACAAAAGAGTTCCTTTGTAGTCTTTTAAAGTGCAATTAACTTTTGGCTTTATAGTGTGAATTGATCAGAGGTATTAATCAGGTTTACATTCAGTAAAAATAGGAACCTGGTAGTCACAGTAGGTTCTCGCTTTAGATCGGCATATTTTCAAAGCAAACAAACTTGTTATGGAATTAATATGATTAATAGAAGTTTATTCACCTTGAATTGCTTAATCTGATAATCTTCAACAATCAATTTAACCATTTGTGGAGGAATGTTCTTCCCAGGAGACAATGTGGACTGGAATTGCTGCTGTTTTGAAGGTTAGGGCACACCATATATATTGCTGTGAATTTGATTTTTTTTTGTTTGCTCTCTTTGCATTTTGTAAGTAGATAAATACAGTATATGCAATAACATTTTGTACTGCATTCTTGCACCCTTCCTATTAACTTAATTAAAAACACTAGAAGCCACTTATAGGTATGAATAAAAGCAAGGGCTAAAACAAGATGGGAATACATAAAAAATATCCAAATCATGGTGCTATGTCTGTATTTGCTTTACAGACACAACTTTAGAGCGGCTTAGATTTTCAGGAGCATGCATTCATCACCTGCCTTGTTGGGTCTTGTTCGGAAGTCGCCAAGGGCTGAGTCTAGAAATTGTTGGACAGGATATCCAGACATCTTGCAGCATAGATCACAACATTTCCAAATAATATCATTACCAATGAAATTCTTTGGAGCATTCTTCAGCTCTGTATCTAAATGAGCACTATGCTGATAAAGTACAGGACCTTGACGTAGTGAATCTGTGGTGTTGCTGCTGAGATGAGTGCAGAGGTGACAGCAAGGTGAATGCTATGTTGCAGAATAGTGAAAAATCATTGATATTCTGACTTGGAGACTGGAAATGGCTTGGTAGCAGATGGAGTCTTTGTCAGGGAAGAAAAATGGCAGCACAGGAGCATCAATGCCATTTTCCATATCAGCTTTTGCTGGCGGGCAGTGACCTTCTGACGCTCACAGAGGTCCCGTAGCACATGATCAATTATCTTGCTCTCATTGTTTACTAATCTAGTTGAAAAAGATTTATATGTCATTTTTTTAGAGATTACATTTGTAATCATGAAACTGGTGTTTGTTGTTACTGCATAATGAGGAATCAAATTGTATTTTGTGAACAAGCGAGGTTTTGTACCTCTTTGAGTGGAAAATAAATGTCTTGGTTCTACAGGCGAACTACATGGCAGCTATTTGTTTCCAATTATTCCTTGTTGCTACAGAATTATTGGAATTTATTCGGATTCTAAGTGACTTTGTTAATAGAAGCAAGTCTTATTTAGGATGCTTTAGCTAAAGTAAATAATGAAACAACATCCACGTGATTATGCAAATAATATTACTTTGAAAATGACTCTTCTCATCACACAACACAGGAACAGAGTAAAAATGTGATATGCATCCATTATTCTTGGCTGTAAACAAACATAAGCCAGAATAAGCTATTAAAGGAACCTGAGGGTATTAGGTAAAAGAATACACAATGCAAGCAGAAAATGACATTGAGAGCCTTGTTTAATATGTATGTATTTCAGCTTGATGGTTGATTTCATTAGCTGATCTCATTGTTATGCATTGACTGTCCTTCTGATTTTAAACGAGTATCGTATTCTTGTGTTGTAAATATACAGGAGGAAATGTCTAGATTTGAGGGGCGTTCTTTAGGAAGAATGAAGTATTGTCATATTCTTATAATTTATTGTGGTGAATTGCTGAATTATGCAAAACATTACACCAAATTTATCCCAAATTATAGTTTTTTAGAATAGTGTCAGGTATATTACACGTATATCTGTCCATTTTATGTTAATATGTAAATGCTTGAAATTAATTTTCTGGTTTATTGTTAGCAATTTGTCATCAGATCCAGGTGTTTAGTGGAAAAAAGGCTCTAATACATTAATCATAAATAACTATAAATGCCAGCTGTTCAGCTTCTTAAGGCATTAGTCATTTTCTTTTGAACTCTTCCCTCCACCTCTTTAAAGTGTTATCTTGAAAGTGCTGTAAAGTGTTCTACCCAAACAAGCAAGGAGGAGCTGCCATGCGATGCACCTATTCTCCCTTTTTCAGGCCCGACTGCACACAGCTTTCAGAGTTTACGCAGTTTAACTAATAGGAACCTTGTCAAGCTGTTCTATTAGTAAGGCTCCAGTGTTTGCGCAAGGTGTTGTGTGTCACTATCCTCTTACCCGCATTTACAGAAAAATAAAAAAAAAATGCTTCTTACAGGTAGTTACGAAGTTCATTTATGTAAGTGCATGCACATTAATACTAGATTAGCTCATGCCAAGCTGACTTACTACCTGAGGGAAGAGTTAGACATGTTCAAAAAGTTGAAAATTAGAAGCCTTTGTTAATCTTTATATTTTAATAATATGGACAGATGTTGCAACAACATATTTCAGTAAACTGATGACACTCACCAAAGGAGCCATGTATCTGCTCAGTATTTTGTAAATTGTTCATTTGTGGAGTACACAGCCACAAATAAAAAACAAAACAAGGCGGTCACACCCTGCAACATCCCACGACATGGCAAACACAACCCTGAAGTTTGCTTTCCCCTGAATTCAAAATTTTACCCTGACCTACTTGCATAGGTCAAAGATCAAAGCTGGTACTCTGATCTACACTCATTGATCAAATCACTAGCTTTGATCTATGGTCTCACTCACACTGACCTTCTCCCTCGTCTTATCCGGTTCCTGAAAGTACAAAAGTTGAAATTTGACTGACCTGGTTTTCTCAAGGTCATCGTCTCATTTTCATCCCCTTTCACCTTTCTATCTGCAACGGTTGCAAAGATATTTGGTGGACTAACAGACCGACGGAATAACGGACGAACACGTAAACACTGACAATTACAATACATCATCGCTTTGAAGCAAAATGTAACTAGAACCAATGCAGTCAGAGACTGCAACATCCCGATACACCCCTGAATTCAAAATTTTACCTACTTGCATAGGTCAAAGATCAAACCTAGTGCTCTGACCACTTTCCTAGATTAGATAGAGCCATTAAACTGCTCAACTCCTGTATGGGGGAGGTGAAGAAGAAGAGAGTCCACATGAGAGCTGAGGGATGACACAAACAATACAGCAAAAACAATGCAAACACTATAGACATTTCACTATACCCACACTTAACTAGGCCTGTTTATTTTTTTTTAAATTTCTATACCTATTTATGATTTTCTATTTGACTGTTCTTGATGGGTTGTTTATTAATCTTTCTATTTGGTGTTGCACTACTTTCTATGTGCTTATGCTTCCTGTGTTCTATTTCTGTGTTTTGTGTACTTACTGTGCTGTGTGCGACAGAGAAATTAATTTCCCTGACTGAACCTCCTTAAGGGATAAATAAACTTATACTCTACTCTAGATCAAAGCAGTAGCTTTGATCTAGCTTTGATCTATGGTCTTACTCACACTGGCCTTCTCCCTCGTCTTTCTATCTTATGCAGTTCCTGAGTGTACAAAAGTTAAAATTTGACCTTGACCTAGTTTTCTCAAGGTCAAGGTCATCATCTCATTTTCATCACCTGAGACTATGTCACATTTGTCTCAGAAACGGAAATTTGTGCACATTATCCCAGAATGTGACTTTTCTGAATTGATCTGTTATGAAGCAGAAGCAAAACTAGACCTGAACCACAATCCTCTTGTCCTGGTCATGATCCAGTCTGTGGTCTGTGGGACAGTAACATTAAATGACTGATGAAACGACCACTTACAGTGGTCAGCGCTGTATAGTAAACAACTTGTGATACTGTAGAGTATTCTGTCACATATAAGCAGGTGACGGAAGTGTTCATTTCTCCATTTAGATTGGAAGCTGTTTTTTGTGGACCTGCCTCAGGGGAAGACGGCAAACAAGTTATGTATAGTACTTTGGACTTTCATCAAAATAAGCTTAGGTGATTTTGAGTGACTCTTGCACATCTGAGATTAGTGCAAACTCCCCAATGAATGTCAGGTTTCTTTCTTTCCCATCTCAAAGAAAAATGTCCTGCATTTTATCCATTAATAATTAGTATGACCTTGTCCAAAGAGGAGGTTTATGGATGTAGTGAAAGAGGACATGAAGGTAGTTGCTGTGAGAGAAGAGGATGCAAAGGACAGGGTTAGATGGAGGCAACTGATTCGCTGTGGCGACCCCTGAAGGGAAAAGCCGAAAGGAAAAGAAGAAGAAGAATTAGTATGACCTTGTAACTTTGACCAAGTACTCACCTAGAATAATGAAGTAAAACACATTTACATCCTGGATGCTATACAACCCATAGATGATAGTTCCAAAACTGTTTAATACTTGCCTTTGACACTTCAGTCTCTGAGAACCTTTGATTTAATGACTAACAGTGACCCGCTGCGGCGGATAGAGCGGAAAAAAATGGATGGATGGATGGAAGCAGAATGTCAACAGGGACAACGTGCCAAATGGATCAGACTGCTGCACTCATGCTGCCGTTGGACAAATAATAGTGTCTTAATTGGAAAGTAACATGCAGAGTTACCAGTGTGTTATAGAATAAAGTGGATGTGGAAATATATATTTGAAATACATTTCCAAATTGGAAATTAGAGCTCTTCTGTGGTTGTTCTTCTTTTCTGTCTTTATTATTATTTTTAATGTGAGTCACATCTGAAAGGACAAACCTGTGTGAAGCGTATACAGTTTTGGCTTTGGCTTTCTATCTACATTTTAATGTGGTCAGCTGTACAAATACTAATATTCAGTTTACTATATAAAAAAGACAGAGCCCCCCCTCCTTCCAAAAAAACCCAGCAACTCAGCATCTTTGTTGTTTTTGCACAAGTTTGTATTATTTAATTAGGTTGCTCCAATCCAACCAATGTTATTCAAGGGAACTCTATTCAAGCAGGAATTATTAATCCTCTGCTGTAGTATATTACTGGGCCTCCAGCACTTATATTGATATTATTCTGCTGATAATAATTTTAGTTACTTAGTTTACGGAAATCTGATTGATTCACTGTTTTTTGCCTTGTGTGCAATAATGTGTGTGTAATAATAACCATAGTTTAAGTGGCTCTGAAGACATGAAATATATTCTCTTCTTGATGTGAGGTAATGAAATGTATGGATTTTGAAATCAGTGTTTTCTCAAAAATGAAAATATCATATCATGAAGAATCAATATTTTTTAAAACCTTCGCACTCTTGGTTCAAAGTATGTTATTTGTTTATTTGTTGTGTTGTGTCTCCTTTTTTGTCCCTAATATCAAAACTTAACAAGGCAGTCACAGACTACAATTTCCCGCGACATCCCTGAATTCAAAATTTTACCCTGACCTACTGGCATAGGTCATAGATCAAAGCTAGTGCTCTGACCTAATGTCATTGGTCAAAGCAATAGCTTTGATATATGGTCTTACTCACACTGGCCTTCTCCCTCATCTCTATCTTATCCGGTTCCTGCAGTGATGTGTGGTAAGGTTCGTGGCTGGTGAGGCACTGATTTCATCATAATTAGATTTACAAACATATGAACCTACAGTGTAGCTTATTCACAATTTAATAATCAACATTGAGTTGGTTATTTTTAAAGTCTCAGAGCAGAATTATTTGCAGGTACAAACTGTGTAACACACAAACAAGCACATTTTATTAAAAAAACGTTATGTTGTTACCTACATGTTTGTTTATATGTTACGTTTACTCATAAATGAAGTCCATGCGCCACTGCTTTTTAACAAAAGCAGCGAAAAAATTTTGAGTTGAGATGTGTAATCCTCCATTTTTATAGTAAGGCAAGGCGAGCGGAAAACAAATGAATGGCTGTAGTTTGCTGTCACGTCTTCTACGGCCGAGGAAGAAGAATCCTCGGCCGAATCTCTGGGATCACCAGCGCCCCCTACCATGAGGCCAAAGAAATGTGTGCCTCACTGCGTGCCTCTTTTCAGCTGTTTCAGGACCGCTCAAGCGAAGAAATGTTACACGTTATACACATGCTGTTGTTGACAAGAAAAAACCCCACTGTACATTGTATACATTTTGGAAATTTACTTCATACAGTAAACATTTTAACATTTTAATAGCGACATATAGAGAGATAGCATTATGGTCACACTGTGCAGCATACCAGCACAGCGAGCCGAGTCATTGCACAATCCATGGTGAGGCTCGCCTGGCTGGTGCCTTACCGTTGGTCTCTTCTCCGTATTTCAGCGGTAAATGTGAAAATTCAGTGATTTTGAGTAAAAATAACCTAAAATTGGTGATGTTAAATAGAAAATAACTTTATAATAACTTTATACTCATCACTGGAGAAATATAACTATTTAATTTATTGCTTCCATTCTTCTTTTGTTTTTCTCTCGATGGCAGGTGAGGGCGTGCCTCACCTGCCTACCCTGACTTGTGAGTAAGGCCAGTGTGGGCTTACTCACACTGGCCTTCTCCCTCTTCTTTCTATCTTATCTGGTTCCTGAGTGTACAAAAGTTGAAATTTTACCTTGACCTAGTTTTTCAAGGTCATTATCTCATTTTCATCCCCTTTGGCGCCCGAGTAATATGCTTTTTGCTTCATCTTTCTGTCTGCAGCGGTTGCAAAAATATTTGGTGGACTAACTAACGGACGGACGGACGGATGAAAACACGACAGTTACAATACATCACCGCTTTGAAGCGGGATGTAAGAAATGGAGAATTGAGAAGATAGTGTAACTTGTGGAGGCAGCAGTAGCGTGGACCGAAAATTTAGAGTGTGAACTGGTCACTGGAGAGGTGCCAATTCACCTCCTGAGCACTGCCAAGGTCCCCTTGACCAAGACACTGAACCATGCAAGCTGCTACATGCCTGCCCATCACGGTTTTGTGTTTTTGTGAGTGTGTGTCTGCTTTCCAGCCTGTGTGTGTTTATATGTAAGCGTAAAATAAATTCAAATTAAAACAATTTAGTCAGACATGGACAAATTTGTTTCATCGTGCAACCTTAGGAGGTGATCCTTCGTTTTTGGAAAACCTTCCAACAGGGACTGTCTACAGGTATAACAATCCAAAAGAACACCACATACTTGTTCACTTCATTTTCCTTAACACATTTCCACAAGCGGATCTTGCACTGTCCACATATGGAAAATTGTTCTCATTTTAACAGCCTGTTGTTACCTATAGTAGCTGTAAACCCTCACAGCTCAGATGAACCCGTCATAGCAAAACCAAATTATGGGGTTACAATTCCTGATTGTGCCACTGTTTGTCTATTTCTGACCTTCATTTAGGACATTCAATGTGTGCACAGGTGTTTTCTGAATGTTACCAGCATCTCCTGCTTCAATAAAGCAGTGGACATATGGACACTATGTGACTAATGTTTTAAAAGGACACTCGGGATCTGTTTTATTGCTTCATTTGGCAGACTGCAGTCCCACTTCCCATTATGGTTGTCATGTGATTTATGTTTTACTCTTTAGAGAATGAGGCAGAGGGAAGGAAATAAGGTGTGATAGCAATGTGGAGCTTGATCCTGCCCTTTATTTCATCTCAGGCATTGGCAGTTGAAAGGGATGCGTTAAAAACCCAAGTGCTTGGCACTGACCTGAGTCACGCTAGACTACACCATACCATATTTTTCCAATGTACAAACAAATGCCCACCTTTTATAACCCAATACTAACTGAGGTATTCTACTGCTGAATTTGTATACAATGAGTCCCAGTTTAATTTATCTCTCTGTGAAGAGCTGAAGTTATGCTATAGAGTGTTGAAGTCGGTGTTTAATTAAAGCTAGTATTTTAATCATCCATGAAAGTTGTGTACTGATACTATATAGTTTATGTGCGATAATCTTTCCACATGTTTCCTGAAGAACATTAAAATAGTGTATTAGAAACCCACTGCATATTTCAAGCACAAATATACCGTGGCATAGTTAAGTACATTTCTGTTAATTATGCCATTCTATTGGAAAATACACTGTTTTGGCGATGCATAAACAATGAAAATGTCGTCCTGAGATCCCATTCTTCTTGCACCACCTGCATTTTCTAAGCCAACAAAAACAAATTAATAGCAGCTGATTGCATGAAATTACTTGTCCTTTTCTCTTTGCCCCCTCTCTCTCTTCTTCTCTGTGTGTGTCTAATTAAAAACTGCAGGCTGAGCTACACAATTTATGGCTAGTGCTTGCTGCTGATGGGGCAGAAGTAGGCAGGAGCTCTAGGAACGTGCTCATGATGGATGTCAGTCTGAGGAACATGAGGGACTTCCGTTTCCAGGCGCCACATACCACCCCTAATAACTTAACATGAAAATGATCTTCATGCATAGTGCAAACTGTGCTAACACTGCAGTGAAGGACAAATGCATTTCTTGGAACATTTGCCATACTGACGCCTCACATCCTTCATCAGTCCATTTGGTTTCCTAACTGTCAACCTTGCCATATTTATGGTAGCATTTAATACATTTTTGAACTAATAGGTATGAGGAGAAATTCATTTTTTGTTGTGATGGTCTCTCCAAAAGATCGATATGCCCAGAGGGAGTTTGATAAATGATTGCCTACAATTTTTATTGTTAATTCTAAAGAACAAAAATGGGTCTTTATCCTGGCAATGACACTGGTATATCTCTTCAGTGGAAGGAGGAAAACTCTCAGAATGTGTATGTTCTTTTCTAGGTAGTCAAATATGTGATCACACTGTTGGATAAGAGGCTCAGACATGGACATTTAAGAATAGTTGGAGTTTGATTGTGTTAAGTATGACAGGGGAGGACTTCTTCTGTTCACACTAAGTGACAATGGGAGTCCTGCTCTATCCCAAGCCATCCATCCAATATTAATAGTGACACTTGATGCCATGTATTTCATCTGATGTTTTCCTATATTGACACGTGTCCATACATGAAGTGAACCGCTGGAAGCACACAATTTGTTTTGTCTTTGTCATCACCATAAATAAGGTAGCCTCACTGCAGAGAGTCAACCTGACAAGACTGTAAAGTTAGCCTTTAATGTGAGTATTGATCATTTTTCTCTGTAAATGCTGCATAGCTCCCTTCATGAGGTAATGCTTAGTGCACTTAAGACCATCTATTCCAGTGTGTGCATGCGTGTGTGGGTGCCTGATTGCGTGTGTTACCACCGCAGACATCCTGGAAAAGAAGCAAATTTAGGCCAGCTACAACAGAACCTGAGAGGTTATCTTTACTAAATTGCTCAAAGTAATGCAACATTTTTATTCTATATACTAATATCTTTTGTATTTAGGCCCATGTGTACAGTTGTGTGTAAAACAACTATAGAGAGAGAGAATAGGCTTTTGGAAATAGCAGTATTTTGTCAAAACTCACTTTCAGAAGGAGTATCTTTCAGAAGTACACTGCCCGGCCAAAAAAAAAGTCACCGTTTGGGTTTCAATAACCAAATTACATCGTTATGATCAGGGGTTGTTTCGGTTGGTCAGGTCTAGGCTCAACAATATTATTCAGCAAAAAAATTAAGTCAGCTGAGTATCTGAATGTACTGAATTACCAGGCTATCCCATAAATGGATTTTGTCTCCCAGATGACATGATCATATTCCAGGACAACAATGCCAAAATTTATCAGACTCTAATTGTGAAAGAGTGGTCCAGGGAGCGTGAGGAATCATTTTGACACATCAATTGGCCCCCACAGTCCTGAGCTTAACCCCATTCAAAGTCTATGGGATGTGCTGGAGAAGACCTTGCAGAGTGGTTTGACTCCTATCGTCAAATACAAGAACTCGGCCAAAAATTAATGCAATTCTGGACAGAAATAAATGCTGTGACGTTGTACGAGGTTGTCGAAACAATGCCGCAGCAAATGCGCACAGCAATCAAAGCTACAGGCAGTTCCACAAAATATTAGTGTTTTTTTGGCCAGGCAGTATATTTTATGAATTGGTGCTTGATTAACTTTTTGTTGAGACATCTTTTGTCGTTTGGCATGTACCTCGTTGAAAACTGAGCACAACTTCCTTCGCAATGAAATTATTCATTGCTTCAAATTGACCTACTTTGTTATATCAATCAAATATCTACGTACTCTCAACCAAATAAAGAGAAAATGCTTACCATAGAAGAAAGGGAATGTCTGTGGAAAGTACTGTACATTAAGCCCTCTTGCATTGACAGCATCAAACAGCAATAGCTTTTAGTTGGCCTTGAAAATATCTGTTAATAATCCTGTGAACTGACCCCTAACAAAGGTAGTGTGATGTTTCACTCTGTGGCTGGTGGGATAGGACAGACAGGACAAGTCATTCCAGGTAGAGTAGGAGTCAGGTTTGGGTGCAGGAACTCCACCAAGAGATGAGTAGAAATGAAGAGCTGGTGGGACTCTTAGGAAACTTGTATTTCTGCCAAGCCCTTTGTAACCCTAATCCTAACCCCAACCCGTGATATCCCACTTTCCACCACAACACTGACTGACCATAAAAAACCTTTCTCACAGGGAGATCACATCCATCACATGTTCAATTTGTATAGCCAAACCTCAAACCTTCAAAATAACCCTCAGGGTGACCCCTGAAAAACAATGTCAAGTAAGGAGTCAGTAGCATTTATAAGTTGCTTTACAGCTGTCAGTCACAGTGAAGGTTTCCATCCCTCTGCTTTCAAATCACTTTATTTCCTCTCATCCAGAAAATCACCTCAACCAAAAAAGTGAGTCACTTTGTTATTTGTCCATTGTAGCAGAAGGAGTTAATGGTGGTTAGTAGAATGATGGACAGACCATAGCAGATACCAAAACAAGCAACTCTGTATTGCAAGAATTGAGGACATGGTAATGCATGTTCATTGGTCGTTAGGATTGCACATTTGGCCTTAACTTACAGAGTTATTTGTTATGTTGTTATGCTGTAATACTTCAGAGTGATGCAGCTCTTTTTTATCTTTAACTCTACTTCTGTGCACCTTCCATTAACCCAAAAGACACCAGTGTTTGCAGTGTGAATACTGCTGATCCGTGCTGATTGCTCTGTTACTGGATTATCATTGTTAACATCAGCCATCTGTTGTGCAAGTAGATAACGTGGACAGGAAAGACCACGCAGTGGAAAACAAATGCTTATGTGCACTGTAATCAAAACACAACACTGAACTGTGCACACAGCTGACAAAGTTAATACAAGCAGAAAATGCATCATTTTTAATCATAGCATGAAATCTTTAAAATGCTACATGGTTTTCCTGGGAGTGGCAGTGGCTCAGCAGTAGAGCAAACGTCTTAGGACCAGAAATCGCCCAGCCATCAGTGGCTCGAATCCCGCTCCCGCCAGACATCCTCGGAGTGTGAGCTGACAATGGGGGCCTCAGCTCACCTCCCAGCCACTGCCGAGGCACCCCTGAGCAAGGCGCCATCCCCCCACAAGCTGCTCATTGGGGCGCACCCCGAAGTCGCGACCCATCACTCCGCCTCCCCCAGTCATGTGTGATTATTAATCATGTGTGATTAATTGCAATCCCTAGTGTGTTGTGTTTACCTGTATACAGTGTTTGTGTGCTGTGCTACTAACACATATTTATGTAAATGCATGTACAGCAAGGAGTGAAAAGATAATTTCCCCGTTTGTGTGGACAATAAAGTGTGTTTAACCTTTATTTATTTGGGTCAAAAGAGGGTATTTGCTTCTTTAACATTGAGTTTAAAAGACAAAACAACATTTGGGTAAATATACTGAATTAGTTGAGATACCATTCTCAATTCATCTTTATAAACATAGAGGTACAGCCATTAGCCTGTTAAGCTTAGCGTAGAGACTGCAAACAATAGGGTACCTCTGTGCAGTCTCGACTGTCTAACCAAAAGTAACAAACAGCCAACCAACCGTTTGTTTGTTTAATCCATACAAAGACCAAAGAATTGACATTTTCCTTTCATGGCTATGTGTACATGCTAGTCTGCTTTGCCAGTGTCATGCTAAGTGTCAACTCCTTTCTCTTGTCTTAACAGTTATATAAGTTTTCAATGACAAGTACACAGACAAGTAAGAAAATATGTTATCATAGGTAATGAAACTCTTTAATTGCAACTGTAAATAGCCAAAACAAGTGGATGCTGCTTTAACCTCACATCACTGCACAAGCAGAAGTGAAATATGCTGATCTTTTTGCAGACTTGTCTGCTAATGTATAAGCATATTTCTGAAAAAGTCAAACCATTTCATTATGGGCTGTATTTAATTTATATCAAGTGAAAAAGAGTAGCAACCTTTTATTTGAAGACCCAAATGGATAGCAGATAACAATACAAGAATGAAAGACTCCAAGAAAACAAGTGAACACTTTAATAAGATCAGTGGTTGTGTAAGCTTAGCTTTGAGGCAAACTGTATGTTCTTTGTCAAGCTGTTTCTGTACCGGAGGTAACATGCTTCCTCAGATGTTTGACTCTGTCTCCTCACAGCACCATGTTCCTTTGTTTGATTCTTCTCAGTTTGGAGTTTTAATGGTCTCACTCTATTTGAATGTGTTTCCTGTTGGTGTTTCTTTTTCCACTAGATATTACAGAACACAAACGGAATGACTGCAATGTGGATCCATGTATGTAAATTATTAGAACCTGCTGCATCCTGCTGCTGAAGATGTTTTCCTTTGTGCATCTCTCGCTCACAGCCCTTCATCAGTTTAATTTAAAATTTTTATATAGGTTATAAAATGCCAGTATATTGTACTTCCGCCTCCTTCAGTTTTATGATTATGAACTATAAATGTACATTCGCTGCACACTTTAATATCTAATAATAGAGGATGGACGCTTTTGCAATTTGTGCAAAAGCGTCTTTCCCTTATGAGCAATTTGGATTTTCATATTTGTATTTGTTAACTACCCATCTGTTCTAACACATATAGAAAAAGCATTTGACGTTATTTTACTGGTATCATTGTGATTAAAATGCCAGTTTAATTATGCAGGTGAAGCAAATTACCAAGAGAGAGATCATAAATGCAGCATATCACTATAAAATATAAAAAAAATACTGTAATTTTATGATAATTTAGAGTGTGCAGAATTTATAAAGTGGCACATTTTACCTGATAGTCCTTGCCATTGAATGTTTTAAATCATGTGAATAGAATCATAATTGGGACACAGATTGGATTTTTAAGTGGCATGCTAGACATCTACGAATAACAGATCAAGTGGGATATGGCAAAAGTTAAATTATACCAATTCTTTTATTATTATTATTATAAATATGACAGCACCTTTGTTCTTTGTTTTGCAAAAATGTCAGGAAAAAACAGCAGCCTCTCCAGTGGAGCATGGCTGCAGCTTTCATGTCATTTACGTCTCATCCGTGCTGTTCCTGGTGAGGGATGTTACTTGATATTCAAAGGCCAGCTTTGTCTCCTCAAATTAATCAGCTACTACTGTTTTCTCCTGCAGGGGAGAATCACCTGGGAGATCGAGGACTTGTTCGTGCAGTGTACAAAACTGCAGATTCAAAAGATACATTATAGATAAATGGAGATTGTGGAAGGATAAATGAAATGTGTGGCTGAAGGTTGCCTTTCCTATTAAACCTTGCGCCCCCAGCAGTGAAGCACAGCCTATAACAGAGCAGTGTTTAAAATCTGGCAGACTGTGATATGATTGAGTCATCATCAAGCCACAGTCATACTGAATGTTCGACTGTGCCACTCAGTTGTTACTGTAACATGCCATTGATTGTAACTCTATATTGTATATTTAATAATGAAATGAGAACAAGATCATCACATTGATAATGTGATTCCTTATACGATGAATTATTAAATTGAAAATCAAGTCAATAAGCTGCACAATTAAGGTCACGTTAGACAGCCGTCCAGATGTGTTGAGTGAGGGACAATATGATTTTTTTTCTGCCTCTCATGGTGTTGCTTGATTGTATTTGACAGATATGGAGTTAGCCCCCCCATCATCAGGCTCCTCCAACCTTCAGATAATCTCCTCCTCAGTGAGCTCCTCCGCTGCTCTTCTCCAGCCGACGTCCACAAAGTGCAGCAGCCGGGCTCTGAGCCCTGCAGACAGCTCCCCTCTCCTTACATGTGGTTTGTATTTCGCAAATCTGCACAAATGAGCCACAAGGCCACATTTGATTTAAAGTTAATTGTTTTCATGTGTTATTCCGCTTCAAGTTAACATAAGTTTCATTCAATTCATCCTACCAATATTTTGGAAGTTTTTCTGAATTTTTTCATATTAAGTGTTTACGTGGCAGAGCTGCAACATAAATAGTCACCTTCAGAGGCACTAAATTCACAAGTTATTAATGAATGTAAATGAATGCATCATTGTGAAGGACTTGACAATCAGTCCCTGCTTTATAACTACACTTCCATGTAAACTGTTTTTTTTTTTAATATATATACATACACACACACACACACACACACACACATTATATATATATATATATATATATATATATATATATATATAAAATTTCCAACAAGGAGGCTGAAAACACTTTGTTTCAGTCCAAACACATTTCAGAAAAATGTAGCTGAAATGGTAAAGCTGTTGAATCAATGAATTCTAACATTTTAAGCTTTGTACACCCTTCTGGATGTCTTTTGACAACCTTTAGCTCCAGTTTATCCCGTGTGATTTGACATGTCTGTCAGCTTCACAGTGTGCATGCAACTGCTGGCATCCTCTTGTTTTCTCTGAATACTAATTGTGGTCAGGGCCATTATGCATTGAGCAGCGGTGATGCATAAGCTGTCAGATTACCCCAGACCACAAAGTAATATGCGAATTTACATATCGAGGTTTGTGATGAATTTTTTTTCCCTTCATGATAAGATGCCCCAAAAAGTAATGTTTTTCTTTGTCATGCTATCACAATAAAGAGCCCATTAGAGACATCCTCATGAATTATTCATATTTAGACCCCCACACCAGACGTGCACAGAATTTCCTACATGTTTCATTTTGGACTTAACAGTAGATGCTGAAGGCAAATTGACATCTCTGTAGTCACTTTACTGTTGTGACTATGGGAGTTCTTTCAAGGGACATATTTTCCTCTGTAGGAAGTAGAAGAAAGATATCACACAGTAAGTGACAGTAACTCCCTTTGACTGGAATCATATTCAAGCTTTCATATTCATAACAGCTTTGTACTTACTTAACTAGGTGAATTTATCAAAGAAAAATGTATGCAGCACATCTTGTGAATTTAACAAAGTATGACAACGGCTTCCTGCTTGAATATATGCAAAGGATTAATTTTCTTTGAAAGTGTAAAGCCAAGACAAAAACCAGACTCCAGAATTGTTTAGCTCCACTTGAATATATTTTTTGGTGATTTTAGTCAGATTATTTTACACAAACACACTTTTTAATTTAGTTTAAGGCTGAAAAAATGTTTAAAGATTACCTTGGGTATTGTAATGTATTAGCAGTTACAGACAAAAGTTTAATGTTTGTGGGACACACACTTAATGTTTGTTTAGTAAATTGAGTACTGATCACATCCAAAGTTGTCTTACAGATCAGCGCTTCAAAACTACACCATGATTAGTCAGTCTAGTTAGTCTCACATACACACAAAACCATTCAAAGGGGCTTGGTTGTTATTGCACTAATGTAATAAAACAAGTTATTAATGAATGTTAATGAATGTTATTAATAAATCTAATAAAAATAAGTTTGACCTAGTTAATAATCTTTCATGATTATATCATGTTTCATGTGATACTGAGACTGACCAGTAAATTAATAAATCAACAATTTATATTTGGAGTCTTCACACTGTGTCTTCTGTTCAGGTAATTTGCTCAACTCATCAGCAGATGAGCTTCTGTCTGGCAGCTCCAATTGTTCTTCAGTCAGCCGACCAGCATTTGGTCTTCACGCCTCAAATTTAAATCGGTCTGAGTTTGGAGGCAGAGGAAGTCTGGGCTTGTCTGCCTTGGCTGCTCACTCCCAGTTTGGTACATATCCAGGTTGGTCATTTATTTTATGTTTTTTCAACATTGGAGGAGATGAGGAATATGGTAATCCCTTGCTACTCACGGTTAATGTGTTCCAGGATCACCCGTGAAAAACGAAACTCTGCGATATAGTGGCAAACGATTTATTATTTACAGTAATTTAAACGTTTATGAAGCCTCCCCTTACTGATATTAAACCACCGTATATCTGCATTACCTTTTCCCACACTCTTATAGACTGTTTAAAGCGCTTTTGTGTTTCACGTAAGAGCGCTGCTTTCCGTGAGTCTCTGAACGCAGGGCACTTCCGATGCTGTCAGCCAATAGCATGTGCATACGGTATCACGTGACTACCTACTAAAAATCTGCGATGTAGGGAACCTGTGCATCTTGAAGCCCGAACGGGCGAGGAATTACTGTATTTGCTTCATGTGGGTGTGTGGGGGGTGGACTCTTCTGTATTGTAGTGAAATGTTTTATACTGTAAATGGAACAATATTTTACAGTTCACCTTATTTTGGCATTCTATGTTCCAGATAAAATGAGAATCTTGACTTCATTATTTTCTTATTCTTTTTCAGATTTCCACTTGAAATGTAGATTTTTACATATTAATTTATACAAATAATCAAATTGACAAAGATATATGACTGTTAACTTAGTGTATTGAAATGATGTGACACTGCTAAATGTGAACAGATGTTTTAGAAAGCAAATGCTGTTTCAGAAGTAAGCTGCTGTAAGGGAACTGTTGCAGCTGTCCAGCAGATGATGTGGATCTTTACATATTAACAAATAAATAATTTCCTTTGTTTCAGTACCTCAATAAAAAGTGACGAAATGTCACGGAATGCATTTAAAAACTGTACTTTGAACTAATTGACCAGCAACTTGGCAGAGTGCATTGTCTGCATATCAAGATGCTATTGTTTGTAACTGAACAGTGTCTTGCTCCCCCAGAATGGTGGCGGCCATCAGAAGCACATCCCCCAGGAGCTGCAGCCTTTGTCCCAATAATGAGTCTAAACACTGCATTTGCATCGAACTTAAAGGGTTGCAATCAGCCTCATTTGAAGTCACATACCTCAGGTAGGAAACAGCTGGCCTCTCTGTCATACATGGCTAAAGAGGTCACACACAAAAAAGGTGAACATCTTTTTGCGTAATGTTAAAATACTTATACTATTATTGTTGTTATCCTACTGCCTTTACATCAGTTGCTTGCTCTCAACATCTTGCTAAAGAAATACACAATGCCAATTTCTGTAGGTGCAACAGGAGCAGTGAATGGGAGCAGTGCATCTTCTCCGACTGGGAACTCTGCTGTAAATACCACTTCATTCCCAATAAAGGGAGACAAGGAGAAAACTGAAGGCGACAATAATTCAGGAAGTCAGGACATGGTCCTACTGCACCAGACAACCATTCAGAAGAAAACCGAAAAGGTTAATCCTGATTCTCAGGTATTGTTCTAGACACCTTTTGTCCTGTTTGTAATTGTTTAAAAAAATGTGTTATTTTACGATTTAGAAACCAAAGAAAAAAACACCAGAGTCGTCAAGCATGGGTGGCAGCCACTCATTTTCAGATAGCTCCAGTGATGGTGAGGAGGTCAGCAGTGATCCTGATGACAATGAGGAGGAGGACAATGATGAAGATGAGGATGACAGTGAGGACTCCTTTTCAGATGAAGACATTCGAGAGGAAACGGTCAAGGTAATTGTTTCAAACTCGAACTGTTGTGCAGTGTAGTTTTTTATCAGTGACGTGCAGTCAGGGGAGGCAGGTGAGGCACGGCCTCATCTGCCATAATGAGAGACAAAAATTAAAAAGAAAAAATAAATTAAATGGTTATAATTATCTGATGATGAGTATTATAAAGTTATTTTATATTCAACATCACCAATTTTAGGTTATTTTTACTCAAAATTGATGAATTTTCACATTTAATGCTGAAATACTGAGAACAGACAGGTGAGGCACCGGCCAGCCGAGCCTCACCATGGATTGCGCAATGGCTCGGCTAGCTGTGCTGGTATGCTATACAGTGAGACCGCATGCTATCTCTCTATTGGTCGCTATTAAAATGTTCAAACACGTTTGGTCTATGAACTAAATTTCCATAATTTAGCTAATGTATATAATGTACAGTGTTTTTTGTCAACAACTGCATGAGTGTAACGTCTTTCTTGAGTTGAGTGGTCCGGAAACTGCTGTGACAAGGCACTAAGTGAGGCACGATGCTGTCGTGCCTTATCGGTAGGGGGCGCTGGTGATGCCAGGGATTCGGCCAAGGAGTCTTCTTCTTCGGCTGTAGAAGTGACAGCAAACTACAGCCATTCATTGTTTTCCGCTTGCCTTGCCTTACTATATAATTTTTTTCGCTGCTTTTGTTCAGAAGGAGCGTTGCATGGACTTCATTTATAAATAAGCGTCACATATAAACAAACATGTAGGTAACAACATAACATATTTTTTAATCAAATGTGCTTATTTGTGAGTTACACTTTGTACGTCTAAATAATTCTAATAATTCTGCTCTGAGACTTTAAAAATAACCCACTCACTGTTGATAATTATATGGTGAATAAGCTACACTGTAGGTTCATATGTTTGTAAATCTAATGATGAGATCAGTATCTCACCAGTGATGAACCTCACCGCACGTCACTGTTTTTGATGGACAATATTTTCAATTTTGCATCTTGTTAGTTAGGCATATTTTATAAAGTAGGATGAAATTGATAAAGTAATTTTCTTTATCGAGTCAAAAGTAGAAGTATTCTTGTGGAAAAATGTTCTCCCTTGTTATTTAATTTATTTGATTGTTAAAGCAGGCTTGGTGGTGGGTGGCAAACTGGATATGTGTGTGCTAGCTGACAGAGCTGCCACTGTGAGACTCTCTCAGTAGGAGCTGACATGACATGCTGTCTTCTTCCCATTTTCCTCATCCTCCTACTCAGCGGCTGACACAAAATACTTTTGGAAGTAAAAAGAAGAGACCTTCTGATGGAAATGCAACCCAAGACAGACACTGTAACACTGTTCCTTTGACGCCCTTGTACCACCTCCAGTCCACTTGTCATCCTGCTGGCCCACCACAATCTAAAACACAGTTCCCCCAGAGCTCCAGGACTGCAGAAGCAAAGGACCAGCAACACATCAGTGTCATTCAGGCCACAGGGTCGGCTTCCAGCAGCAGTCATGTAGTGCAGCTCCAAAGCGAGTCCTCCCCTATGCTTTCCAGGCTGTCACCCAACCCCATCTCCTTCTCCAGCTCACCAAAACATAACTCTGTTTCATTCTTTCCCAAACCTCATGCCCGTTCTCTGTGTTCCTCATCTAAGCGTCTTTCCCTCTCCTCTTTACCCAAACCACTGAAGCTGATGGCCTCACAAAAACCACAACGTGAAATCAAATTCGTGATGGCTTCTCCGAACTGGACAGGGTATGAAGAGAGCAATGGAAGACTTTCGGATGGCAGATTGCTTCACTTCAACAGTCTTAAATTGAAACAGGTGAATTTTATTAGATTTTAATGATGCTGCATTTAATTCCTAAGGTACAAAAAAAAACAAAACCCAAATGCCTAATCAAGTGTAAGCATATCCTAATGCTTTTCTGAAATTAAAGCAGCTCTTCATTGTCCATCATCATGCACGTCAAGAAATAAATCACGATCTGTGCGTTCCCTGTGGGCAGCAGAAAATGAATACTTAAGCACCATTATCACGGCTTTTATTTTACTGCATAAGAATCTGACCACTACATGACTAGAACTGACAATGCATTTAGCTCTTTTGGGAACACATCATAAAATTGACAAGCAATTAGCTCTGTTGTGCTTTGGGATGTTTGCTATCAAGAGAGAGAAACTGGCCTCTTTTAAAAGACTCTATTATTGTCAGTATTTTGAAAAGGAAGGAACATTTAGCAGTCTTTAACAAGAGGACTTTAATTCGTATGATGGTGGTACATTAAAAATGGGCTTTTGATATGCCAGAGCATGACAATGGAAACAAATACAAGATGACAGTTAAAGTTGCATGATGGCACCAAGCCAAATAATTTGAAAATATTTTCTACAGAAGCCATTTGTCTTTTCTTTTGACGACAGACTTGAGCATACTCTTCATTTTTCCTGTCTCTTAATACAATTTAATTCCATTGTTCACAGCCCACATCATGTAAGTGGCAGTTTGTGTAATCTTCCTTTTTGTTTGTTTTTCTTTTTCCTTTTATATATGAAGCCAATCCGTCCCACAGACTCCGTGAATCAACCTGTTCCTCTACGACCTAAGGGCAAGAACTGGTAAAAAAAAAAAAAGCATTAACATCTGGCTGTACACTGAGCAGTTATTTACTCCCTCTCTTTCGCACAGCAGTGACACCAATCTGTTCCTGAGCCACCACCATCACCTTAATGGTATGATCACCAGTGCGGTGCAGGAATCTCCCTTAGCCCTCATCACTAAACCGTGCAGACAGAGCAGCTCATTCAGTAACAAGCCCTTTCTGGCAGCAGGCTCCTCCCCCTACCCCCTGCCCATTAACTTGAGCACTAGCACCAAGGAGATGTCGGCCAGCTCTACTTCTCCACCAAAATATTTTGCTTCATCAACTGTTTCTCACACACAAAGCAAGACACCATTTCCCAAGACTCTTCATCCAAGGAAGAGCCTCTCTAAAAACAACTCATTCTGTAAACCTCTAGACTTGGTCAGAATCATTGAGTCTGATATCCGCAGCAGCAAAGATTCAGACTCCATAGGAGATGATGAAGATCAAGATGATATTGAGGATGAAGACTCCGGCAGCAGCCTGTCAGGTCAGATAAAACAGACCTTTTTAAGAAATCCTATAAAGAGATAAATTCCATTGATCATATATTATTGCAGATAAAAGCTGATGAAACTAGAGCTTCACTGTCCTTTATGGTGTGATTGTGAGCAGAATACTGACTGGGATATCAGTGTAATCGTTCTCTGTTTTCTTGTGTCGCTCTGGAATCCACTTCAGAGTCAGAGAGCAATCCGGAGAGCGACTCTGATAGCTCAGAGGATGATGGAAAGGAGCAAAGGGAAACGGAAGTGGACAACAACGAAGACAAGACTTGTCTGACACTCGTTAAAGCACCTTTGTCTATTCACAAGTTCTCTTCCAACATTTCAACCAAGCAAAGACTTAACCAGCACCTCATCAAGCCTCCAAGTTTATCTCGTTGCCTCCCTGCCAGCATAGTTACCAGTTCAAGGGCACTGAGTAACCAGAGCACCCTCTCGCCTTCTTTCACATTTACAACACTGCCAGGTATGAGATCTGTTTGCCTAAAGACGAAATACATCCACCTATTTCAGTAGAATGTGACTTTGGAAACAAAATAGGATCCAAGCCAAAAACTGTGTTTTACTTTTCCTCTTGGCCCATCATGTATATTGGTGTTTTAGATTTCTTTATTCTCCTTACTTTTTGCTTATTCAGGCTGTTCTCAGTGTTTTGCAGTATGAAAAGATGGATGTACAATTTTCAATACTCATAAATTCAACTATGTATCTAAAAAAACTGGGTATGCTATTATCATTGTCAGCATCAATTTTATTGGTTTAATAACCCAGTCACATATCATTTATGTGAGCTATTAAAAATAACATCTTCTGATCAGTTTTAATGGGACAGTATTATTTCTAGTTCCATTTGGTCCTGCTAGGAAGAAAAATCACACATCTGTATAACATGATTACTAGTAATTCTAATTTCATTGATACTGGCATGCTCTAGTGAAATGGAAAATTAAATCACTAGAAGTAAAGTTTGCGATACAATATATGAAATAAAAAAATGGTCTCCCTTTGGGGTTTGATATTCACAATAACATCTCCCCCCCTTATTTCATGTAGCTGCGATACACACACACTCATACAAACATATGTCCAGTTGGTAACATATATTCTGTTTCAGGTAAGAGAAGGAGAGTAACAGATGAGAGAGCTCTGCAACTGCCTCTTGAATTTGGGTAAGAGATCCTGCACTCGGTTCATAATTTACGAAACAATGGACTGAACATGTTCTGTATGTCCCTGGTTTAGTACCTATGTATTAGTGTGTCCATGGAATTGGTATAATAGCTCAATGAAAGCTGAACAACCATTTCTTAAATGTGAGCTGCAGTTTTTATTTAATAAATTGTCCCGATGCTACAGCAAAATGCCATGTCTTCATGATAACCAAGTACAACATACAATAAATTAGTTCTTAGAAAGCTTTCAGTGGCAACTTCAGCCCATTCTCTCAAACTGTCATACCATGAGGCCATAGGTGAGTTATTTATTTGTTCTTGTTTGGGGCACATCCACATGTAGAAGACAATATGTGATATGAAATCAAGAAAACAGTGCTGCTAGATTTCCTGATTTGAGGTCTGTTGAATATTCATCAGAAGCTAAGTGTAAGTAAAACACAAAAACATCCTTGTTTTCCTTTCAGGGATATTATGAACTCCAGTCTTCAGCAGTGGGTCATAGTGTGCAGGAAATGAACTGCGGCCTAGCAGCTCAACATTAAGTGGTTAATAGTATCCTGCCCCAACACAGACATGCAACATTAGCAGCTCCCTTCCCACAAATCCTACATCCTTGGATCAGAGCGCCTTTCATCTTATGGGCATGTTTTGATAAGTAGGTTTAAAGGAAGCAGAAGCCACAAGCACATACATCAGCCCCCTGCTCTGTCTGGAGAGTAACCCACATGTCTGCTCTGTAAACCATGCCTCTCTCCAGCAGAGCTCAGTGGAATTGAGGGGTTGCCCCACTTGGCACATGGCCATTTAGGACTGACTACCAAAAGGGTCAGAGGACATCATATGCAGATGCACTTGGTCTTCTTTTTAGAATGAAAATGTCTGTCCCCATATTTACTGTAGACTAATAATGAAACCTGTAGCTTTATGAAAAACATAGCAATGATGGATGAATGTAGCTGGACATTAAACCTTTTTTGAGCAGTATTCTGGATATTTCTCTGTTCCTCAGCTGGCAGAGAGAGACCCGGATCAGGACTGTGGCAGGTCGTCTGCAAGGAGAGGTAACCTACTTTGCCCCATGTGGGAAGAAGCTGCGTCAGTATCCTGAAGTGATGAAGGTAGATCTACAGTTGTCAACAACTGTACACCCTGCCAGCATTAGTAAAGCTTTACATAATCACCAATGAGGTGAGAGAATTATCATGTCTGATTTAGTGTGAATTAGTACATGTTTTTCTCTTATCTGCAGTACCTACTCCGCAATGGGATAACTGAAATCTCACGGGATAATTTCAGTTTCAGTACAAAAGTTAATGTTGGTGTTTTCTATGAAGCCAGAGAAGAACCAGAGGTATATGTTTGTACTTGTTTGTGTTTTATTTTTTGAGTTTGAAAAATACCCAATATCCATCATAACCAATCATTGCAGTGTGTTTATTATGTCCAGTTCATAATCAGTGTCACCAGTGAACGCCAATTAATGCTTTATTTTGTCCTTCTACTTGTTACATTCCAGGGTTTGCAGTGGTGCTTGCTGGCAGAGAAGGAGATCACCCCTAATATTATAGCAATGGATGGGAGGCGCAGCCGTTGCACAAAGTTTGGGCACCAGCCTATAGATAATGGTGCTGGAAACAATCAGTGGAGGCCTCATCCTCCAAATATTGGTGAAAATATCACTCAGGATGTCAGCGATGCCAAACTGCTACGCAAACTGGAGGCTCAAGGTCAGTATGCATCTATAAAAAAAATCAGGCACAGGAAGTTGAAGTTCTTTTCATGTTAAAATAATCTTCTCTATAGCAGTTCTCCTCTAAATAGTTTTTGGAAAACAGTAGTTTTTATTTGTCACTAACCCATTTGCCATTATTTCACATAAAAATGATGCTTACTACAAAAACATTTTCTGTGTGGCTTGTTTAATTGGTTTTACCTTTGTATTATATGATTTCATTAACATTTAATTGTCAACAGAAATAGCTCGACAGGCAGCTCGGATTAAAATGTTGAAGAAACTTGAGAAGCAGGCCATGGTGCAAGCAGCCAAACAAGCAAGAAAGCAACAAGGTGAGCAGCTGCCCACTAGTCAGACATCACGCTAAGACTATACTGTTGGACTGTACAAACCCCGATGTTTATTTTCACACACAAAAAAATATGAGTGATGCAAGTTGTGCTCACAATTTCCACATTTTGGGGTACTTTAATGTCTGTTCTCTTCTAACAGCCCCCTTTCTTATACCACACTTACTTCTGCCCTCAGGCACCCGTCTGCTTTTGGTTTCATGTTTGTGAAATGAAAAGTATGTCTCCTAATAAACTTTGTAAATGTACCTCTGTCACATTTGTGTTATATACATGGAAACTATTTTTACTGACTGTTAAAATGTACTCTTAATCTGCACGGATTGACAGGATTGAAATATGGCTTGAATAAAAATAATAAATATAGACTTGTAGATCAGTCACAGATTAAGAGAACCTTGAGAAAGTTTTCCCTTTGAACAAATAAATAAGGAAAATTTCCTGATTTTGCATCTCTAACTGACTTTTGTGTATGAGCACAGTGCAATGTCAAAGTCAGTGTGCAGCCCTGCATAATGTTGTGTTCATGCCTGACTGGTTTGTGTGTTCCAGCAATAATGGCTGCAGAGGAGAGGCGTAAAAAGAAAGAGCAGATGAAAATTCTGAAACAACAAGTAAGAACTTTACGTGTTCTTTATGTATTGTTTCAATTTATTGAGCAAAATTTCTGGACTGTCTGCTGCTGCTCTGCTAATATTCAAGTCCTCCAAGGTGAAAAGGTTTTAAGCACAGTGGAATTGGTTTTGAGGTTCTTAAAGAAGTTGCTTTTCTTCAAGTTGGTGCACCTTCCCCATCTGCATAGACCCCCACTGTACTTTACCTCCCCTTGCCACTCTATAACATGCATGACTTAACAGTTAATTCATTTTCTTGCCCTCATCCTTTTACCAGGAGAAGATCAAGCGCATTCAGCAAATTCGCATGGAGAAAGAACTCCGTGCACAGCAAATTCTCGAGGTTTGTCCTGAAAGTTATTGCAGAAACGTTCTGAAACACTTCCTTTTTGCTGTTGATAGGATTTTCATTAAAAGAAACAATGTTAAGCTTTTATTGAATTATGTGGCCCCACTTTTTTGTCACATCTTGAGAGTACATGAGAGATTTATGTATGTAAATTTCATCAAACCATTTGGAGCTTATTAAAAGAAATCCAGTTTTTATTGTGTGAGAGGTGGCCCAGAGTTTCCCATCAAAAGGGTGGAATAGAAGCTGTGAAGTCTTTTAGCTTTTATAGATCAAATTTCAATCAACATGGTATGCAAGTTCTTTGTAACAGGATTTTGTTTGGGATATAAGTACTGATAGAAATCTTGCTTTATTTTTTTTCCCTGCCTGCATTGATGATAACTATAACCAAGTTGTCATTCAGTGTCAATGAGAGGAAATATTTCTTTTTTTCAGTCAAAATTTGAAATGAACCATTCAGATCTTTCCTATGATGAATGATCTGTAGCACCTCTGTTACATGTCTATCGTACCTGCTTTGATTATACAGGCGAAAAGAAAGAAGAAAGAAGAAGCAGCCAATGCCAAAGTTCTAGAGGCTGAGAAACGAAACAAAGTAAGATAATACAGCTTGTCTTCTATCCTCCTTGTCTGACACACCTCTGCATTTGTGTGTATGTACTGTATATCCAGTCTGTTCAATTTACGTAACTATCAAGAGTTTCTTTTTCACAGGAGAAGGAGATTCGGAAACTGCAGTCTGTCATACTGAAGCACCAGGTGAGCATTTTGCCCTTCATCAAATAACCCAAAAAATAAGCAGTATTCCTCTGTGCTGAAGTTAACTGTCTAAAGATGGTCTTGATCCAGGGATCTTCAATATTAAATGTGCATGGTCAGATTATGCTCTGGGATTCTTGGGTGTATTTTTATTTCAACTGGCCATTGGTTACGTTTTCCTTGCATTGATTTTCTCGTGTGATTTCTTACTTTTCTAACCCTTTCCACCAGGAGTTGGAGAGGCATAGACTAGATATGGTATGGGTATGTTTGTTTTTGCACGTTTAACAACGTATTGTGAATGTGTTGTGATGAATGGTTGCCATCATAGCAGTGCATTAAGTATAGCATTTACTCCAGTCATATTATGTTCTACACGGCCTTTCCAGGACGGCACACTGCCTACATCTATCACTAAGTGAAAACACATCTATTATCTGCCCGATACAATCAAAAATTTCTTGCACAGAAAATAAAACAGAATGCAAAAGCATTCTCATATCCTGAGAGAACATAATTTTTACTCTGCTTTGATTAAATCAAGTTACTCAGAATCATTTTACTCTGCAGCATATGAGCCATTTTTAATCCATTCTATCACTTGAGAGACATGAAGTGAATACATACATTTTTCTTTCCAGTGATCTGCTCCTGTGAATAATGACTAACTTTCCTCATTATTCTCAAAAATATATCAGATTCTGTAAGGGAGGTAATAATAGCAAAGATAAGTTGTCACTATAAGTAAAGGACATTCAAACTATAATAATGTAGATCTAATCTCTAGGATGGCCCAACAGTTTCCTGAGTACTTAATAAATCCAGTGCCTTGCTTGTGTGTAACACTTAATGTTTGCTGCTTATAGGCCTCCATTCAGTTTGCCTCTTGCCAGCATGCTCAGGTTATTAAATGCAGCTTCTAACTCTTGAATTTCTGCTTTGCATTTGCATCCCCACTTGCAGTTTAACTTTTTGTCTGTCAACTGTTACATGTTTTTACACATTATATGTTGTTCAGTGTGCACGATTTTTACTGCGCAATGATTGTCACAAATGGTGATCAATCTTTCATCTTCCACTGTGCATGTTAAGAGATTCATGCTGTGTACAGATGAGCTAGTTTCTCTTTGTTTAGTGAGTAGAAACATGTCTCTGCTGTCAGGAAAGGGAGAGACGCAGGCAGCACATGATGCTCATGAAGGCTGTGGAGGCCCGTAAGAAGGTGGAGGTTGGTATCACCTTGTTTGCACATTCTCTTTGTCTCTGGTCATCCATACCCATGTTCTCTGATTAGTGCAGTGCTTCTCAATTATTTTCTGTTGCACCCCCCCTAGCAAGAAGAAAACAGTTTGCGGCCCCCCCCACTCTCCTCCGCGACTATAAATATCAATTGCCTATAAAATTGTTAAGTACACCTCTGCATAACATTGTATCCTCACTAACATTAAAGAAAATAAAAAAAGGAAAAAAGAAATATACAGTTTACAATTTATAACAAAAAGAACTCTATTAACATTATTTTTTAGTTTATAACAAAAGTTTTAAGTGCATCAATTTGCCTGAAATTAAGAAAGCTTGTTTAAACTGTAAACATTTTGACCAACTTATTGTACCATTTGATACTGAAAAATAAAATTAAATAAAATCAATAAAAAATAAGAAATTCAAATTCAGTTCAGCAGCATTAACTGAGGAGCACCAATACCTTAACCTACAAAACAAAAATGAATTTTTAAAAAAAAATTTATTTTATTTTTTTAATCAAAATGAAGTGAGAATGAATGGCTACAATGAGCTCGTTTAGGCAGTGCACAGCTTTTTGGGTTTGAAGCATAAAATTGAACTCTCAGCTCCTGCTCAGTGTTTCTGCTCCTCTGCTATTGTGGGCCTTTTTGCACTGAGCAGTTTGGTGTGCCACCTTATATTATGCTAACAGAGCTCGCTGATTTACTAAAGTAGCATTCACAATGCGGGATGATTTCTGGCGATATTCGGCACGTTTTCGCTGAAAAACCTTCAGCGGCCTGTCAGCGTGATTGGGGTGTAATGTCTTTAAGTTCCGCATTAATTTATTAGGCTATTAATTTACTAGGCTTCATTCATTCTTCATTCATTCCAACATTTTTAGATACAGTAAACACACCGGCCTCTCCTCATCTCCCACTGTAGTCACAGTGAAGCAGTACAGATGCTTCTTCATAGTTTCTCTAGCTGATACTCCCTGCGCACATTTGTCAGAGTGCCACTGCTAACTACTGTAGTGGATGTGCAATTACACTTTATTCTAGTACAGCAAAAAAAATGGTGGGGTGTGGGGCCACGCCCCACTATTTGAGAAACACTGGATTAATGTGTTTTCTTCTAAATGAAGGTGCATTACAGTCTGTAATGGTGAGCCATAACATCTTAAACATCTGCAGCATTGTCAAAGATGCCTGTTCTTTTTCATGGTTACAGGAGAAGGAGCGTCTGAAGAAAGAAAAGAAGGATGAGAAACGATTAAACAAGGAGAGGAAATTGAAGCTTAGGAAATTGGAACTGGAAAAGGCAAAGGAGCTGAAGAAGCCAAATGAAGACATGTGTTTAGTAGATCACAAGGTATGCACACACTATGGAGCTGTTGCCAGATGATAATGAAAGTCCATGTATGTTGGATGTTGGATAGTCGTGGATAGTCTGCATCTGTGGAGTAGATATGTGTGGAAAGATTGGATTTTCTCCCAACACTGTGTTTGTTTTTGTCATGGAAATCAGTCATTTTAATCAGTGAATACATGACATGCATAAAGATTAGAAAGGATCTTGAAAGATGAATCAAAAAACTTTAATAAAATACCTTAGAGAATGTGGAAATTTATCTTTCTAATCCCCTGAACATGGAAATGACATTGTCTCCATCAATCCTGCTGTCCATCTGCTATATAACCTTTGTCTTGAGCATGTCTCGCAAACTGTTCGTACTGCTATTTTAAATTTTATATGAATTTTATGTTGTATGGTTTCTATGGTGACATGTTGTTTTAGGTCTACATCATAAACTCATAAACCCTACTTGAGGTTCACTAAAGAAAAACAGAAAAAGGGAAAGTGGGTGTTCATCTACAGAGAACTCTTAAAAAAACAGTTTGGGTTGAAATACTGCCACTAGGTGGCTGTTGTACCCTAACAACAGCCATATCGGATCTTTTCTTAACATTCCTAACACGGGGTTTAATGGACAAATGTAAGTGAACATAACACCAGCACTGCATGAAATCTTGTATCTAATTCTTTATAAATAAATCAAAATAAAATTAACAAAATATGTCAGGGTTTATTTGTGAACACAACCATTCAAGTGCATCACACTACACAGAAAAGCTGTAAGAAAACATAACATATATGCATTTCCAGGTGTGTAATTTTATAGAGGAAAACAAATAACAATTTTTAAAATATGTAGAAACTGAATTAATCAAACAGTAAAGTAAAAAAAATGAAAATCATCTGTTAATTTGAAAAGGAATATACCAGATTTCGTACAAAGAAATTGATGGTTTGATCTGATTTCATATTTTTGTGAGGGTTTATTCCACAAAATGATAGACAGTCATAATGGAATCACAGTTTTATAGTTTTATAGTTTGTATTCTTATTAAGCTGGAATGGGGCGAAAAGTTAAATCATTTTTCTAAATGACTTAAATTATTTTTTTCTTGGAGACAAATTTTTGTAAGATGCATTTAATTGAAAAAATTTTAATAAAACTTTTGTATTTCTTTCTAGCCCCTTTCAGAATTGTCCCACATGCCTGGTCTGATCTTACCACCAAATACGTTCTCTGACTGCCTGATGCTGCTCCAGTTTCTCCACAACTTTGGGACAGTTCTGAGGTTAAACCCAAATGGACATGTTCTCAGCCTGGGTGACCTTCAAGAGGGGTTGCTCAACATTGGAGACGGTATGGGGAAAGTACAGGACCTGCTTGTGAGCATGCTCTCTGCAGCCGTGCGTGATCCTGGTATACTTGCAGGATATAAGGTTAGAGTTGGATTGTTTGAATACTTGTACTGTATTTTACATGTGTGCACAATTGCATAAATGCATATAAACCTGTGACCATACAGCTAAGTGATCTAAGATGGTATCAGTATTTAATGCTGATACTTTACATATGTATTCAAAGCATATTTTATATTCTGCTTCACCTTGTAAGCAAAACATTTAAGAGCTGATTGTGACACATTTTATTTGATTCCATTTTTGAACACATCTATCAGAGTAAGACTGCCTTAGGGGACAGCCTGACCCATGTGGACATCAACCGCGACAATGTGTCTGAGATTCTGCAGATCTACATGAATGCTCACAGTGAGCAGGCTGCTCTGGCCATCAGCCTCAGGACCAAGGCTTTTCAGGCACACAGCCCGTCACAGAAGGCCTCCATGTTGGCATTCCTGGTTAATGAGCTCTGTTGCAGTAAAGCTGTGATCAGGTGGGGCACCCTAAACTCTTAACAGTAAACCAAACTGTAAAATTGTGGTGATTTTATAACTCAAATACACATGTGTTCACTAAATAATTGTTGAAAATGATTTAGTGTAAGTTAATCTCTGCAGCTGGGAGAAGGACATTGACATGGTTTAGCCACACGCGCTTCAAATTTAATGGAACAGCAGAGGTATCGAAAAGAATAGAACAACATGATAATCTAATATGAGCAACGGTCTCACAAGATTGTACCAACCTAATCAACTTTTCATTATTGATTACTTTGAAACACATCTAATTCACATTATAGACGGGTGCAGCACTATCACCACTGGTTGAAGAAACAGTGCAGTGTTATAACCTTGTGTGGTATTTTGCAGTGAGATCGACAAAAACATTGATCACATGACTAACTTGAGGAAGGATAAATGGGTTGTCGAGGGAAAGCTCCGCAAGTGAGTATCTGCATCATGTTCTTCAAAGACCCTGCACTAATCTTCTTCTTGAAATGAAGGGGAAAAAAAATCCTAAACAATGTGAATTATTTAACTAGTCTGAATTACACATGCATTTTTGAGCAACATGTGAACTCTACGAGCTCAATGTCCTTTTTTGTCTGCAAAGACTGAGAAGCATCCACGCCAAGAAGACAGGGAAAAAAGAAGGCAGCATGGGGCTGGAGGATAGCCACATCTTTGCCAACCCCACCGCCAGAAACAAAGGTAAGAGGAAAGAGGGGGACAGTGAGGAGGAAGAGGATGATGAAGAAGACAGTGAAGACCAAGGAGATGAGGACGATGAGGAGGAAGAGGAATCAGGAGGGAAGAGGGCAAGGAAAGCAGAGATATGTGAAGAAGAGGTCAGTGAAAGCATGATGCTTTTATTGCAGCCAGCAGAAAAACAGTTATAAGTAAATGTAGAGTGAATGTTAAAGAGATATTTATTAATCTAGGATGACAACACACGCCTGGCTAGCATGGAGGAGCTGGAGAAACTAATAGAGAAAACATACAAGGTGAGTGGATACCTGTGAGAAATGTGTTACCTTCACAATCAGCTCATAAATTAATTTAAAAATTCTTCTGTCTGTCTTTTCAGCAACAGAGTCAGATCAGACTGAAGTTATTTGATTCATCTCAGTGTCTGCGCTCAATGACGATCGGACAGGACCGCTACAGGAGACATTACTGGCTCCTCCCACAATGTGGCGGAATCTTTGTGGAAGGCATGGAGAGCAGTGACGGTACAAAGCAACGCTAATTGCTGACATTTATTTGTTTGTTTTGTTCACAATGCATGTGATGGAAGAGTTAGTTTTCTTTAGTTAATGCCTTTTTTTTAGGTAATTTCACATTTTTGTTTTTTTTTCCTCAGGTTATGAAGAAGTTGAGAAAGACAAGAAAAGACAGGGGACCGCTCAGGTTATTAAAGCATTAGGAGACTACTGTGAACTGGAACAAACAAAGAAGCCTGTGGTCTGCAGCCCAGCACAAAGCACAGACGGTGATTCAGCCACTCAAGAGACCCAACAGAACAAAGATAACCTCAATCTATTCCTCCAAAAACCTGGTTCCTTCTCTAAGCTAAGCAAACTCCTTGAAGTGGCCAAAATGGCTCAAGATTCAGACAAGCGCTCAGTTGAAGTCCCTCCTGCCTCATCTTATCCTTCATACTGCACTGCTCAGACAGCCACTTCTCAGCTGGGACTGACAGATAAAACGGACTCTCCAGTGCCATCTCTGCTAAAAGGCAGCCCCTGGATAACCCGAAGCCCTCAATCTATCCTTCATGACGAGCAGCTCTCCAAGATGCTCTTGGAGCAGAGCTACCAGTGGTTCAGCCTTTTTCCACGCTCCCCATGCGACGAGTCGTCAGTCACCTCTGGCTCCGGGCCTCTGACCTCCTTGTCTCCTTTGCAAACCAGCAGTCCCAACCCCACCTCTTCCCTTTCTCCTAATCCTCCAGCCACAGCCAGCTACAGTTCTCCCACTGACATCAATAACACGGAGTCATCTGCTGTTCATGTAGGTGGACAAGAATATCTCTGTCATCTTTCTATCATTTTTAAATGTGCTGTGCTTCCATCAAGACATTGCCTGTAAATTTTCTATATTACATGATGTTGCACATCTAATCTGTCAAACCTGTTAACAGCCCACTGTGCTGTCTTTTACATGCTGCAGTTTTTGGTGGTCATGATTTAGGGTGGTAAAATAAATGGTATGTGTGTGTGTATTTTCCCTCCTAGCAAGTAAAGTCTAGTATTCATCAAAGCACACTGACTCTTTGTGACATGTCCAGCACAGCGACAATTCCCATCAGGCTGTCTCTACCCCCATTGCAGGATCTAGCTTCTCAGGACGTAGAGGATAAAGGGAACAAAGTCTTCTTCCTGGAAAATAGCAATCCTGTCAACAAGAGCGAGACCCCAGAGCCCCTGAGTGACAAGGCTGTTTGTGACACATTCCTCAATGCAGAGGTGGCCAAGACCCAGGATTACTGTAGTCCTCAGCCGATTCCAGAGGGTAAGACGGGTTCACCACCAGTACGCACGTATGAAGTATGCATTATAGACATACTCAGTCCACACAGGAGCTGAATGCATGCTGTGATTGCTATCGGTCATGATTCCCCTACTTTGCTAAAAATTCAACAATTATGTGACAGTCGTTTAAATCTGTGCATGTTGGCAGAGATGCTTTCTGGCTGGTGGAGAGTGTCAGACATGGAGGAACTGGATCGTCTGGTCGACGCCCTGCACACCCGAGGCATCAGAGAGAAGGTTCTGCAGAAACAGATCCAGAAACATAAGGAGTACATGACCCAGCTCTACGCCAGAAGCGCTGATGGTCGGTCCACATTTCCTCTGCTGTTGTAATCAACAGATTTATATTGATACTGAATGTGTCACAAGATCTCATTGTCATGTGATGCTTAGTAAATTTAAATTACAGCAAACCACTGTCAACAGAAATCTATTTCTTTTATTTGATGTAGGTAATTTACTGTGCATCTTGTGGTTCCAGTAATAGGTATGGCAGAACTTGAGAAACAGGAGGTGAGTGAGGAGACTGTGGAGAGTTGGTGCATAGAGGAGCAGGCCATGGAGGTGGACATCATGATGCTGCAGCAAGTTGAGGACCTGGAGAGGAAAGTTGTCTCCGCCAGCCTGCAGATCAAAGTACTGATCAATGAGATTTTATTCTTTCATTCACACCTTAATTCACAAAATTGCATGCAGTGATGGCCTCCTGGGACCTCATTTTGCCATGCGCCATCAATCATGTGTTGTAATTACCACATCTTTCAATGTCTCTCTCAGGGCTGGATGCAACCTGAGCCTCAGTCAGAGAAAGAGGATCTGGTTTATCAAGAGCACAAGCTCTTGTCTTCCTCCACTCCAGAGAAGAAGAAGAAGAAGAGGGAAACCAGCCAGGAGGACAGTCCTGGCGCTGTGGTGCGGCAGCCCAACAACCCCCTCGACATAGCTGTCATTAGGCTGGCGGAGCTGGAAAGGAACATTGAGCGAAAGTACGTTAAAAAACCCTCAACTACAGCTTTCCAAATGATGCTAGATAATGTCTCTGTACCTGCTGCTGTCCCGTTCTTCAGTGGTGATGGTTCTAGACTCAGTCTATGGAATCTGAACCTCACAGCTGCTGCTTCTGAAACCAGTCTCTTCTGTTACAATCTAGTTCGCTCACCAGTTGTTTGTTTGTGTTGTGTTGTTGCTGTGATAATGTTTATGTCTTATTACACACTGTGATTTTCTGTAATGTCTGCCCAGTGGGGAGGAGGCAGCTCCAGGGATGAGGTTGTGGCATAAAGCCCTTGCTGAAGTCCGCAGCTCAGCTCAGCTTGCACTCTGTATTCAGCAACTACACAAGTCGATCGCCTGGAAACAATCTATTGTGAAAGTGGTTAGTGACTCCTGATTTCACACTTGGAATTACTGTTTCTATAGATTTATCATAAATGAACTGAATGTATGAATTAACTCATTTTAAGGATTTACTCCTATTTAAGGATTGATCATTTAGACTGTGTTTTCTGTTTCCTTTTCATTAAAACTACCACATAAACAGTTTGAATTTATTATGTGTATATGTCTCTATGAAAATGAAGGTTATGACAGTGAATCTGTGTGGCGTCTGTTCCTTAAAGGGTCTTTTCATAAGAAAATTTTAAGATGAAAAGGAAATATGTTACCACATCAGATTACATTCTTTACCAGGCATGAAACACATCAGATCAGCATGTCAGTGTAATCAATAACAAATGACAGTCTTTCAGAATGGCTGGGCCCACAGTATCACAGTCGTTTGTCATAGACTCCAATGGGATGGATCTAAGTTTGAAGTTAAACTATGTGGTACTTGGTGTTTCCAGCACTGCCAGTTCTGTCAAAAGGGTGATAATGAAGAGCTGCTCTTACTCTGTGACGGCTGTGACAAAGGCTGCCACACTTACTGCCAGAATCCCAAGATCACCATCGTACCAGAGGGTGACTGGTTTTGTCCCTCTTGTTCAGCTAAGGTATGTCAGTATAGTTATTCACAGAGTTGAGGGGTTTTTTTGTCGTGTCTTCTATTTTATTTCTACCATTTCTGTAATTTGATGCTATGTAACTGTGAAATGATAGCATAGCTGTTTCATAGATGTTATGTCTGTGACTATTTTTGTAGTTTCTGTGTATGTGTGTGTCTCTTTTACCAGTCATCTGTGTTCTGTCATTCAGGGAAGGGCTCAATCCCCCCATAGCAGGAGGCAACACAACCAAACAGCTGGAAGAGGGAAAAAGGGCAGTGAGGTAAAGCGTAAAGGTAAGCAATCAGCATTAGGAGAGCTCATCAAAGAGGAGGCTGTCAGCAGAAATGGCGTGCCAAAGAAGGTTACCAAGGAGATCAAGAGGAAGCGAGGAGATGACAGCCCACCCAGCTCCCAGGCCGGATATGACAGCTCCGACTCCTGTGCAAAAAACGCCAAAATGCCCAAATATGACAGCACAAATGGGCTGGGAATGTGCCGGTATACATAACACTCAGTCACTGCATTCGTATGAGCTCTTCTTATCATTGTTTGACATCTGTCCCATGCACTTCTGTAATACAATTAAAAGACAATCACTGTGTCAAGATGAACATATGACAAAAACGTGACAAGCACACACCAGTTAAGAGCTGCTGCTCATTCTCGTTCTCCCAGAGTGCTGCTGGCTGAGCTGGAAGCCCATCATGACGCTTGGCCTTTCCTCACACCTGTCAACCACAAAGCCGTCCCTGGATACAAGAAGGTCATTAAGAAGCCCATGGACTTCTCCACTATCAGAGAGAAACTCATCAATAACCAGTATGTTTGGACACGGCTTTTGATGGATGAATTCTTGGGGATTTTTTTGTGGCATGTTACGTTCCAATTTTTAATTTACACATCAATATAATTGAAACTTTTTCTCATAATTACAGGTACTCTAGCTTAGAAACATTCATCTTTGACGTCAACCTGGTTTTTGAGAACTGTGAAACATTCAATGAAGATGATTCAGACGTTGGACGAGCCGGCCACAGCATGAGAAGCTATTTTGACAAACGATGGGCTGAGCTGCTGAAATAAAGATTCCATTGTGGACTTTATACACAATATATCACACATCATCCTTCGTGCTGAAAGCCCCGTGTGATACTGAATCAATGCACAGTTTTAATAGCACACGTGCAACTGGGAATGGACAGCTGAGAATATACACATATCCTTAAGTGCAATACCGTTTTATTTATCCAAACACAAGTATTCTTTAATTTAATATTGCATTTTCAAAAGGAAGATCTCTGCTGTATACAGGCCATTGTGTTTTCTAAATCAGTCTTTCAATTTAGTGGTTGTGTGTTTTTATTTTGTTAATTATGTCACTTTTTGTGTGAGTAAAAGTGGGAAATGGCACACAGCTTTAAAAAAATATTGCTCTATGGAGAACTGAATGAGCCAATCAAAAAAATGTTTACAGAGTTTTGAGGAGTATAGATTAAAGTAAGTGCTAATGTTTATCTGTGTTTCTGGGATAAAGGAGACACCAGTGTTATTTATAACAGGCATAACTGTAAAGTACTCATTGCACAGACTTGTTTAAACTATCGTTGATAAAGAGTGACTGAAGGACTTCATATCTTATACTGTACTTCTGTGCTGAATATCTCCTCAAAACACTGTCTTCTCAGTATTGTAGTGCCTGACCTCTGACCTCTAAACAGTGTATGAGTTTAGGGTTGAGTTTTTGTATCTTTGGTGTGTGTACTGTAATTGTCCTCCACAGTGTATTGTAGGAAACTTTTCCAAGAATGTAAACCTCATTACCAAGAAATTCAACTTGTGTTTCATTTCCAAGCATTTCTGTTAGCCTGACATCACATGAAAACATGAACCAAAATCTGATCCAGCAGGGAGACGGCCAGTGGAACGACCACTGAAGGCGTCTCTATACGTCAAGCAGCTGTCTTGTAAAGTGATATTGTGAGATGAGTCGCAACTTAATACGTACCAGTATTATTTTGATATAGAGTGTGTGGCTCATAAAAATCAACCTTTTTTTCCAGAATAACAGACATCAGTATCTCCCTTATTAATGTCTGGTTTAAGGAAATGTTAACAATTCAATTGATATTATTAAACCTTTTCCCCCCTCATTGTTGATATTAGACACAACAGAAATTAACCTTGTGTTCATTTGATGTTTACTGTAGTTGTGGAATTAATCCAACAACATTTACCCAAATTACTGTACTGCACTGAGGTACAGGACAGTTGTGAGGTCCTTTTTCAAACTGATTCTGCTATAGTAGTTTATTATACAGTATGTATTCAGTAAAACAAATTATGAAGCACTCATAGTACCGTCCATATATGTTTATGAAGCCTGTTAAAAATAAATCACTGACTTTTGGAGTAGATCTTGATACAAGTGAATTTATGATGTATGTATTTTTCACTTGCTTTATCAAGTGAAAAACATCAACATGAATCACGCCCTGTTGTTTGGATGGGAGTTCAGTTAAATGGACTTGAGAGTCTGGGAGGAAACGGGAGCTTTATGAGTAATATTCTGGTTCTTAAAACAGAGGACGACAAAACTTTTCACAAAGAAACCATTGTCATCACATCATGGCTTTTTTTTTTTGGAACAAATTAAGAAAGATACTACTATATAAACTTTCTCACCAATCTCATGCCCACACATTTTTAAATCTCACCGTTGTGGCCCGCCCCTTTCTGTGGCATCATCTGTAGAAGTAACAGGAAGCAAACAACGCAACTATGGTGTCTTATGTCACCCACGATCACCATGTTCATTCCATTGAAGTTGTACTTCTAGGTCCCCGTTTCAGGAAGCAGGATTAACAAATCCAAAGATAAACCTGTGGCTCTTGGTTGACTTACCCTGAACCTGCAAACTCAGGTTTTCCGGTTTCACAAAGGCTATCTGGGTTAGTTTTGTCAACCCTGGGTAAGTTGACCCGCAGTTTAGTAGGCACGAGACAACTCTAAAAAACTATTCTCCGAGCCCCGATTCAGCGAGTTACCATGACGACAGACGAGAAGCGCTCTGCGTACTTTACAGCAGTCTAAGAACAGATTTTAATCTATGCATCTAAATACTTCGAGGACATTTTCGGAAGAAATGAGCAGTGCCACTGTAAGACCATAGATCAAAACTAGTGCTTTGATCAATGACAGTAGGTCAGAGAGCTTTGATCTTTGACCTATGCAAGTAGGTCAGGGTAAAATTTTGAATTCAGGGGTGTGAGGGGATATTGCAGTTTGTGACTGTATTGGTTCTTGTTTCTGTCTGTTTTTGTCACATGATACACATGTGTTGTTCTCCTAAGGGAGGCACTACTATGAGGAACAACACGATCATATCACAGGCCCTCTCGGGCGTCATCTCAGGGAACTGGAAACCTGCTTTCAGCAAACATACTGTCATTTCCACTCAGCCTGTCTGTCAGGGGCCTGGTTCAGTGTCGGATCAGCAGCCTCGGTTGCCATGGGTAACCCCTGTCACCCAGATAAAAGCCATCAAACTCTCCTGTAATGTAAAGTGGATTCAATTAAACAATGGAGACAAGTGAATTATTGTGCAAATTTCCAGGTTACTGACCACATTGCAGTGTTACTCAGGTAAGACTATGAAACAGTAATCAATCTACATGTACCTGCACATTTATGCTGTGAATGGACTTCCTGTTCACGTCATCAGCCTCATCAGGTTTATTCCTCTGACCCAGGGTTAAGTTACCTCCCCTTGTGAAACTGACAACCCTGGTTTTCCCTTATTTCAGGGTTAACATACAGGGTTTCCACTAAAAACTGCTTCACCGAGAAATTATTTGAATCAATTTTAAAGGAAAAACAAAATAATGATGTCATACTCCGGATCTATGTATTTGCGGTTACTTTCGTCTTAAAAACAATATTACGAAACAAACGAAAAAAAAAACAAAACATGCGTGGACTTTGACTGTTGTGTAACCATCAATAAATAATAATTGCATGACTGATAAAAAAAAAAAAAAAAACTTTATGGCTTTAGTGGGCCTGAAAGTTCCTGAAGCGACAGACGAAGAGCAGAAGTTTGTGTCGTTGGAGGACTTGCGCTTCTGAACCGAACAGAACCCGTCAGACAGCCGCTGTCCCTGCCTTCTCTCTGGGGGCTGATATCCGTATATTTTGCGCCACCTTGTGATCGAACCTTTTCCCCAGGAACATTTATTCTGGTTACAAGATGGTGTCGATAGTTGCCACTCTCGGCCACCACACGGACGAGGTGAGCTGCTGCTCCTTCTCCCCGTCCCTCCTGGCCACCTCCTCCGGGGATAAAACCATTCGCGTCTACAGCGCGTCTGACTTCACGGAGCTTCCGTTCTCCCCTCTGACGGGTCACGGCTACGGAGTCCACGGCTGCTGCTTCAGCTCCTGCGGAAGCGTCCTGCTCAGCTGCTCCACGGACGGATGCGCCATCCTGTGGAGCTCGGAGACAGGGGAGGTGGTCGCCACGCTGAAACACCCAGACCGCAGTCCGCTCCGATTCTGCGCGTTTGCGCCAGACTCGTCTTTCTTTGTGACCGGAGCCAGTGACGGGACTGTGGCCCTGTGGGACTACTCCTGTAAGACATTACACAGGTAACAGTAACCCACATGCAGCTGACCCACACAGATGTATGATATTACATTGGCCTGTTGGTGTAGCTGGTGTGTCAAACATAAACAGATTGCAGTCAAATTAAGAAAAAACGTTTTCTTTCTCACTTAAAGGACTTTTTAATAAAGCTAAGGCTACATTTTAGTGAATAATATAGATTTTTAGTGCTTTTCTCCCTGTAAAATTGGTCTGGTCGAGTGATGCCCCTGCTTCAGTCCTCTCTTGAGTTCTTCCTTCCTTGATTGATGGGTTGGACCCCTGGTATAAATCTGACACCGTTGGTTTCCAGATGCAGTGCAGTCAGTGAGGCCAGTGTCGTGGCCTGCAGCTTCTCTCCCTGCAGCCAGATGTTTGTGTCCGGCTGCACCCACGGAGATCTGAGACTCTGGGATACAGACATTAACCTCCTGCACGCAGAGAAGAATGCCCACGACCTGGGGGTTGCCAGCTGTAGCTTTGCACCCCAATTTCATGTTGGTAAGTTTTTACTGCATGAAAGGTAAAGAACCCTGTTTTCACTTATTCCTCCTGGACAGGCAGACAGTTTCACTGTGATGCTTTGAGATGCTCGCATTTGAGTTTTCCCCAAAACATCTCAGCTGGTGCTGAAACAGTCTTTTGAAGTTAATCAGAAATGGTTTTTGATTTATTGTTTAACAAAACAAACAATTTGAAGCAAGGGATCTGGGAAATTTAGATTTTCACTTCTATATTTTGTGACATTCCTGAATGAAATAATATGAGTCATCTTTACCATGTTTTCAGATTTAGAGATTGATAATAAAAATAAGCAGAAGTAACAAATACGATGGTACACATAAATCACCTGGACATTTGTCTATGGAATTGTTTCTTCATAAATTATGAAAAATTTTCCAACTATTCTTCCACCAATCTATTCTGATTTTAGTTGAAATAATCCTTTAATTTGTGACAACAGGTCCTATTATCATCATCTAATGCAGAATTTTACCACTCAATTATAATTAATCATATCTGTCCTTTATAACATTTGAGGTGAGGGAAAAATATGTCTTTTTCAAAAGTACAACTTTTTTCCACACATTATTTATGTACCTCCCAGGTTCCCATGTTTCACAAACAGACCTTCAGATTATCTCTGACTTGTGTTGCTCTTAAACTCGGCTAGGCTCAAGCATTCAGACAGAGGAGAACGTCTGTGTCTTTGTTCTGCAGATGGCAGCTGTGCAGAGTTTCGACTAGCCTCCTGTGGCCAGGACAGCCAGCTTAAAATATGGATTGTTTCCCAGCATGAAGGAGCAGGTAGGTCAGCGTGCGTGAGAGAGAACGAGAACCTGATGACTGCCCTCCACCTGAAGTCTCTCTGCAGAATAAAAGCATTTTATTAGTGTGTGGAATAAATCAGCCGCAGCCTGTCTCATTAATAATGTATCAGTGGAAGACATCCTGAAATACAGCGGCGTGTGGAGTGAACCTAGCTTCAGGTACACGTGTACTACAGAGACATTCATATCTTGTATGACTGACAGCAGAACAAGGACATTTCATGTATGCTTGCAGATCCTGTTGCCATCCTGCAGACTATTAGTGTGTGAGCATGCTATTTGTTGTTAGTTCCTAAGATGTGTTACCGTGGTAACAGCAGTTTCTGGGGAGAATGAGATGTGCTCCACGTGCTGACCCGCTGCGCCCCGTTGGGGATTCGTCATCTCTGAGCAGCTTGTCAAAGGACACAGAACAATGTCTGTCCTTGTTTCATTTCTTTAAAACTTGGTTCTTCATATACGCTTCTCTGCAGAGGAGCTCGCCTTTCTCTTCTCTTTTTTTATCTTCTCGTTGCAAGAGGATTGCATCCATCGCTTTCACTTTTTAATGAGAAAGGAAGTCAGTTCTTGATGATTCAGAGAAGCTAATGGGGCATTTTGGAAGTCGGCATCTCGACATGCATCTATTTTACGGTCCTTGCTTACTTTTTGTGACTGACATGATGCCTGTTTTCATTACCTCACCTCCTGAGATTTTATTCCGGATCTCTTTGAGAGCTGACGTCTTTTCAGTTGTCAGTTTTGCAGTTTCTCTCCTCCACACAGTGATATATGCCAATGCCTCTTGATTACATTTGTTTCATATTGACATTTAAGGCATTCATTCAGATTTTGTCTGGTGTATCACATAGTTTTTTCCCCTGCACTCCCATATGCTCTTGTTTTATATTGAATCATGAATATGCATGTAAATTACGTATTAGCAACCATAGAACCAGAAAACAGCATTTTTACTCTAATGGAGTAGAGATTAAGTTTAATCCATGTGTGTTTACAACCAGATTATTTAAATGCTGCTACATACTAATTAGTCTGCTATAATGAAGTGTAGCTCTGGACTCCAACGTTTACATCAACCCTTTGAATGTCTCACGTTTAAAACATAGAGGAAACAAAAGTCAGGCTGTCAGGCAGTTTAGTGAATGTCTGCCACTTTGACAGAATACACTTCTCTATTTGCTGATTTACAGATGAATTGAAAAGAAATTGTCTCTATTGTGAACTCTTCTTTCCTCTGACCCTCAGCCTATGTCATGAGGCTTCTTCACACCCTCACCAGCCAGTCAGCTCCAGTTCTGTCCTGTGCCTTCTCCTCTGATGGAGAGCTGGTCGTCTCAGGGTAAGACATCCAGAACACCTCCTCCTGCCTTCGCCCATGTGAGCAGCATTAATTATCACCTCCTGTTTGTGGCAGCTGAATGTGGACTTTTGTGCCTCTCAGGCTCCTGTTTGGGAGAATTCCGATTATTTTCCTTAAAATCGGCTGTTAAATTCCCACAAACCAGGTTTTATTATTCCGTCCTTTGTGGTCAAAGTCCTGCTCCTTCCAGTCTGACTCGTTCCTCTGTTGACCACAGGAGGAGCGCTGAAACGTTTACTTAATTGTCCCTCTGCTACTTAAATCTGTGCTGCGTGTGGTAGACACATTTTAAAAATTTTGTTTGTTTGTTTTGCACATTTTCTTCTTTTACTATTATTCTCTAATGCTAATTCATGCATATGGATTCTGTAAGTGAAGCTGACTCGTTTCATTCTCAAATTATTCAACAGTTCAATGGATAAAACTGTTGCCATATATGATGCGGTAAGTGGAGCACCAATAAATGTTGTGCTTTTTTTTTTCTAATTTTCCTTAAGTTGAGTGTGAGACAAGATATGTGTAGAAAGTAAATCAGTCACCGTAAACAACACGATTCCAGACATTCCTGTTTTGTCCATGTTTGTTTACAGAACTCTGGAACCCTGCGTGACACGTTGAAGCAGCACGACAGGTAAAATGACCCGACCTCCCACCGCTATGCAATCTCTGCAGCTATCAGGCAAACAGCAGAAGAGGAGTCCCAGCGCTTCAGATCAAAACTTGTAATTTTTTTTTTTTTGTTTGATTAGTTCCTCTAAGAAAAAATGTCTGCAGCAACACAATAGCATTTTCTCTGGCTCCACTTTCCAGTCAGCCGCTGAAGTGGAACCGCAGATAGGCACCAGCAGAGTGCTTTGAAGTGCCTGAAAGGATTTATGACACTCAACACTCTAAGACTGGATTTTTTTTCTTAATTTCATATTATATTTGTCAGGGTAGAGGGAATCTGACTTATAAAGCTGATCTGTTCCTGTGCCAGTTTCCTCTTCCTCCACATTCCTGTTCCTCTTCATCCCTACAGGTATGTGACTGCTGTAGCTCTTTCTCCCACCATGCCGTTGATTGCCTCCGGTTCCACAGATAGAACCGTAAATGTGTGGAGAATGGGAGATGGAGTCGGCACAACTGGTAAGTATTTAACAGAGAATTGTTGAGCTCGGCGCCAGCGAATAAACAATCGCTCGTCTTTTTTAAACACATAGTTAGCGGCGGTTCAAAGCCCAGAAGCCATTTAGAATCAAAGTCTCCCAAAAGAGTGGTTTGGAATTGTGATTGATGTTTATCGGTGCGGTGGGGCAAACTAGCGCTGAGCCTCACAGAGCTGCTGTTATGGAGGTGGATCCTCTCAAAAAGTCCCAAACCAATTCCAAGGAAACATTTGGAATGCTTAATGAAAAGGTGCAATCCTTAGACGTCTGGAGGCCGGGAGGCTTCATTAGGACAGCTCCCCATTGGCAGCTCCATCGTTTGAATCTTCATCCTCTTCCTCTCCGTGTGCTTGTTCCTTTAATTGTTCTCTTTCTTCCTTTTCATGTCTCTCAATTATTCTCTGTGTTTCTGTAGCAGCTGCATCAAGAGAGACGGTGTGCCAAGGTAAATACATGCATCACTCGCACTCAGTGATTCTCAGTAGATCTTTGAGCTACAAACCAGATCAGATGTCAGATTCTAGAGAAGTTCTTTAAGAAATTTAATGTCTTGATACACTGAAAATGTCTTTTTGTGGCCGGTGCTGTCACATGCATGTGTTTGTGTTGCTACATACTCTGTTGTGTGAACAAATAAAGATGTTTCAGTTATGTTGACGGGATCTGAAAAATGAAACAGAAGAGCAGTGTCTAGCTTTAAAAGATAGTCAGGAAATCCTTAGACGACACTAAAGATGTGTCTGTCTGCCCTTCAATAATTTCCATAGCCCATTCACACTTTAATGAGTCACTTCTTTATTTATAATCAGTGTTAGTGTGATAAACTAGGAAGGTGATCCAGCCCTTCTACATGCAGCCTGTTCCCTCAACCAGTTCATCTACAGGACACCAACAGAGTCCTAAATGAATGGAAGTGAATGGAGATAAAAGGCTGAAATTACTTTCACTTAGTTCTGGCAACACTGAGTTCCTTGTTGGAGGTGAGTTTATCTGTTTAGTACCCTTTTAGCACAGTATAAGATTTGTAAAGTGACACAAGAAAGAAAAGAACAAAAAGATTCCACTTCCACAGAATAAAAACATCGCAAACAATGTGATCATGTGGTCAGCGGCCCACCGCTGCAGTCTGGGTACAACTATCTCATCTCCTGGATGGCTCTGACTTTGATATTTAATACAGAACAACACCTCGCTAGACACGCTGTCATGACATTCAGCAGCAGACAGGAGACACGGACGTGTTTTCAGAGCGTTACTGAGATGTACTGTATTTTCATTCAAGGCCACAAACGGTCATAGAGGAACGTGTGTCTTGATTGTGAACTGTGGTGTTAGTGCAGGTAGGAAGAGGCGGGGTTAGAGCTGTGATGAGCGGCACCTCCCAGTCCTGAGGGTTATCACCTTCACGTGGCTAATGATTGGAACCACCAGGCTGCTGGGAGCGTCATTAGTGGAGCAAACTCACAACAGGCCGTTTATTTTGGCGTCGGCTGATAAATGATGGGTGCTCTCTCCTGTAGTGTCGTGTGAAGGTTGATGAGCTTCATGCTGGCACCATCTGAAGTAACACACCACTGAGTGTAATTTTCTTCTCTTTTGCTCTTTTGTAGGTCATAGATGTGTGTGTGTGTGTGTGTGTGTGTGTGTGTCTGTGTGTGTGTGTGTGTGTGTGTGTGTGTGTGTGTGTGTGTGTGTGTGTGTGTGTGTGTGTGTGTATGTATGTCTGTGGAATGTAAGGGGAATTATTTGTCAACATCTGAGAAGTTTGTTACAGGAGGTAATAACAGAACACTTCCTCCTTTCCTGTTGTATGTTTTGTAGGAAGGAAGTTGCCGGGTCACTCCAGGCTGCTTCTTTCTGATTGGTCAGAAGAGGATGTGCGGACGTGGTTGTGTGAGGAAGGACTGCAGGAGCTTGTCAGCATCTTTAAAGCCAACAACATCGATGGAGTGGAGCTCAGCCAGCTGAACAAGGAAACGGCTGCAGAGCTGGGAATTGGTAAGGATGGAATAACAACAACCCATAAGCTGCTTTTCATCAATGCTCTGATGTTTTTCACCCCTGAACTCTCCTCGAATAGTGAATGTGACTTAGAGACATGAAGCTGCAGCTTTTCACTGTTGATCCAATCACAAACCACATAGTGATGACAGCACCCCCCCCCCCCAAAAAAAAAACGGTGACCTTTACGTCACAAACAACAATAATCCATCTAAAATAAGATTAGTTCATGTAGGGGTCATTTGGGGCCTTGGTTGGGAAAATCACGAAACAAACTGCGGCTAGGAAGCCGATAACTCTCTGTGGACACTACAGGCAGCAAACAATGTAAAGAAATGTCTGCACCAGTGTGTTTCCCCACTGTGTGTGTGTGTGTTGTGTATAAATGAGTGGACATGAGTGTTGGAGTGAAATATTTTCCACTCTTCTGCTGCTCCTTTGTGATGGAGAAGGAACTTCTTGTTATCTAATATTTCTGCTGCTGGTGGTTACATTGATTTGGTCACAAAGATTCAAGTAACAAAATAATATTTTCTTTTTATTTACTAAACAAGAGAAGAAAGGAGCTTTAAAATGTTGTTCTGTCGGTACTGAACCTCTGGCCTCCTCGCCTCCTGATTCTTTCAAACTGATCAGTCTGATGTTTTGTCAGAATTTGTCTTTGGACGCCATTCAAACCCATTTATTTATTTCAAAATTACTCAAAAGCAACATGTCTCGATGAGTAGCTCTTGGTGTTATAGCTATTGTCCATTTCCAGAATTTATGCTAACTAACCGCTAGGTTGAGCTCCGTGTTTACCTCACAGGTTTGTGAGTTATATCAATCTTTAAATGACTTCAGGAAAAGGTATTTGGCTTATTTTCCAAATTTTGAACCTAAACTGAGTCCACATTTGTGTGTGTGTGTGTGTGTGTGTGTGTTGTGTGCAGAAAAAACACTGCTCAACAGACTTGGGTTTAAAAACAGTCAGATCACAGGTCAAGACAACAAGTAATGATTTTTGTTTGTGCGAGTAGCGTTCCATGTTTTGTTTTGTTTTGAAATCACCGTTATTATAACAGAAAACAAAACAAGAAAACCACAAATTTTTGCACTTTAATGGACCAAAAACTACAGCAAATAATTTTGTTTCTTTATTATATTTAATCTCAAACCACACACACCTGGGTTTTATCCTCACTACTGATAAAATCTAATTATGTTCTGTTACAATAACACATGTTGGAGATTGACTATTTATTTCTTCTTTTGTTTTATATCCTCCGTGGAGCTGCATTCCTTTTAGTTAATGTTTCATGACTGGTAGTTTGGGTTAAGTGCAGTCGTTTATGTCCCGGTTTGATGGGAGCTCAGCAGACAGTGAACGCCGGGATGCCCACAAATAGCTACTTACTGTGATTAGGGTCACTTTGTGCTGAGTATAATCAAGTCGCTCATTGGATCAGAGTTCCGCTCTTAATCACAGCAAAACACCCTTTGGCATTTCTTGTATATGATGTAATTGAACAGCAGTCAATGCATTAAAAGGAACTGACAGTAAGCCAACTTCTGTCCTGCTGCTCATTGATGCAGAGTGTGTCAGATACCCTGAGAGTCTCTTGTTTTGTATGGAGGACAGCTCTCATCATTACCACAGGATGAGAACAGAGGAACCAGCAGATCGGCACATTTCCTGTCCCTTTGTGCTGTTCAACAAATAACTATCACCCATGCATGCAGTTTATGTAAATATGTGCATGTGCACACACACACACTCACTCCAACGTACAGCACACACACACATACACACACACACACTAAATTACATTCTGGAGCACTTCGCTTTTTTATTTATTTTTTCACTTGATGAAATATTCATGAATTTTTGAGCAAGGGGAGGAAAAAAGTTCCTCTCAGATATAATTCAGTGCCTCTCTGTAGAGACAGCCTCATTCTGCAGTTTTATTGTGGCATCTCATCAAATTATCAATCTAAATGTAAAGTGAACATTATAATGTCTGAGGGGAACTTATGAAAATCTTGAACCCTGTACAACTGCCAAGTGCAGTTTTTCTATTTATGATTAGTTTATTGCTTTAATGTTCTTCACTGAGAAGACATTTTGATTAAGCACCATCGCTCGCATCTCCCTCTTCCATGAATTAGTGCAAATTTAAGGACTCATAACTGGTGCAGCAAGAGCAGTATCCTGTCTGCAGTGTACAACTGCTGATTGTGAGGATGTATTCAGTGTGTTTGAAGATGATTGTATTCTAGTATTGGATAAAGTTTTGTTCAGAACAGAGTGCCTCCATACATCACATCATACAGGACGACGTATTCAAGTAAAAATACACATTCAAATATTACTTTCAAGAGAAGTCTTCCACTTCTTTTCCATTCAGCTTTTGATTATTTCTTACGTCAGTATCTCAAACCTAGAACCGTATATTTTTAATACCCTTCCTCATCACAAGTGGAACAGTGATGATTAGCTCAGGTCTGCAGTCCTGGATATTTCACTTCACAATTCGTCTGCTCCACTCTTCCTCTAGATCAGTGGTTCTTAACCTGGGTTCGATCGAACCTTAGGGGTTCGGTGAGTCCGTCTCAGGGGTTCGGCGGAGACGAAGGTCAAGACAAAACACCCGACATGATGTGTCGGGTGTTTTTGCCGAACATACTGTACATGAATCACTGTGTACATCTGACACATCGTGTCAATTCGTGATGACACGCCCCCCTCAGCCATCACTGGCTGCAGGTGATCACGTGACGCTACATCGATTAGCCTACCTGTGCTACATGGGATTTTGCGCACTCAGCGGTCGATTTATGCCTGTCATGATGGTACGTCATCTGATTGGGTTCGGTATCTCCAACAAGGTTAAGAACCACTGTTTTAGACTCAATACATTTAAGTTTGACTTGTCTAAGGCCAATATCTGATTAAAACAGGATGGTTGAGTGAGACTAATGACTTCCACTAAAAAACACATCTCCAGAGTTTGTATTGAAAAATGTTTGGACAAACTTTTACAATTAGATGTTAATTTTCAGCTTGAGAAAATTCTCCTATTTTAGGATCTGTAAATCATTTTAACACCTATTGGATCGTTATTAAGCTGAAAATAAGTTTTCCTTCATTAATGTGCATCTTTTGGATGTAGACAACATATAACTGAATATTTAAATACACCACATCTGTTTTTTAAAAGCCAAGTAATAAAAAAAGTTTTGAGAGAACCTTCCTGTCAGAGGAATCATTACTGCAGCAGTTCTACAATTGCTCTAACAGCCTTCCCTTGCAGCCAAAAAGAAAAAAAAATCACCTCTACAATAATCATCTCAACCATTAAAATGTGACAGAAGACTTTGCTGATCTTATTGTTTGAAACTAAGTAAACACAGAAAGATATTTTAGTATTTGCGCTATTTTAAAGCAGGAAGTGGAGTGAGAAAGTGATGGAGTGTGACAGGTGGGAATTATCTCTTAAGGATTTATGAATGCAGGACAGAAAATGTCACTGCAGCTGCTCTCATTCACCGTCTGTCTGACCTACACCTACACTTTTTTCATCTTTTATCATATGTACCTCTAACAGTCCTTTCTGCTTTGCAGCTGGAGGTAAAATTTGCTGCTGATGACATATTCAAAGGCTGCTCTCAGTGGGCCGAGAGCTGCAGCTGTGTGAACAGTGCTTTTCTTCTTTCATGCCCTTATTTGCAGTTTTTATTTTTCAGTATAATAATGACAGATTTTAAGGCTGAAGCACAACTCGCCCAAAGTCCTGCAGGCAGAGACCCCAGAGAGTTGTGACGCCAGAGTCACACATAGATTGTGTCTGATTTTATCCAGTGTTACATCACTAATACAGATGAACAGAAGAACCAGAGTGGAATAACATTAGCATGTACTGTATATAAATGTATGTCTTGAGCTGGTTTATGTGAAGCTTGACTAGTGTGACGGTTTCTCAGAGTCTGTCGGCCTCCGCGGTCGTCTCCTGAGGAGAGTCGAAGCCCTGAAGAAGGAGCAGAGCTGTTCAGACGCACCGGATGAGTTTCTGTGTCCCATCACCAGAGAGCTGATGAAGGATCCAGTCATTGCTGCAGGTTAGATAACAAATACCAAACACAAGTCATTCTCTGAGTGTGAAGCATCATCTGAGATGTCAGTGCTGTTACGTCTACCTCCACAGACGGGTATTCTTACGAGCGAGTCTCCATCGAGACCTGGATCAGGGGCAAAAACACGAGCAGTCCGATGACAAACCTGCCCCTGCGGACGACATTCCTCACCCCCAACAGAGCTCTGAAGATGGCCATAATACGATGGAGGTCGAACCAGTAGACTTCAGCTTGTCAAGAATCCAATTCAGTCACACCATCATTGAACATCATTATCACTCATCTACTAGCCGTTTGCTCAGGGAACTGAAAACTAAAGATCAGTCAGATGGTCATTCCTGTTAGTAAACTGCTAGATTAATAGATTATCTTCTCCCTGGTGAGAAGTTCATTAGGAATTAAATTTAACATCTACATTCCAAAATTATTTTCCAAAAGTGGCGGCCAGCAGTCCAGGAGGCTTGTTGGCACCTTGTCGACTCCCCGATCTTGTCTGTTGTCTTTTCAGCCTGGTGGACTCTGGTTTTACGTTATATGGCTCTGATGTAAGGCATGATGGGAGACTGGTAATATTAAACCAAGCTCTGACGTCCCAGAAATAAAGTGGTGATTTTACAAGAAAAAAATAGAATTTAAAAATAGAATGAACGAATGAATGTCCTTCATTTAGGAATCTATGAGGGAAAAAAAGTTTTTGTCGAGATTCCACAGCTCAACACCTCCTCATTCACAGATTCAACCATCTGTCATGTCTCCAACGGGTCAACTGAGAAATTAATTGACATCAGATTTAGTTTATGGAACGATTTAGAGTAGGGAAATACTTGGAATTATGCATGTTTTGTATTTGGCTAAATACGTATATGATTTTAATTGTGGACAGCTTTTGTTTTTTTGTCAGTCATTACTGTTCGCCTGGACATTCAATCCATCATACTGTAATTTCCATCTGTGGTCACAATGACCACTGATCAGTTTTTAGTTTTCCATAGTTCGTCGATCTTTTAAGCATTGCGGTGACCAAACGTCTGGTCTGACGTTTACACGTCTGTTGATGTGATGATTAAAACCCCACTGATGTTTGTGTTGTGCTGAAGAAGAAACTTGAGCAGATCCTGTGTGTTTCTCCTCAGTGGGTCTTTATTTGCGTCTCCCCTGGTGGCTATGGCAGTAATGTTATATTACAGTATGTGATCACAGCTAGTAAAGCTCACAATACTGAAAACATGGCAACAGTTGCATTTTACGTACATATTAAAATAGAGCTGACGGCGTTGTGCCATGAAACCATTTCTCTTTTTATAGACCTTTTTTTTTTACTCTGTAATATAAACTGCAATTGTAGCATGCACCTAAACTCAACATTATTGAGAATCATAAAATGTCTTAGTAGCTGTGCAAAAATAACTATATAAAATATATTGCTTTTACAATTAACCAAGCCATTGGCACCGTAAATAAATTAAACTAGACAGCAACAACAAGCAGGTACAGAAAGGATTCTGATTCAATGTTAATGGTGATTTATAGAATGTACAAATACATTTAACAAATGCTTTTTTAGAACCTTTAACACCATTTGAACAGCTTTGTGCATTCTGAACTCGTCAACACATTTAACAGAGCTTCACTGGTAAGAAGGAAGAGTACATATTTATATAATATACACAACGCAACGGGATCCATAACATCCTTCGTAGAACACGGAATGCCCGTCCTTAAGATTTGTTACACCTTCGTTGAGGATGTCGTCTTCCTTGTCCTCCTCTCTCAGCACCATGGACATATTGAAACCTCTCTCCATACTGTTTTGTAATTACACTATGCTATAAACGAGTATGGTTTTTAAGCAGTGAAGTGGCCTAAGTGTGTATAAAGTGCTTACTGTCCTCGTGGTATTGATGAAGACTGTACAAGACGTGTCCTCAACTTCTCTCAGTGCAATGTCTCCAGCTCGGATGAATGACAGTGGACGTGTTGCGTCGTTAGAGCAGCTGACTGCCACAAGCAACAGGTTGGGACAAAAAACACACCGCCTGTGGATTGAATTTAGACAGGAAACAGGCTGCTTGCACATTCTTCTCCTTCTTACAAGGCCAAACTGTGAGCTTTGCATTCTTTTAGTGGTCGGTCAAAAAAGTTGAACAAATCCCTCTTGGTTTCGGTCGTTGTGAACCGTCTGAGAGCGTCTCTAAACATTCGACTCTATAAAGGATCGCTTTGGTTTCATTGAAGTTACGTGAAGGGCGGGGTTATCCCGGGTCAGGCCAGGCTGCTTGGACTTACCGTCTATGAAAGCGTGCGGCATGGCCAACGCCGGTTTGGACTCTTTGTAACAGTTGACGGCCTGACAGAACTTCTCGGTGAACTCCTTGCTGTACATGCCGTTCTGTAAACTACCCATCGCCATGGCACCTTGAGGCGGTGGAGGTATGTGCTGCTCCTGGTAAGTGCTCAACGTGTTGGCGTAAGGCGATTCACAATCGACGGGCAGCATGCCCTTCGCTGGCACGTTGTGACACAGCAGGGTGTCGGACGGCTGGTTGAGCCAGCCGCGGCTGCTCTGGTGACTCTGCAGTATGTGGTGCTGCTGCTGCTGGACCTGCTGCTGGAAGCGTGCCGTCTTGTCCGTGACGCCCATGAAGGGTCTGGGCTTGTAGTCGGCTGCGGAGCCGACCTGCTGGCTGTGCTTTGTTTTGTCGGAGATCTTGGTGCGGACGTCGGGTCCCAGTTTGCCGCTGTCTGACAAACTGCTGCTGGACGCCAGGCTGCTGGTGGAGCTGGACACCCGCATGCTTCCAGTGCTGCCCCCTCCCCCCCGGGGTCCAATTGCACCACACAAGCCTTCCTTTGTCGGGTCAGGTTGGTTCTCTTGGGGCCCAGGACCAGAGCAGGCTGAACCATCCAGGGAGGATGCAGACTGGGCAGACATGCGGTCTTGCCCCAGACCCTTGGAGCTGCTGCAGGACGAGTAACAAGCCTGGGATGAGTGGAGGTTCTCGTTTTCAAAGCTGTGTCCCTTAGAGGTGGAGGCAGCCGGTGGCGGCACGCGGTTTGCGTATACGGGCTCCTCAACAGGGACGGGTAGAGGACTGATGTCGATGCCCGGGCCGGCCTTCAGCATACTGGACATGTGGCGGCTGGGCAGAGGACTGGAGGGAGCGTACTGGGACTTGGACCCCGCTGCACGGTACCCCATGGGCCCACTCCCGGTCTGCATGGAGCTCATGTGCTGGTTGGTCTTCACGATCTGAGCCTGCTTTGTGGGCTGCAGGACGAGTCCCTGTTGGGCCAGTGCCTCCCGGGGTTCCCGGGGGTACCGGTGAGGGGGAGGCTTGCTGGAACCTGGTGGTGAGCTGGGGGACTGACTCTGATGTCCCATACTGCTGCTGCTGGGCTCAGAGGGTAAGAATCTCTTATAGGAATACCTGTTCTGTGACCAGCAGGCTTCAGGCTTCCTGTCATGTAGCGAGGCTTCCTCCTGCTCCTCTTCTTCTTCCTCTTCCTCTTCCAAGATGTCTCTTTGCCCTTCCATGCTCCGGGTAAGACTGTGCTCAGAAGGGTCTATCTGTCCATCCTGCTCCGGGTCAGACTCGTGGCCTCCTGACATCTGGTAGCAGGCGGCTGCAGCCCCCGCTAGGCCTCCTTTGGTCTGGGTGCGTTGCATCTGTTTACACTCATCCTCCACACGGGCCAGCAAGCGACGGATTTCCCTGTTGTTGGGGCACAGCTTGGCTGCTTCATGCAGGTCAGCCAGGGCTGCCATAAACTGCCTGTAAATGATGTGAGACATTGTGTTACCGGATCCAGACAATATATTTAAACAACAGCAACAAACAACCATAGAAACTGGTCAGAAGTTGTGCTGACGAGTTTACCTGCTGCTTCTTTTAGCTCTTGCTCGGGCGTAGTAGGCCTCATAGGACTTAGGTTTCAGCTCCAGTGCCTTTGTTGCAAACTCCTCGGCCATCCCAAAATCCTGAAACATGTGGAAACTTTTCTGTGAGTCTGGATTCTTTTCATCCTTGTGTCCTGCGTCTATAAATCAAGAAGTATTTCCAAACTAAGCAATAGACCCTAAAGCACCTGACAGGCATCCCTAGTGTTACTGTAACAACACACAACAGACAGCCCTGCGGTAAAGTGTTTACATGCCGCAGGCTACAAGAGATGTGTGTAATCACATCAACAACTGTAGCACTGTAGCAGTACTTGTAGTACTAGTAGAAACTAGTTGTAAACTATTCTTGACAGAGATTTTCTAGAGAGGAGATTCCAGAAGTTTTTTCTGAGCTGCCCAGCAAACACGTAGCTTTCTCCTCACCTCACCTTACGTCCCTTAGCATCTGAATGCTAACAGTCTTCTCCTTATGAACGCATGCTCAAATCTCAACACATGATGCAGTCGCACTCACAGATTTTTATTTCTCTCGATACCACTCTAAAGCAACGAGAACTATTTTTTGGTAAAGATGTATTCTTCATGAAAATATCCATCTAATGATGTTGGTGAATAAAAGTCCTGAAGAACCATGCTCAAAAATAAAGCACTGCATGCTTTTGGGGGCTTACATTGGTTTTTCTGCGACAGCGGGAGAGGTTGAGGTAAAGAGAGACCCTCAGGTCTTTGAAAGCCTTCAGGTCATCTCCGAAGCCTTCTCGGGGAAACTTCCTCAGGGCGTACTGGTACCTCTGGGCTGCCTCTTTCATCTTCCCTTTCTGGAGGACACAGGGAGGCCAAACATGCAGTGAGGAAGAGGACAGAACCAAACGGGGAATGCGGGGTGGGGCAGAGAGACTGGGGGCAAGGCATTCACGGGATACTCAATTGCAGCTCCCCTTTTCATCAATCACACATACAACACACAAGAAAACACAAATAAAACACACACACAATTTGTTCTTTCTGCTGCAAAACTCAATCTGTTAAATGTCACACATCAATCTTTGCTCCTTTGCTAAGTGATGCAGAACAAACACATCTCCCCGATGGCAATACAAGATGGCGATTGTATGTTAATCTCTTCAAAATGATTTTATTCAGTGCTTTTAGATTATATATATAAATAAAATAAAAGGTATTAATCTTAACATTTATACCTTGTAGAGTAGATTTCCCTCCTCCATCAGCTTCTGAAGAAGAATGATCAGGATATCAGGCTTGGAGGTAGCCATGGCCCAAGCGGCGTTCCCTGTGGGTGTTTGAGGGAAGAGGAAAGCCAAGAGATGCATATTATGTCGTTGTTTCTGCTGCCAACAGATGGTCACTATATGCTCTGCAAATTTGGAACAAGTAAAGTTACCTAAAGATTGTACCTGATCGATCATAAGGAGACGTTCTGTAGCCTTAGTTTAGTGAAGGCAGTTAAGAAAGAGTTAGAGGGAAGAGAGTGGGGAGAAAAGAGGTCATGCAACAGTAAGAGTAGTCATTTATAGTGAGAGGAATGTGCTTCAAAGTATAATGTGACACAAAATTATGTGTCACTGCACTTGAAATGGCCTTGTGTTTTGAGCAGTAAATGCAGGCAGAATGTTAACTGTGTTGAAAGAAAGTTGAAAGATTCTTGCCATTACTTCTTTCTGGTACGGCTGAGTGCACTGCAGATAAGCCACAGACCCAGATAGCTCCGTGAATGTCATTTAGGTGATAAGTCACATTCTTAAATTAGCCAAGCAGCACATGAGGGAGAAGAGGAGAGGACACACACACGCTCACACAGGCTGAACAGTGAGTGAAAATGAATGGAACCAGAGGTTTTATACAACATTACACAAAATTAGTCTGAGCAAATTTGTAGTACAACATGAGAACGAGCGAGACCGACACAAGCTCGAAGCAGAGACAAAAGAAATTACTGACGATTCTCAGCATTTACTGGAACGTGACAGGAACCAGCAGACCATGGATGGTTTGTAGGGCTTTAATGCAGACTAACTGACAGAACTGAGTATCGGCACACAAAGGAACACCAAATTTAACAAGCTCTCGACTTACCCAGCTTGGCCCCTTTCTTCAGCAGAGTCACCACTACTGACGTGTTCCTGCAGCCTATGGCCCGGTCCAGAGGTCTCATCCCACTCAAGTCCACATGCTCTATCACTGCTCCCCTCTCCACCAAATACTGGACCTACATGAGAGCATCACCAATGAATGTGTTGATTGTGCTGCTCCTAACAGAACAGAGTGTGTTCAATAATGGTGCAAGGATGCTCTGAATTAGGGCTGAATGAAAGGTGTTCATTGAGTAGGTATGTTTTCCACACACTTACAATCTCCGCGTCTCCGTAGAAGGCAGCGAGGTCCAGCGGAGTTCGTCCGTTTTTGTCTGTGTGGTCAATGACCCCACCTTTCTCCACCAAAAACTGCACCACGTTCTTATGTCCTTTCAAACAAGCCCAGCTCAGGGGAGTCAGTCCCTCCTTATCCATTGAAGTCAAAGATGCACCTTGGAGACAAACAATAGTTACATAACTTCCTCGCTACCTTCAGATACAGACTAACACTGCATGTTGTTGGGGCTCACCTTTAGAAAGCAGAAACTCCACAGTGCTCAAGTGACCCTCGCAGGCAGCGACCATAAGTAGGGTCCTGCCCTGCTTGTCACTGACGTTAATGTCAGCACCATGCTGCAACAGCAGCTCTGCTATCTAAAAAATGGACAAAAAACAAAACAAAAACATGTCTAATAAATCCAGCAGCACAGAGCTCACACAAGAATTAACCATTCATTCAGCAGGGGCCGCGCCAGGAAGCAATTAAACCAGTTAGTTTGGAGGGCAGATCGTAAAAGCTTTACGGAACGACAGTAAAACTGTTAACAAGAAGAAAATGATGAGATGTAATTGCAGCTTGAAGCAGTATTTTGGCGGTGTCTATGTGCGAGTCTTACCTGCCAGTGCCCCTGTCTGACGGCACAGAATAGAGGTGACACTCCCCGCCGGTTGACCTGCTGCACCAACACCCCCTGCTCCAACAGGAAGTCACATACCTCCATCTTCCCACGGCCTGCTGCTGCTGTCAATGCTTAAAGAAGGATGGATGAGGGAACACAAACACAGAGATGTTAGTACTGAAGCAAATAGGACAGCTACGCTTTGATTCATTTGATTTATGCTGAGAAACAAGTTCAAGTAAGGATGCAGAAGGAGATATGAAAGAAAATGACTGAAAATAACAGCAAGTTTCTATCAGAGAGAATAGGGGTAACCAATAATATTACCTGGTGCTTGGAAGAAAACCAATATTATTGAGATGTTCTGCATACAGCTAATCAGCAGCTGCTGATTTATGGTGACAGATGGCCTGGTATGAAATGAGCGTTGCTTATTAAAACAGTGAGATTGAATGTAGGAATAAGCTTTTGCTCTCAAATTCACCTTCCTAAGCCTCCAAATCTGGCTGACAACATCCATCTGGATGAGCAGTCATCACAGCCAATCAAACCCACCCTCCATGTCCTCAGAATATGGACATCATCACACAGCAAAGTGGAAAGCAACGACTTTGAACAGCTAAATCGAAACAGTGTGTTTTTGCTTTAGGGAGCAACATTAGCAGCATCTGGTGTGGTCCTAGGTTACATTAAACTCCGTATCAACAGCCGTAAAGTTTGCTGATGTTTGGAAATGTTTTCTTCTCATGAGTAATTTTATTAAAGTTGTTTTTTCCCCCATGTTAACAGCTTTCTCTACATTTGTCTGAGTGATCTCACAAATGATTTCCATAATAAGAGAATACCTTAGCATCCTGGTCTTCAGAGGAAGAGCTTGTATTCCTGGCTTCAGTTATTGTTTTGGTTTGACTTGCTTAGTATTATCAATACAGTCCTGCTTATTTTATCTTATCTATTGTTTTGTAAGCTATTCATCAGTTCTGTCTCTACTCTGCAATAGACCACCAACAAAGCCGCCATGACACCATCACTGTCTGATAAAAGAGACGAACAAAGTAAACACACAATAAAGTCCTTATTCACCTCCACTTCACCAGACCCAGGACAAACCAGCAACTACAAAAAAGGTTCTGACTATTTTATACAAAGATCTGCAGATAAACAACCTGCAATCATTTTGGCAACACTGACGAAGGCCTCTCATTAAAATTTCTGAATTAAGACATTTGTCCCAATGTACCATTTCTTAGGTTGTAATAATTGACAAAATGCCAATTGCAAAAGATTGCAAGCAATTTTTTGAAAGGCCACAGAGACATTAATTGTTTTTGCAAAATGGCACAATTATTTTGCCCAGGGACAAAGCAGATGCACATGACTAATGTATTTATACTACGCATACAGACATCATTAATTCCTGTCGTGTGAAATGTTTTGCATATATTTTGAGTGCATTATGTTGGAGGACAAAAATAGAGGCATGAAATTGTAAAACAATTCAGCAATTCATGACGGGAAAGTTAAAGTTCTTCTTTTGGGAGCACACATTTCTTTTTATTTACGTCCCAGCATGTTAGTTTGCATGAAGAGTCTTCATTCCAAACACAAAGTTAAATAAATGCCCTAGAGACATATATTCTGCACTTTCAGTAGAAACTCTGCTGTTTGTCACTTGCTGTAAGACTAAAGAGCATCTTTTCTCCAGGCGTTCTTGACAAAGCCACAAATAGCAGCCTGAGATCGCTCAAGCTGTACTCTTATTAGACAGCATGAAAATTTGAGCTCTTTGTACATCAGAAAGAAAATAAGAGCAGAATCATGTTCAGAGCAAGAAAAGACCTCAAGTGAACATGCTGTCTTTATTTAGAGACTACTTTGGGAGGGGAGTTCAGAGGGCTGACAGACAGCTGTGTCATATGGTGCAACAGAAATCACCTGCAGCTCAACATCAAAACCAACAAGGCAGTCAGACACTGCAAGATCCCGCGACACCCCTGAATTAAAAATTTTATCCTGACCTACTTTCATAGGTCAGGGTTTAATAAAAGACCCATGATCCAACATGTAACTGGTGCAATCTATTTGCCATGAGGTGTCAGAGATGTGTACCTAAAAAGGTACAAAAGCGAAAATGTGACCTTGACCTAGTTTTTCAAGGTCAAGGTTGTGATCTAATTTTCATCACCTTGCCTCCCTGAATTTTACGCCTTTTGTTTTATCTTTCTATCTTATCCGGTTCCTGAGATATGTGGAAAAATATCTCAGGATAGAAAATATCTCAGACCATATAGATCAAATGATCTATGGTCTTTTTCACACTGGCCTTCTCCCTCGTCTTTCTATCTTATCCGGTTCTTGAGTATACAAAAGTTGACATTTGACCTTGACCTAGTTTTCTCAGGGTCAAGGTCATCATCTCATTTTCATCCCCTTTGCCACCCAAATAATGTGCTTTTTGTTTCATCTATCTACGTATCTGCAACGGTTGTGAAGATAATTGGTGGACTAACGGACGAACGAACACACAAACACTAACAATTACAATTCACCATTGCTTCGTGGGATGTAATTAGCCCATGATGTTCTAATGGGGAAACAAGAGGCCCTGGAACGGATCATGAAGTGGCTTGGTCCAGATCAGTAACAGCCTGTTTTGGTTTTTTTAGAAAGAAACACAGCAGATGGTTCTTCCTGAGGAGACTCACATCCTTCATTGTGCTCGAGAGGCTCCTGGACGTATTTACTTTATCTCTGTCAGGAGCCAGGATCGAGACAACACGCTTTGGCTCCTCAAGCTCATGATGGGGCCAACTACATGATCAGGACATGAGTGGACTGTGGAGGTAGTCAAAAAAAAGGAAGGCGAGGGTTTGACTCTTCTCTTTACGACAAGCTGTGGCAGATGGACGGCCCATTCAGGAAGCCTCATCGCACCAAGGTGTTTGAGAGCGTGCTTCAGGAGCTCGTTTAGTCACATTGCCATAAGACGGCAATAACCGAGACAACAGACAACATGAACACAGATCTATAGGCATAATGAATGAAGATAATTTTACTGCAACACAAGAATCTGTTCGTCTTTGCCTTGAGCTAAACCTGATGCTGTGTGTCATAACAATGAGAACAATTGTATGCAGGTAAATTAACTTTCTTTGCATGAGTTTTGCATCCCAAATCTCTTAACTAGGTTACTGTTTTTCTGCCTCAACTAATGAACTGGAGGTTGTGGCTGCATACAGATATGATATTCAACTGTTTCATGCTGTATGAAAAATAATGACAGAGACAGTTATTGGAATTGTTGAAAGACAATGATGAACGGTCTGTTTTAAAGAGATATTTCAGGGGCTTTGTAGGATTTGGAATTCTCTATCAGATTTGCCTATTAAATCTGATGAAATGAAGTTGAAGTGAAACTGCTAAGGTCCAATCTATTGTTGTTTGTATTAATCTAACACGACTGGAGTCATTTTTCTTGTTTATAATTATGTATTGCTGCTAAATATTAATTTTAAGTTGAACAACATGAGGCCTCGCCACAAGCAAAATCCAGTGGACAAAAATCAACATTGTGGATGTGATTGTGTTTGATAAACCATTTTACCTGAATGCAGATGAGCCTGTATCAGGTTTTAAAAAGAATACTGAACGGATTGCACTCACACAGTAGTAGCAAAGACGACCATGCGAGGCGTCTAGTCATCAGACTTAATCGTTCACACAGTCACTCACCACCAATGGGGAAGCCATTAGGAGCAAATTAAGGTTCAACACTGAAGGGCACTTGGTGGACTGCAGGGGTCAGTGATTGAACCACCAACCTTCTGAGCAGTGGAGACCTCCTGAACCACAGCCACCAGGAGAATGCACAAGTTTTAAAAAGCAGGTTGCACCAAGGGTTTGAGAATCACTTTGTTTCAGCTAAGTAGTGCACTCACCCAACACCTCACTGTTGCTCCCATTGACCTAGTATGCCATTATTGTGTTCAAGAGGGCATTGTCTGTGATTTAACATCCACTTTACACGAGCCAGGATGTCAATGCTGCAGCAGCTACTGGTGGCTCCAATGTAGATTGAATCTAAGCTAAATGTCAGGTTTGACATTGCAATCCAAAGCTAGAGGAATGGGTTCTTTTCAACAGTAAATGGGTAGATGTTTTGTCTGTTCCACGCACATCCCTGTATCAGAGGAAACAACACAGCAGATCTACAACATTTCAGCAAGGCCATGCCTACTTTCAGGCCTGCAGTTATTTAGAAGTTACAAGTAACAGCAATATACACTTGAGACAGCCTCTCCACTAACAGGCTGACCTACATTCCTGTTGCAACAAACTTTTAATGCTCAATCCTTCCAGTTTACAGCTGAGAGCAACACAAAGAGACTATTATTAAAATTCTCTTCTCTTAATCTTTTATAGCATCAAATGCATCAAAAACTGTTGTCAGATATGTGGTGTGTTTTGAACATTTATAGCTCTGGATCACTAAACTCTGGGAGCAAAAATCTCACGATGAACATCTGAGACGACTTTATCAAAAGCTCCAACTCCACCTGTGTCTAAAACTTACATAACCTGTCAGAAATATGTTTACCTATTTTAATGTCATCATTTAAAATGGAATCCGAACCACATAACACATAAGGAGTCTGATATCTAGTGTCCATGAACAGCTACAGCTGTATATGTCAAATAGTATCAGCAGCACTTGTGCAATGGCTAAAAGGTCAATATTGGACCCTTGAGGGTGTAATGGCTTTCATCATATCATGACACAGTCAATAGGGCAAAAATAAAGCACTACAACAAAATTATCTTCAACTATAAAGTCTTTCTTGTTTTTCTTTAAAAATGTAAAAAAACACCTCACATATTATGAATAGTTAGATGGCCAAGAGATGTACTAATGAATGAAGCATTTTTATTAATAACAGAACATCAATGTTTTGTAGTCGTACTCAATACCTCTCATTCATTCATTGCCTACTGATTATTCCGCTTATGGCGCCTTGCGGGGATTGCTGGAGACAAACAGAGTTGACTTGCGGGCAAGAGGTGGCCGACACTCAGAGCACGACTCCAATGCACCGTGGAGCCACATGAAAGACGAATAACCACTCACGCACACACTCACATCTACGGGCAATTTAGAATGATTAATTCACCTAAGGTACATGTTTTTGGTGGTGGGAGGAAGCTGCACAGAACCCATGCAGAAACCGGGAGAACATACAAACTCCGCACAGAACGGAGCAGTCTTGCTGTGAGGTGACGGCGCTACCCACTGCGCCACTGTACCGCCCTATTCAATACCAGTGTATCACAATATATAATACCACTTAACTCTCTACTTGGTTCTGCCTGCATTCAGCCACCTCCTGCAGGTCATCCAAAACACCTACCACTTCTGCAAACTCCAAACACAATCCTCTCTTGAGTCCCAAAGTTTCATCTGATATCAAAAGGCTGTGGTTATTAGATACTGATAAATATGTTACTCTAAAGAAACAGCTCTGATTAAACCTAAATGTATACAACAGATGGCCGGGTCACAATTCCAAGCTGCTGGCTGCATCTTAAAACATGCTGATACAACCTCTGGTCCAGTAGCTAGAAAACCATTGCAGCAAAGGAAATGTCACTTTGATCAAAAACAAAATAGAAAACCACACGATCAACAATACAGAATACCTTTACCAGACAGCCCCACATCACGGCTTTAAAAAAATGGCCATTAAGCTGTGCATGATTTACATATAAAAAACAGCAGAAGACACACGAGACCATCCACTGCAGCGTACAATCACAGACGTATGTTCCAGAATACTAAAATAGCAAGTAATGCCAGGGAGCCACGTAAAGCAGAAAAGATGGATGAAAACATACCTGTCTCTCCCCACAGAGTGTCGTGGCTATCAATTCTCACAGCATGCTCATTATTCAATGCCAGCAAGCCCCTCACAACCTGCCAAAAAGAGAAATTTAGATTAATAGCATACTGTTCCTGGATAAGATATTAAATAAACAGTCATACTTTTTAAGACATGCAAATTTTCTAACAGAATAATCCACAAAGTGTCTGAGCAAATAATGCTAAATTAATCTCAGATGATTTGAGAACCACAGTAATGAGGTCATGGAAGTTGAGTCCAATCTGATTAATACTTAGACTTTAAAGGGGTCTTAGCTTGGCCCAGTTCTGTTAATCTAAGCCGGGCCTTGGAATCAAATTCCAACTAATGAGGAAGCCAAAATAAACCTTGAGGCCGTATTACACCTGGGCTGCTAAAGGCACTGTGATTGATCCCTGCTTCAAACATACAAGGCCGAATACTTTGAACTTCAAGTCATCATCTCTGAGAACAAGATGTGCTTACATTGTACTTATTGTTCCCTTTTCTGTCTGGGAGCCTTTGTTGAAGGTTGTTGTGAAAATGTGTTTTGAGGTGTAACAACCCTTTTGTGCAATTCTGCAATATGCAGGATACACATTTTTTTTATTTATTTATCTATTTATTTTTTGCGGTGAGATAGCATTTTCCTCAACAGGACATAAAAGACTCCCCTGATGTCCTTTATCATGCTCTATCATGATTGCTTGTTTCTATATGTAAGATTGATGGTGTAAAGTTAAAAATGTGCATTTGTCAGTCGGACCTGTGTGTGTCCCATGCTGGAGGCTGCTATCAGAGCCTGCTGCAGAGCTTTGTTCTTCAGATCGCAGTCCTGCTGCTGCCCCTCAACAATCCATTCTTGCTCCAACAGGTACTGGATAATCTCTAAATGTCCTCTGAGAGCCGCATGTACAAGAGCACACTGACCACTCTTATCTACATGATCAACCTGGAATTACATTACAGAAGGGTTAGTTTTATGATACCAAAACAAAAAAATATGCCTAACTCTGCATAAAAAGTATGTTTAAATAGCTGGAGCTCACGCTCCCTTAATGTAGCCTCACTTAATATTAGCTCCTCACCTTGGCCCCACACTTGCAAAGCAGCATCACTAATCCTAGGTGTCCTGCAGCAGCTGAGAATGAGAGGGGATGCATGCCATTTTCAGACACCACCTCTACACTCGCTCCAAACTCCAGTAGCAGGGCTGCAATTTCTTGGTGCCCAAGGTGGCACTGGACACAAAGCACCGGCGAGTTGTTCAGAACTTCTGTGCGGTAATTCACATTGGCTCCACCCAACATCAGCAGGCGACTGACCTGTTTTTACAAATAAAAGTACAAAGCACAGAAAGCTGTGTTTGAACAACAATTTCAAAGCATTTGTATCTGTGGTCCTGCAATACCTGTGAATCTTTTGTAAAAATCCATTTTGTAATATTTTCTTTCGACTGAATTGAACATTCATGGCATTGTCTAACTGAAACAAATTGACATGCTGCCATGCTTTCACATTAAGGTCAATGATTTCTCAATCTGTAAATGAGATCCCATTTATCATTTGATCTTCAACTCACATCAGAAAGGACTTTGCAAAGTGAATTTTTATTAAGGGAGGTGGAACGAGATATTAAACAGTTTTCTTTGGCCATGAATTTTTACAAATTTATGAGCACTGATTTGAGAACTCCATGTTCAATTTAAACAGCGGAGGGATCTATATCTCAGAATCTAATATACACTCGGTTTTACCCTTGTAATTCATTTTGAAGCAAAAGCTCATATTGCTTCAGACCACTTGAGATTTTTTCCCAAACAAAGGTCAGATGCAAAATGAAGTGGTCACATTCTGCTGAATGCAATTATTAAGAGTGCTGTTCTCTTCCACAATGAGAAAATCAATCAAAAAAGTTAAGTCGAATGGAACCACCAAGCCAAATGAATATCTGACAACAGGAAATGGAATTGTGTGTTATTTGTTGGAGCCACTCTGGAGCAAATTAAAAGCAATTTTCTAGTTTTCCTAGAGGACAGTACAAGGTCATTCTGTAAATGTCTCTGTGAGTGATGTTGCACTTCCACACAATAACCGGCTAATAGATAACGATGACAACCAGTGATGGAACATCCCTGAAATACTGAGGAAAAAACATTGGACAATTTAGCTTTAAGACAGAATATATCATAGTAAAAAGAAAGACCAATGACCCTCTTCCCTCAAAAATATTGCTGAAAGTCTAACAAGCTCTACTGCTGAGATTATCTTCTATTTATATTTATGGTAAGAGGAACAGTTTATCCTTACATGACTTTGTGTTCACCCATTAATCTTGTCCTGACCTTTTAACTCTTCTGATTTCTTTTTTTTTTTTTTTCATCCAGGCCCCTATTTCATCAACTTTCAACTTTCCAATTTCCTGCAAACATTTTTCATTTTCTGCGCTTTTTCTGTAAGAACAAGAATGCCAGAGAACTATCTGAAACGGTATATAAACACAGCATCAGTTCAGCTACAAGATGCAAACCGAAAAAAAATCTTTTTGAACAAACCTGTTTCTTTTATTTTCTTGTGGTCTAAAAGAGTTTATGAAAGTGCTGTCCTGCCCACCATTGTTCATTTATTAACGTAATAAAGACTATCACTGACAAACTACTTAATTTTCCATACTCATCACCACTTAGAATATATAGACAAAAGATCACTTTCATTGTTCCGCCACAGCTTCATAATAAACCGAAAACGTTTTGGCACTCAATATACCCGTATTGGCCCAAATATAAGACAGTGTTTTTTGCATTGAACTAAGACTGAAAAAGTGGGGGTCGTCTTACATTCGGGGTCTAGACATTATACCCGTTCACAACGCTATATGGCGCCACATATTTTTAAAGCGAATGATGAATTTAACTCCCCAGGCCAAAGCGAACCCCTGTCACGAAGAAGAAAAATAAAAATAGCGGTAAGAAAGAAAAGGGATGAAAATAAGAGAAGAGATAACAGAAAATGGAGAAATGTAGCGATAATGTTCAGATATGAAGATGTGATAGACAGTTTTTGCATGATTTGAATGAGGCAAAATAACATGCTTTTTCTCTCGAATATATTGTTATAATCATTTGTTTCAGATGTAATCATTTTCTGAATAAAAATTAAATTTGGTGTTCAAAAAGTCTTTTTTCAAACTTGAGTCTTGAAACAGAGGAGGTCGTCGTATAATCAGGGTAGTCTTATATTCGGGCCAATACAGTATTTAAGATCTTTAACATTACATTTTTCGATATTGCTCCCACATAGAATCTCTCATTGAGAAACTGCAATCGTAGTGTTTTCTGGGGGAAGACCCAGAGACTTCCCACCAAAAAAATAAAATAAAATGAAAAGTAATGAAAATAAATAAATGAGAATAAATAAATAACTAAATAAAAACAAGAAAAACAATGCCATGAGAGTGAATGGAAAAACAAACACACTAACAATCAGGTAACCTTGTGTTACCCCCTAGGAAATTTAAAAAAAAAAGATAAATTCTACCTGTCAAAAGTGTTGTGATATCAACTCAGGGAAGATAACTGCATGCATGAAAAAAAAACATCCTCGTAACAATAACAAGGTGTCCAACAACAATTGCTCATTAAAAAACACAAATAAATGTAAAATGACTCATTTAATAAAAAGAAACAAGTTGGAAAAACAATCAATTACGATAACGTCCAATACTTCCACCCATCACTATTGCCTTTCTGATAACCGCATTTGCTTGGGCCCAGCAAAAGACAGCATGGATGAAGCAAATGACTAAAGTAATAAAATATCACTTTTTGTGCTGTTATTCGTGGTGTCCACTGATAGTCATCAAAATTTGATCTTTCATATGTGAATTGAAAGATTTAGGAAAATTTACCTTGACATTTGGTGTGTAGAGATTCCTCAAGGAGGCCAATGCTGCAGAAAGACCATCAGCACTGCAGCTGATCCACAAACCCTGCAGCACGCTGGATGAAACTCCTGTTTTCTTACTCAGGCCCTGGACATACAAAGAAATAACATATGAATGTGAATATATATATTAAAATCAGTGAACTTGAGCTGCACAAGGCATCACTGTTCCTCTGATAACTCTGCTCACTAACTACATACTTTGACATTTTGCCAAGAACTTTGACATTTTGCTACATTTCAGGCTTTAAACTTAAAGATAAAAAATTGAAAATATTTTTCAAGAATCAACAACATGTGAGACACAATCATGAAGTGGAACCAAATTTAAACAACACTTTATATTGTGTTTACAAATAAAAAACTGAAAAGTAGGAAGTGCAAAAGTATTGGCCCCCTTTGAGTTAATACTTTGTACAACCTCCTTTTGCTGCGATCACAGCCGCAAGTCTTTTTGGGTATATCTCTATAAGTTTTGCACATCTTGAGACAAAAATATCTGCCCATTCCTCCTTACCAAACAGCTCAAGTTCCTTAAGGTTAGATGGAGATCGTTTCTGCACAGCAATTTTCAGATCTTTCCACAGATGCTCTATTGGATTGAGGGCTGGACTTTTGCGTGGCCATTCTAACACTTTTATATGGTTAGTTTTAAACCATTCCATTATAGATTTGAATTTATGTTTAGGATTATTGTCCTTTTGGAAGGTGAACCTCTGCCCCATCCTCAGGTCTTTTGCAGACTTCAACAGATTTTCTGCCAGAATCGCCCTGTATTTGGCTCCATCCATCTACCCATCAACTCTAACGATCATTCCAGTCCCTGCTGAAGAAAAGCAACCCCAGAGCATGGTGCTGCCACTACCATGTTTGACGGTGGGGATGGTGTTTTCAAGGTGATGTGTAGTGTTACTCTTAAGCCAAACGTAACATTTCGCATTCAGCCCAAAAAATTCAATTTTGGTCTCATCTGACCAGAGCACCTTGTTCCACGTGTCATCTGTGTTTCCCATGTGGCTTCTTGCAAACTCCAAATGGGCCTTTTTATGGTTTTCTTTCAGAAATGGCTTTCTCCTGCCACTCTTCCATAAAGACCAGATTTATGCAGAGTACGACTAATAGTTGTCTTATGGACAGATTGTCCCACCTCAGCTGTGTATGTCTGCAGGTCATCCAGGGTGACCATGGGCGTCTTGATTGCTTCTCTGCTTAGTTTCCTCCTTGTTTGGGCTGTAAGTTTAGAGGGACGGCCAGGTCTTGCTAGGTTTGCAGTGGTTTTATACTCTCTCTATTTTGATATTATTGCTCGAACAGTGCTCCGGGAGACGTTTAAATATTGTGAAATCTTCTTGTATTCCATTCCTGCTTTGAACATTTCCATAACTTTATCTTGGACCTGCCTGGTGTGTTCTTTGGTTTTCATGATGCCTTTTGTTCTCCAGTGTTCCTTTCATAGACCTCTGAGACCATCACAGAGCAGGTGCACTTAAACTGAGACCATATGACACATAGGTGAACTCTGTCATTGTTAGTCATTTAGGTCAACATTGGATCATTCAGAAGTCATCAGGGAACTTCTGGAGTCAGTTAGTTGAGCTGAGAGAACAGGGAGCCAATACTTTTGCACATCCTACTTTTCAGTTTTTTATCCGTAAACACAACATAAAATGTTGAATAAATTTGGTTCCACTTCACGATTGTGTCTCACATGTTGTTGATTCTTGAAAAATATTTTCAGTTTGTTATCTTTAAGTTTGAAGCCTGAAATGTAGCAAAATGTCAAAAGGTTCTTAGGGGGCCAATACTTTCGCAAGGCACTGTAAATTAACAGTGAGCACAATGAAATACCTAAAAGGGATGGATTTCAATCAAAAACAAATTAAGAAAGTATTTATATGTCCCACAGCTGTACCTTGAAGATGTGTGCTTTCAGAATGTGATGTCCCAGCTCCATGGTCTGTTGGCGATTCAGTTTCCCCTCTTGGCGGGAAAGCATGAAAGCCATGAGAGCATGGCCGGTCCTGGTTTGGAAAACAAGAGAGGACACTCAGCTGTGAAGCAGACTAGGTAGCACACATAATGACAAATATAGCTTTCTTAACATGTTTTTATAATACAATCTCATTTTCTTCAGGATCTGGATTGTGAGCTTTTGCTGGATTTAAATTCTGGTCATGAAAAATACCAGAATTCCATGGGAAATGTATTCATTCTTTGTTTTGTAAATAAATGCTGAGCAATACCATGCTGAAGAATTGAAAAGAAACCTCTGGGTTCTCCTTTTCTTCTTCACCATGACAATCTGGCATTAATTAATCCAAAGAAGAGCTTCATTAAAAGGACACGCACGACTGCGGATAACTTTGATCTGGTTAAAATTCTCTTTCTGTGCCTGCGCACAAACAGAAAAGCAGTGCAGCAAGCTTTTGTCTGCAAGTGCATCATTTGCTGTGCCAGACTCTGATGCCTTTGTTTTGTTAATGATAGCGCTGGAACACTGTGAATGACCAGAATATGAAGCTCGGCTCTGGTCCATTTAGTGACACTGCTGCGGGAGCAGAGGTGATACTGATGAGCAACAGGGAGGACAAAAAGCAAACCAAAATGACATCATCCAATTTATTAAGTGGGAATGACTGAACTCTAATGTGGGTGAAGGGGCTCCAGAATTACAATTAGGTAGCTGGACTACAGCAGATGAGCCTGGCAGACAGAGCAGGAAGGGTGCAGCAGGATGATATGATCATTCTCTGCAAACTGAACTCTATTCCGAGGTGTGAATGCATTCTATGTTTTTAGTTGGCAGGGATTCAATGGATAGAAGACTCACTAACATATGATATTGAGCAAATGAATCCAATAATTTTAAGACTTTCACATATTTGAAATTAGTGTGAAAACAGCTGGATTGTTCACAATTTCTTGACATGAAGAAAAAATCCTGTTCCCTGCAGTCATTCGGTCTGTGTTATGAATCTCGGTATGTCGGCACTATCTTTTTAAATGTCTGTTTTCTCAAAAGAAAGCAAGTTGGAAATGGCATCTTGAAAAAGGGGTTACTATGACAACAATTAATACCTGAATTTCACATTTAACTTCCTCCCTATGATAGAAATCTGTCATGCTGTATTTATTGATTTAAACATCCAAGGTACCGTGTTCATGGCAGTTTTGATTTTTACACACACGTAGCAAAGATTCACCTACTATAAGGAAAGAATTCATAAACAAACAGAAGTACTTAAGTTCTTCAGAGTGCTGAGACACACTGACCATCACAACAATAATTAATGTGAGGTTTAACTATGATGTGCAGCAAGAGAATCTTTAAGACTTCAGACTTGTCAATGCTGCAGTAGTAGAGTAAAATCCTAAAGGGAGAGCTGCCGAGTAACTACATTTGCTTAACAAGCAGAAGACTGACCTGGGGTCACAAAGGAAGTCTGTACTCTCCCCATCAGCTCTCCACACCAGCCACTCTCTGAAGGAGGGATGGCAAAACATGCGTGTCTTGTCCCTTCGTTTGATGAGGAAAGATGAGAGCAACTCCATTCGTTGCTGGAAGTCTTCCCATTGAAGCTCCCCCTGGACGAAGGCAGCATTGATAGCCTGGAACAGCTGCTCGTCAGTCAAGGGGTGCAGGGAAGCAAGCGCTACATTGAGGATGGGTAGCGAGCGCTCGAAGGCTGAATTGGTCATAAACTTGATGTTGCACTGTAACTGGTAGAGCTCTGCCAATGAGACGGGGACAACTTTGTAGCTGGCACTCTTAATCACCAGGTGTCCTCTCTCGAACAGGTCCAACGTCAGTTTAAGATACAGGTAGGAGCCTTGGCTACGTGAGATCAGGTGGCTACTGAGCTTCCCAACAGTGACAGGGTCAGCCTTTCCATTCAGGCTAATATTGTTCATGATGTCCTTGCTGCCATTGATGCGGTACTGAATGTAAGCATTGAGGTCATCGTTAATTTCTTTGTTATCGGAACAGTCATCCAGAGAAATCTTAGAGAAGGGCAGAAGGTTGGTGATCTCCTAAAGAAGACACAAGATAAAGGCACAGACAAGAAGTTAGTTTTCCGTCTTATAGCAAATTAGTTCAGAAATAATTCAAAGCAAACAATCTATTTTATTTGGAATTTCTTTAGACAATCCACTGAGTTCATGGCTCTTTGCTTGTTTTAAATATTTTTAAACATTTTTCTTTTACTGCTTCCAGTTTATATTTTTTTTGTTCTACTGTTTTTCGATTCCAACTTGCTGTACACTATTCTGGCATGGATGGGACGGGTATAAAGAGAGGGGCAAAGAGAATGTAGTCAGCACTTCTACAGTCTACTGAGAAAAATCCTCTTCACTGTCACACATAGCATACAGCTTCCATGATGTAACCTGAAACTCCCAAATTGATGATGCTGAACTGGGTTAAAGTGTTTGACTTTTAACTGGAGTTATGTTGATCTTGAAGAGGTCTGCCGGAAAAAGCTTTAACATTAACCAATGTCCAGTAAGACAGCTAAATGAGGTACTAAGTGAACAACATACACAATATGCTTGAGTTTTCACATTTTCAGACGCTAATGTAATGGTTTTTACACACAATTGTTATAAATTCTCCTTTTTTCAGATCAAGATTATTTTGAATGCAAAACTTCATTCATAATATAAAAAAACTAACAAAAAAAACCAAAGTTGACTTTAGTTGACTACTAAAGGAGAGATTTATTAGTATCAGACTCAGAAATAACCGAATACAATTATAGGCCATTTCCAAAAAGTTGGAGAGATTTATTATAAAATGTCAAGTGGTTTCTTTGAAAATATATGTTACAATGAACTATTGTAATGTGTATGAAGCCTATGGATAAATTTCAGTGAGAAACATCCTGTCTTCACAGACTTTTTTTTTTTTACAGAGGACTTAAACCAAGACTTGTCACAGATGGGTGGTGGAGAGGTGGGCTACTGGTCAACATGAGCAACTTAAGCTGAGGTCTGAGCCAGAGCTCATATTTTAATCTATGTCCTGAGGGTCGGAGAAATCAATGCATCTATATCCTCCAATCCTCAGCCTATCTGAGGCTACACAAACATTGCCTCAGCGAGATAAGGCTTCTCTTTTTCCAAGATAAAATACAGCAAACAGACACACAAACACCTGTATCTACACATGCGCCAAGTCAAAGAAATGCACTTGGAAAAAATTTGGAAAAAACCCTGTTGCAACTCCAACATCAACTATATCACCAAGTGCAGACAGAGAGTAACTCCTTCCACTCAAGCCAAAATCCATAAGCAATGTAGAGAAGAAGAGTACAGAAGCTCTTTCATTGTTCTGTGCCATTCGACTCACAGTGCTGCTAGACACAGAATTAGTAGTAGCATGCATATGTGCTTCTTAATGTAATACAGGATGTGCATCCTTTATATTTACCACACTACACACCAGTTATGTGAACACCCGACGAGCTGACAACAAAAACAGGTTTATTTAAAATACCATCTGATTGATGATTTAATTCTATGTTCTTCCAAAGACATATATGTCATGTTAGACAAGCTAAAGGCTTTGTTCATAATTAATGAGTTCTTCCTTACCGCCAAATTGACCCGAACGGTGACCACCACTTTAAGCCATGGGGGGAACTTGGGAATGATCTTGGTGATGAAGGAGGCGATCGTGTCTCCGTAATCAGGCTTATGGAATTCGGCTTCGTTCAGCCCATCTATCAAGATTATGTGGTCTTCCTCTGGAATCTTCTGCTCTGGAAATAAAGAGAAAAACAGCAAAGCTCATAACAGTACTAGTTGTCAAACTTGGTCTGTGGTGAGTGAGTGTAGAGGCTATTTTCTGAATGCAGTAAGTAAACTCTTTCTCAGTTTTGTGGTCAGAGTGCCTTACTAACAGCCTTCACACTCACATCACTACCTCCTACAATGAAATAATTAGAAGACAACAGTTTATATTTTCACTGGCATTTGGAAATCTTTCTTTGTTTGACTCGTTCATAATTTCACATGTTTATAATGGTCTCATTCAACATCCTATAATGTTTACAAGATGAGCAGAGATTACGGATGGGTCTGAAAGGAACTTGACTTCTGCCAAATAATAAAACGACAAATCAACAAAAGTGGGTAACAACAGAATAAGTTTTTAAACATGAAATGTTACACAGTGGTGGTTTACCTTTCCGAAGAACGGTTAGTGGCTCAAGGACACCCCTTCGGAAAGCAGCCATGGGGTCTTGAACACAGGAGCGCAGACTGAGCATGCTCTGCAGGTGGGGCTCTTTCAAAAGGAGCTCCCGGTAAGCACTGAGCTGGTGTGCTCTGCACAGCAGAGCAGCAATACTATGTACAAACTCTGGCACCAGGCAAGTGTACGTGTTATCAGCCTGGCAATAGTGATATGCCACAACCTGGAATACAGAAAGCAGGAAGACAACATTTTAAAACCTGGCTATTTCAGACTTAGAAAAACTAAGAGCAGATCATTACATTAGTTTTGCTGGAAACATTTTTAGTTTGTGATTAAAAAAAGGGCATTTTCAAAAACCAGCAATCTTGTTCACTGTAATCAACTCTGTGAATATAGCAATGAGACCAAAATTTTTTTATATTAATAGCAGAAAGTCACATATTAGCTGTCAGTCAAGTTAAGTATGCCACTTTATCCACCCTAGCCCACTTACAGTGGACCATGAAGTAACTGGGAAATGACTGACCTCTTTGACTGCACAAATTAAAGAAGCAAGTGAATCCCAGGTGGTTAACTACAGTAAAGCAAAGGTCTTTTGTGTCTGAACAGGCTGCTGCAGAGTTCAAAGTGGGTCTGCTTTAGAAGGAAAAGGAAGGACACAGATGGGGAAGGAGGAAAAAGACTTGGAATAGTGATGTATGATTCAAATTACAAGCTAACACGAAAGAGCGGACACACTTCCAGGGGCAGCAGGAGGATGGAACAGGGGACTTGTTCCATTACTGGCATCACAACTACAGCTGTTTCATATTGCTGCATCAATAATGAAGCCCAGGTTTTGGAAATTTAATTGACAAAAGCCTGCTTTCATCTGATGCTGCAAAGAGGACTTCAATGTTGGTTACTTGCAGTTCCACCTATTGAACTTGTACAATGAGTACACATGAAAACACATAGCCATCATACAGATTATTAATATTCAGTAAATTAGATTGATAGTCATTTCACTGGAATAATGCAACTGTTGATTGTGAGATAAGTCTAAATGAAGGCAAGTTAAATGTTTACTAGTTGTACTTACATAGCAAGTCTGCATTCACCTTTGCATACATGCGTTCATATGCTACTGTGCAAGCTCATCCAGCGCAATACTCATTCACACAATCACTCAAAGATCAGCAGACCAGTCAATGGGATCAATGTTTGGTATCTTATTGAAGGCTGCTCTGACATGTAGAGTAGCCCAGGGATCACTGACAACCATCTGAGTCAAAACCAGCCGAATCAAAATGTGATGTTTAAAACAGGGCTGTAATGTTGCCATTTTCCCCAGAATAGCATGATTTATGAGCAATTTACATGTCTTAGCATGAATTAAAAAATATGAGGGTTGGAAAGATGCAAAAACAAAGAGACAGATGCTTTTAAATTATATTGGGACTCTGTGAGCCAAAACCCAAACCCTGACCTTAGCCTTGTATATTTTTGGTTCCAATACGCTGATACACCATGCTTGAGTCAAGAAATAACTGTCATGGAGATGTTATGCTAAACAATACACCAAAGTGGATTATTAAGCATTATGCAAAGGCTGAGTGTTATGGTTCTGACTTCAGACCCCAGGAAAATAATAAAAACTGTGACCTGCTGTTTGTATAAAAACAATAGCCTTGGATGAGTGACAATGAAATTGCAGAGATGAGTTTTTCACTCTAATGCTTCATCACTGAACAACAACAATCTCAACAAATGATGTTGCAGCAATCTGCAGTACACTTGCAAGTTTTATCTACCGGTACAATGAATTTACTGTTACTGTTTACTGAAAAGAAATGCTGAAAAATGTGTCACAAGAGTAAGACATAACACTTGGCATAAACCACAAACTCTGAAGGCCTCTGTGCCACCGTTATGAGACCCCATTTAAATCAATGATTGAAAAGACCTGACAAAATTTGACAGAAGCTGGTAAGTGTTGCATCAGTATTCAAACATCAACAGAGCAGAGAACAGAGGCATATAAAATCGGCTGCTGGAAACACCTTGCACAATAATTGGCTTGAGGGATTTTTGCTTGGGTTTTCTAGACTTTTATATGAGCCTCACTGGCATAAAGTCAGCTATTTGATGCATGAAGTGTAGCATTCCCCGTTGGGGAGTCAAACTGCACTCTAGTTATCTAATGCTCTATTTCACTACTAAAGAGGCATCCATGACATGGCAAGAAAGCTAAACCCTAAAGGGACACAAAAATATAATCAGTAAAAATGAGGGCAAAACAGGATCAGTTACAGAGTCCCATTAGAAAGCTGTGTCACACATCAAAAGGGCCAACAACCTGCCATCACAAAGGTATTCAAATTGAGTGAATGCCATTCTGAAAAACAACCCCACTCTAACACACAGTGGTTCCCGATCTTCCTTGTTAAAACTATCTGCAGGGAAAAACAATGCCGCACTTATTAAAATCCACTGGGACTTTCAGTATTTCCAAAATGGACTGAACAGCTTCTGTAGAGTCTGCCCATCACCAATGTGCACTAGAGGCTGTGTTTTATAAACAACACATCTGTAGTCAATAGTTTAAGAAATCATTTCATGATGCTGAATACAAATTTGCAGGGTCAGGTAGCAGGGCAGTGACTGACTAAAGATAACCTGCATGAGAGGAACCTAAGATAAATAGCTAATAATCTACAACCAGCTACATGGAGCAACTCCACTAATAAATGAGTGATACAGAGTCCGTTTCAGAGCACATACTGACTTGTCTGCCCACTAACCTATTTTGATCACAACTGGGTAAAAATTGTGTAAATATCCTCCAACCCCTGTTACTGACTGGTCACAGACAAGTGCCACAACACATCTATGAGGAGACCAAAAATGAAATGTAACTCCTTTGTACATAGCAATGTACTTTGCACAGAGAATATGTGTTGTTTATTTCATAAACATAAGATGGAAATGCCCTACATTTATTTGCTCCATTCACTTGAGGACCATAGATCAGTTTGGAGTAATACATTTCGAATACAGTGTTGTTGGACATCTGGCAGCTATGTGGAATCAATTAAAAAGAGTATAACATGGGACCTTTAAGAAAATAGACATTTATACTGCCAACCTCAATAAACATAAACGTAGGTGAAAAATCAGTGGACCATGAACCCCAATATCTCTGGCTATCTTCCAGCTGTGGATCTTTAACTCAATTTTCTAAAATGTCAGTACCTTCCTCTCTTCCCTCATTAACTGCTGTCTCAACTGTTAGCCGTCCACTGAGGTGTTAAAATGTCCTTGAAAAATAAAGAACTGGTCTTGTGAAAAAATATCATGATCTGAAGGAAATGTGACACTCCACTATATAAAAAAAGTGATGTTTCAGGGATAGATTATATTGTTCATGTGTTACCATGGCAGCATAGAGAAAGGCTGTGTTTTTACCCTACACAATGCAAATTCCTTCCATCTGTGAGCTAAAAGGGCATACTAAAGACCTGAGCAGAAGTTTTATATCCTCCCACTCCTTTGCCATTACACTTATGTGCTGAGATGCTGCAGACATTAACATTGCTTTTCATAGCTAAGTATCTAAAAGCATTCTGTGCGATTTTCCCCCAAAAACATAATTTACAGACTTAAACAAACATAATTTCTTTTGATTGGTACTTACAACAAAATCCTAACATCTGCCTGTAATATTATTTTCTCAGTATTTGTCTGTAATCAGAATGTTTCTTGTCAAAAGAGAAAACAGACAGGTGAAATCAGGACATATCAACCATATTACACCATTTCTTTGTGTCACTTCCTGCTCTCAGATGCCATTAACAGATGCAGGTCCTTGTACCAGCTTGCTGGACCAGTCAAGAGTCAGGGCCACACACCTATACGCTAAGCAGAAGCAAACAGCTAACAGGATGAAGCATGCATTCAGCAACATTCACACACAATCCGCATGGCTGTGCGGAGTCACAGGCATGTCTATTCATGTTTTACAACAAAAACCCCTTGAAACAATCAGAAAATTATGTTTTAAGTCGTTGATCCACAGCTTTATCTTCCCTAATCCTGTTCCTGCTCTTCAGTTACCCTCCGACTCATCCAACAGCCCTCTCTTCCTTGAGGGAGGAGGGGCAAAGTTTGACGTGCGTTTTTACAAACAGCTACCAACAAATCACACACAGTGTGACATAAACTAACCTCAAGTCTTCTACTCAAGTCAAACAGGTCTGTGATATTAATGGACTCTGAAAGACCAATGGTGCCACAGTCTTTCATAATGTCAGCAGATTGCTGAGGAGCACCCATATTTCATAGAATGAATGTCAAACAAATTAACATAAACAATCATAAATCATTCACAAAAACATAACCGTAAATTAATGGGGTACCTTCCTTTTGCAGTAATGCCTCTTACATACCAAAGCAACTAGGCATTGTACATGTGTTTGTAATAAATGTAGAGTATTTGCAGCTGGAACACAAAGGGGTAGAATACTCAGTTTATTTTATTCAACTCCCTTCAGATTTCTTCAACATGTGACTTCTCTTGAACACACTCTTGGCTTAAGTTGTACCTTTGCAGCCAGGCGTTTGACAGCCTCCTCCCTTCGTCGCTGCATCTCGGGGGTTCCCGGGCAGCTGCTGGTCCTCAGCGTGTTGGTAGCACTGGAAGGTGGAGTCGGCTGTGGTGGCTGGCTAAGAGGAAGTTCAGCGCTGGGTCCCCCACCACCTGGAAAACACAGGTGTGAATATTTCAGCAATTAATAAGTGTAAATTTGATAAATGTTACTGTGCTTGTGCAGAAATATATAACTTATCTTGTATAAGTTTTATTTGATGTAATTGAAAGAAAAAACAATCAATGTTTGCAAAGTCATATTATACATCCTCACTTCACTTCCTTACTCTACAGGGTAATATAAAAATGAAAATATAATAACATTAAAAAAGTTGAACCTTCCCAAAGGCAAAACAGTGAAATTGATTACTTTTTGGAGAAGCAATTGGACTGTTGGAGGCGATCTGACGCATTCGGCCTCCGTGGCAGCTCAGTGCTACTAGCCGAGAGATAATGGCTGTCTTCCCATAACCAACACTGCCCACCACTACAGCACCATGACTCTCGTTAGACTCTGTTGTCTTCAGGATATCTTCCAACTGCAGAAAGAGCCAATCGCGGCCCACAAACACACAGTCGGTGGTGATGCTGGGAACCTCAAACAGCAGGGGCTTTAGCATGATGTCCACAGGTTTGTAAGGAGTAAAACGAGCTAAAGAAAAAGGATTGACAGGAGAACCACAGAATTAGAATTTTGTCATCATCTGTCTCACAAATATTTGCAGTAAAAGAGACACTGCTTGTTAAACAAAAGCTTCACTTAGTTTTTGTGATTACTGCCACAGTCTCACCATCAGAACATTTTCATATTGAAACATGAATCATTTTAGCTCTTCAGCATTCTCTGAGCAATGTGTCACAACACACTCATGGGAGGATTAGGACTCAAGCTAATGTTGAAATGATCTCAAAATAAATTCATTTTCAATCCTTTGCAGTCAAACCTGTGAAAGAATATTTTATGTAACTGTGCGACATTGTATAATGTTTAAATGTTGGAATATTTAATAATGTTGTGAAATGTACACTAAATACCGTGTCTGTTTTTTCATGGTCTGGGATAGCTTAGATATAATGTGGAATCAGTGTGAGTGGTCTTAAAAGTGTTCTCTATGGTCCATTTCAGCACTAATTACATCTCTGGACGTGTGCTCCTTCATGAACTCATTTAATTTTCAATCCTCTCTACTGACATTAATATAATAATACTACAGTCATCGAAGCTGATGATGCTTTCACACTTGTACTTCTACTCTTTTTGATAATAACCAGTACCTTCAGATAGGGCTTTTCTCTTCAATAACCTTCACTTTCTGTGTCTTGCCTAACACATCAAAAATGACCTTATTATGATCAATTACTTGTTTCTGTTTTTACTGAAAAAGAAATGATTGAAGAACCTAAATTTTGCTCCAAAATATTTTGAATGTATGGTAGAGAAACATTTACATAGTCCAGTGATATAAACAAAAACACAGAATGGATGATAAAATTGTCACCATTTATTCTTTGACCTGACTTGTTCATTGTGTTGGCTACGGTTGTGTCTCTTATGATAATCATACCTACTTCACTGCCAAACGTCTTAAAGAGTTTAAAGCTGTACCATTAAGGGTCACATAAGTGTCAGCAGAGCTGTCTAAAGTTATGGAAGAAAACATTTACCAGAAAGTAATATAGAAATCTAAATAGTTTGTGTATGAAATCATGTATTAAACTATGTTTGGTTGAAAATTCACTTTGCAGGATTCATCTCAGAAAGATTCCAGCTTGAAATATATGAAAAAGAAAAATTGCAGTGAGCCAAGGAAACATCACATAAATTTTTCCACTGAGATAAATGTATGCAGAAAATGTGGTTTCTATTGTAGTGTGCTAGTGTATGCAGTTCAGATTCAAAGCATATAAACTGTTTTGTTGAGCTTTAGGTTTTTGTATACTGAATTTTAGCTTCATCAGTGATCATGAAAGTTGAGCTCTGACTTTTAGCATTAATTTGAAGGCTGTGCTTGAATTGTAGCACATATCACACAAACGTCTAGCAGACATAAATTTATACCTTTTCAAAAAAATCACATCTTTGTTTTATTAAATAATCAGGTCTTGGTTTTTGACAGTAACTTGGAATAGATGGAGGGAAAAAAAAGCAAAACATAAATGTGAAATTGTTATATTGATGAATGATTAAGTTTACAGCCGATGTGTTTATCAGATGTATCTCTAAAAGTCACCTTTAGCATCCTGAGGAGGCCGTCCTCCAGTATTATGCCAGGGTAGGCGAATGGACGTCCGCAGTGGGGTGTTCCGTTGTTCATCAAGAAAGCTCAGGTCTTCCAGCTTTGTGGAACTAGTTGCTGTAAACAGAGACACCGACCGAGATTAAGAGTATGTGAAACACATACTTGAGTTCATAAACAATGAAAAGTCCAGAAGAAATACAGGCGTGGATAAGATTTTGAGGCATATCACTGTGAAAAGATGAGTGAGTAAGAGGTAATGCAATGCACGCTGACATTTTGCAGTTTGCTTGAAGCAATGTGTGCAGAGTAAACTTTAGTAGAAACAATAAATGGATAACTGAATCAAGAAAGACAGAGTGTTCTATGATTTGAGCTGACAACTACAAACAGTATCGCAGGGAAAGGTTTCTGCTGGGCTGTATAGAGAGAGAGCAGTTACCCACATCTCACAAAAACAGAATGTTCCACCAAAAAATCAGAGAAAGCCAAGTTCAACTACAGCTTCAATGTTATATTGATGAGAAACCATTCATTACTGTCATTTTGCTTGTAATTACAGGACATTCCACTGCAATTTAAGCCCCATAATGAAAAACAACCCATGAAATCAATGTTCAATCAGGAAGAACAGGGACAAATACCATTACAAATAAGTACCAAGTATGACATAACACTATCCCAATTACTGTTCAGGTAACAATCCGTTTGGGGAAAAGAACTTTTTCTCCGGCAGGTTCAGGTGTCAACATCTGAAAATATAATGGATGCTGGAAAAAGCTCTTATATGATAAATTATGTTTTCTACTATAACTTGTAGAGTGTCTCCTTCTGAAATTAAACACTATACATAAACAACCTCTTGAACTAGCAACGACAAAGCAAATTTTCTTTTTGAACAACCACACATGGTCTGCAAACATAATTAAGATGTGCATCAGTGCAACAAGATCTTCCATTTGCTGCTCACTGTTTAACAATTTTATCACCATGGTGATCCATGCTCATTCAGCCCTCAGACCAGGATGAAAGACTCTTCTTTACAAGGCTCATCTGGGAGAGACTGTCATACACGTAATTCTTCTCTTTACTCTCACTCTCTCCCTTCACTTGGGTGCTAACTTATTGTCTGGAATGTCCCACTAATTAAGACTCGTCTGCTCACAAGGGAGGCTGCCATCAATGCAAGTTTGACTGGACTAAAAGAAGTCTCTCATGGGTGCCTTTATATCAGTTTCACCTTTAATTCCAAAAAAAAATGTCATCGACTTTCTAGTAAAGTTAGGACTCATAAATAAGCACAGAACTCTATGGTCAATAATGTGGAGCAATAGAGAACCTATAATACGAGTGAAGCTGATTCTGGAGCAACATTGAGCAGCTACTTACAGAGTGAATTCTCAAAGTCCTTCCCTTGATCCCAGCATGGAAAATACTAAGGCATGCATACAAACAGTAAGCAGAGGGAAGGCATCAGCTTAAGCCCCGGAGAGAGCTCCCAGTGGAATTACTCACTAAGGGCAAAAAGCGATTCCATTGCTTTCGTAGGTACAGTGACAGTGTTCAGTTGTTGAGCAAAGGGTGCTCAGCCAGTCACAGCAATCACTGCAGCAGGCACTTGCAAAGACTCACTACGCAAATCTATACATGAATGTACATGTACTTCATACATTTGAATGCAAGCACAAAGTTTTGGTAAATCAACCAAATCAAAGGGTGAAAAGTGAAAGGATTAGAGGAAACAGAAAAAGAAAACCAATAATTTCAGTCTCCAGTGGCTGATTACATTTCGTAATAGGGAGCCTCTACAGCATTAATCAATGATCCAAGCTAGAATGGAGTGAGGGATCAGAGGGAGAGGCATGCTGAAAAGAAGCAAAGCAGTTGATATAATGTACTTATAAATAAGCGCATGAAAGAAAATGGCATAAATACTGTAAAAGGTGAGGTCAAAAGTCCAGCGTATGTAGCAAATCGCCACTAAGACCTAAGCCTAACACACGGAAGAGGGCTTTTCTCTGTCTCTGGATTCCACATCTAAAGGATTTTTGAAGTGTAGAACGGAAAAGCCATATCGATCCTTATTCAACCCCAAGTACACCTCATTGCTCATGAGTTCAATAAAACAAGACGAAAGGAAATATTCAGCTTGACTCGCTGAAGTAGTTTAATTGTATTTCACTCCTACAACAATCAGAAAGATGTAATAATAATAATAATAACAAATCATGAACATTTTCTTTACTTAAATCTCATCACAATTTTTAAAGCTAAGACTTCTCCCTGGAAGTCTACATGTCTCTGTATAGCACCTCTTCAATTCCATCTCTGCCCGCAGTCTTCAAATTCCTTTCTATTCTTCCTACAGCTCCACTCATTGATCACATGATACACATGATACCTTGACTTCTGTGCTCTTGGTGACATTGACACAACTGTGCAGCTTCAGATTGAAAATGGGGTACGTTTTTCCTCAGGGAGATCTGCCCGTTGAAACCTTTGGTTCAGTGTTTCTCATGTTATAACAAAGAAGGGGCCAGAGCTACTCTGTTCTAAACACAGTCTCTTCTTATCTTCCTGACTTGACTCATCTCTCCTCTTTACAGATGGATATAAAGTACTCAGTACTCCATCAACTTGGCTCCTGACTTACCTTTTCAAGTTGAAGGAGTTCATTTTAACCATTGTGTGACACTGTATGAGTTTCAGTGAAAGACTGGAGTTAAAATGGTTGTTCTTATCACAGATGGTCACAGTCCAACTGTAATAAGTGCTAAAGGCAAAGGGACAGATTATTACTGTGAAAATGATCACATCATAATCATGGTTTCTAGTGAATTAACTAGAAAGATTGTGTCCCTGGACAAATATGTCCACACTACTACAAAAACAGTATTTGTGCTGATGTGCACAGACCTCCTTTGCTAAGAATAACAGAGTGATGTTGCTGAAATCATAAAATAACTTATATTAACTTCAAAACTTAATGAAATTGCTGTTCATTGCTCGTCTTCTCACACACAACCTTTTTCTCATATTACATCAATGTATAAGGCAGCACATGACTGGTTGGTGACTAGGTCAGCATGTGACTTAATAAGCAGTCAGTTACAGTGTTTTTTTATTTATTTACAGTACATTAAGAGGTTGATAGTGAGGCACATGGAACAGCAGGCAATGTTTTTTGAAAAGAAAGGCTGCAGAGTCAAAAAACTTCACCTGATCCTCTAACCTAAAGAGCAGTGAATACAGTAAAGACAAACAGTAAGACATACAGTAAGACAAACACAAAGTAGTAATAATAAAGCTACTTGCATGGTGTCAACTTCAACTTTTATTTTTTTAATAGCAGAACAAGCTTGAAATGGTCTTTATTTATTTTATTCTTACTATTTGTATACTGGAATGTTCCAAGCTTCAATTTTCAGAATGAGCCTTAGGCCAACTTTCAATAATGGAAGCAAAAAAAAATTAGCATCACTAAATGTCAGTACTTGATGTGTAGAAGGTTCAGGGGGAAAAATGTGAACTGTTTCTCTATTATTTTTGTCATTACAGTAGTTGATTTTGAATTGTGATGACTTGTGTTTAGTAGAAGACAGCAGAGGAAAAATGCAAAGTGAAAATAAAAAAAAAACAACAATTATGAAATTATGAGCTCTTCACACATAGCATTAATTTGTTTATTCATCTTCAAACCCACACACACACACACACACACACACACACACACACGCACGCACGCACACACACACGTTTGTAGGGCATGCAAATGATGATGAGAGGTAGTGTGGCGTGCAGCTCCCTCTTGTTACGCCCCAATGAGCAATTTATAAAAGGGACGGGTGCCTTGCTCAAGGGCACCTTGGCAGTGCTCAGGCGGTGAACTGGCACCTCTCCACTATGGAAAAATGAGAACACACTGGTCTTTTGAAGTTGTTCTGATGAAGGAGTGGCAGACTTTTAAAAGGCTCTTCACAATGTAAAAGGATTGATCCTTACAACCCTTTTTATATTTCTCCTACTGTGACATAGAGGCACTAATATTTCTCTGAGAATAGATATTTTAAAATGTCACCTTTTCAGAGAGTAGGAGGATATGGGGGAGTTATCTATTCTTTTTGGTTCCTTTTAAATCTGTGACTAAACAGATCAATGTTTACATAAAGCTACAGTCAGAGGACAATTCCACACTAACCTGAAGCTATCAAAAAGCACTGACAAAAAAAAGAGGCGGACATTGTCCGATAAAAAAAGCAGACAATATTCTCTCACACCCCAAAGAAAATGTGAGAAAATAAAAGACAAAGCAGAGACTTCATGCTTTCTGTTTTCCAATAACACCCAAATATACTAAGAGCATGTTGCTGTTACCAGGGGCTTTGATAAGAAACAGCATATCCTTGAGGCAGTCCACAGAAACTCATTAAGGATCATGAAAGAAACCAGTTTCATCAGTGAAGTTAGCACAGATCATGACTTAAGCTATTAGATCAGAGGAGTCTTGAGTAAAAACAAACATGTATGCGACTTAGACAATACTTCTAAACAGTAATGCGCTACTGATGCCTCGTAAGGGAAAGTTCACTGGAAACCACTCTACCTAAGAACCATGGGATTCCAGTTGCAAGAACTAACACAGTCCTTTGAAAAAATTTACGTGAAAAAACACCAGACTACAAAGAATATCAAACACACAGAACAGCATGAATGATGCATGTATGAAAATTGTGTCAGCCATCTCATAGCTCAAGCTGAAGGTGTGTTTTTGAGCAGGGTTACAAGATAAAAAGTTAGTGTTGACAACCTGGTGAGACTGTTCACCCTGAAATCATTAAAAATATGTGAATATTTTTCCATACAATTTATGTGCAGGCTTAACTTTGTTTAATCAAAGACAGGCGTCACCATTTCAGGTAAACAGTCTGACGGTGGCAGTGACAGTGAGTGTATTTAAATAAAATAGACATGTAATAGAAGAATGATAGTTGAGCTACATTTTTGAACAATTATTTGATAATTGTACACTTTTGAGTGAATTAAATGAATGAAAAAAGGGGGGAAATGCTTACACACGGTGGGTGGTGCAGTTGGGTAGTTGGGAATCGATATTGCTCTACATTTCAAAGACACACAATATAATGGTGAACTGCCTATAGGTGTGAATATGAGTGATAATGGTTGTTTGTTTTACTGCGTATACCTGTAATAAACTACCAGCTGCCGAGAGTGTATACTGCTTCTCTCACGTCAGCTGAGACAGACTTCACCCCCCCCCCCCTCTATACAGCATAGATAGTGGTGCGAAACAATATTTATGTAATTTTCCACATCATTTGCAGCCTTTGCACACTGTTGCTGAAGTTCCTCCAGCAGTCCGTGGACAACTTTGTTACCCTATGAGACTAATGCAAATAACACTTTCTGCCATAAGATGAAATTCCTTCTACATACTTGACATTCTAGAGGCCCAGACATACATCCTTTGATAGGCAGCTGGAGAAAACATACTTTGCCTCAAAGAAAATTTGCACTCTCAGTCTGCACTCTGTTGCTGTACCCAGGTCTAGTAGTTGGACGTATTGAGCACTACAAATGAGTGTGGCACTTGTGTCTGAACTCAAAGAAGTCACTTTGATGTTTTCATTGATGTTTCAAACAGAAAGTTCAATGTTTCAAATTTCAATACATTTCTAGTAAAAATCCACCAATTAACAGACAATTCAAACTAGCATGAAATGAAGCTTGTTTGTTACGACAGCAGAAAGACTAATCAGAATGATTCATTTTAATAAGCTAATTAGCATATCGATATTCACTTTCTGTGGATGAGTTTCTGTCGTTTATGACGCACACAAAACAGCATGAATACATGAGAAATATGGTCACCAAGTTCAGCTGATTGGCCAGTTGGAAAATGTACATATATTACTGAAGTCTGAAGTTAGATTACTGACAGGCAAGACCTTGGCTGTAACAACAAAAACTGAAAAACTGTGTTACTGTCTATCTTCAGAAGTGAACAGCTCTCTATATAATCTGTTGCCCACGAGGTCAAAGGCATCCATCTACCTGTCCTGTCATTTCCTACCTCATATTATGAAGCTGTCAACTAGCTATCTAAGCTTGTTCACTCTTTCCTTTTCACAGTCACATCCTTTGGTTCTTCCTGGAGTTCTCCTGAGGAGTTCTTAGTCCAGGTAAGGCACGTACATAATAAACTCAGCCTCTTCTGAGTCTGCCCCAGGGTATCCAGTTAGTGGATTGCCTCATGGATTTTAACAAACTCTTTCTTGCTTCAAGGAACACTGACTACCTTTATTCCAGATGTCCATGCTTCCCACACAGTGCCTAAGGTATGCTCATACATATATCATACCTGCAGAGAAAAATCTTTTTGCAGCTTATACAACAAAAATGTGAACAATTTTTGCAACTTTTCACCAATACTGGCTATGCAGTCTAACTTTTATTGATAGCTACTGTACTACTTACCACAGATATCAATGAAAATATGCTTTTTTTTAAAAAAAAAAAAAAGCTATTTGACTTGAACAGTGTCCCTGTCTAACAGTAACAGTCCAGTTTACATTAAGGTCTACATTAAGGCTTCACATGAATATATCCTTGGAACTTACCCAACATCTTACACCACCTATCAAGGCCCTGAGAGACTTGAACTCAATCAAAGCAAATGTCACTCATCACCCAGTGGGAGATACCCAGTATTCTCAAGCAGAGTGCTAAAAGTATCACGGTCAGACTAGAGGTGCCAACTCTCATCTTAAGACTACGGGACATAAATTATTACCAACTAATGCCTTCATCTTTTGTTTTCCTATCAGCCATAGGGAATACTATGGCTGATAGCCTACACCATACAAATTATGTGGATGACTGAAATAAAAAAATTAAATCAATGAAAAATATGGTTAATCTATACTTGAATGAAATAATTGCTACTTTCTCAGAGTAAATTGCACAAAGTTCAAAACTTTGCTCAGGGAGCAATGATTCATCTCCTTTCATTGTAGGTTGTGAATCAGTACTTTTAATTAAATCAAATTCTGCATTCGTATTAATTTTCATGTCTGATCTCTTTTGATTTAAAAAAAAATACTGCAAAGGACAGGACAATACACCCACTGTCGGGGTGCGGCCTTATGGAAATTTAGTATGTGATGTGTTCAGTAAGGAGACACAGACTTCCGACAGTGTGGCAGACTGATCGCTCAGTGTTGCAAGAACAGCCAGCTGGTGGTCAGAGTCAACCAGGCATGAGCAGCTGCTGTCAGACTCTCTGCATCCGTGCTGGAAACACAGAGAATCTGATGGAGCTTTGACAGTCAGAAACACATTCATCACTCTTTCTTAAAGTGTCTGTGTGGCACTCCACCGTGTTTTGCAACTGAACGAGCAGAGAGTCTGAGGTTTGTCTGCACTGGAGTTCTATAGGTAGTGGCCACTTTATCATGGAAGCATCAGGGCAAGATGTAGTCAAAAGCACTAAACTAGCCTGAGAAAATGGTGAGCAAAAGATTAGTAAATACTAGCATGAAGTCTTATGGTGTTCCTACCAATATTTACTGATGCTAATAGCATGAAGTCCTATCTGTCAATATTTAAAAGCAAGTAATTCATATATTATAAATAAAATAATGTTAAAAATTGACAACAGTGGGAGGTAGGCTGCATGTCTCTGATCTAGATAAGTTTCAAATAGGTGACTGTGTGTCTTCCATATCATTAGTATAAACGTGCATTGAAATGGGGGGGTACATATTGTTTTTTATAATTTTCAAGACTACTGATTGTCATTTCATACATTTGGAGAAGCAAATGTCAAAAACATGGAAACATGGACTCATGGAAAAATGGATGGACTTCATGCATGCTTGGCAGAATGCCATGTATCTTTTTATAGTGGTGAGTGTAAATTATGTGAAATATGTATAAGTCATGGTATATGTACTATGTCTGAACAAGTTCTGCAACGATCAGAGTTATTCTGTTTCTGTCTCTTGCGTGCTCTCCGTTATAATGAGTTTGCCAACAGTGTAAGTGTAGCTTGGAAAACTGAAAAAATGGACTACCTTCAGTTTTGAGAGAAACACACTGCCCTTGCACCACATTACATTCTTTGAGCAGATGCTTTGCTAAGGGCAATCTCCAATATATTCATTAAAAACTCAAAGGGAATAACAGATATCTTATAGAGAAAAAGAGAAAAAAAAAAACAATGATATAGTGTTGACATGAATAGTTATAGCATTTGCTCAAAATCAAGGCAGAAACATTTTATAGAAGCAGTAAATTAATTATGCCTAAATATTGGCAGCTGCACAATCCAAGTGAAAGACTTCAGTGTGTGTGTGTGTGTGTGTGTGTGTGTGTGTGTGTGTGTGTGTGTGTGTGTGTGTGTGTGTGTGTGTGTGTGTGTGTGTGTGTGTGTGTGTGCATGAGTAGATGTGAGATATGAGATATGGCAAAGAACAGTCTGGCCACCGTAGAGGTTTGCGTTCTTCAAGCAATCTTATATTGATGCTTCTGTTATTTCTAGTGTCTAGTCAATCTTTATAGAACACATGTACGAAACACTCACCTGGTTATGGTGCATAATAAACAGTATGTGACCAAGTTGCCAACTAAAGCCCTTAACTGTCCTTAGTTAATCCTAGGAATATAAGACAGCAATAAGTAAGGGCTTCATTCTCACTGATCTTCACATGAAATTTGTCTCAGCTTTGAACTTCTAAAAGAAGATCTCAAGCCACTAGGTGTGTGTATTACAACAGCAGGGCCAAAACCAGGAAGAGTGAAAACAGAGGGAACTGGAGTGAGGGAGATCTAGGTATGAAAAAAAGGGGGGTAGCGAGTGATATCAACAACTGTGACAGCTGTGTGGATATGGCAAGCTGAGCCATAACAGGGAGGTTCCAGGGCAGGAATGCAGAACAGATCAGCCAGACAGCAGCTTGCTTTAGGTTCAACATAGCAAGCAGGGTCGGGGCGCAACATACAACAGCTGCCTAATCCCAAACTTCTGCCTTCATACCCCAGCCCTTGTCGAAAAGCAGTTTGGCTTCTGAAAAACACTAACTTCTTATTCTCTCCTTATCTACACATGCTCTTTCCTGTCTGTGTCTGTCACTTGCAAGGACTAGAACTGACACAGCAGTTGTCAGCCTCAGGCACAGCACATCATAGCATCACAACCTTGAATTGACTGACAATAAAGTATAGTGAGACACCCAAGCAGAGAGTCAAAATTTACTGCCAGTGTAACAAAAAAGTTTCTTGGTGACAAGATGAAATCTTGAGTTTCATGTATTGCCAATTGTGAGCATAGTCACTGAGATAAATAAACATATTCGCTCGTCTTCACAGAAAGGCTCAAAAACAACCTCTTACCTGCAACAGAGTTTGGCCTCGGCATCATAAGGGAGGAAGATGCTTGTGCTGGGTATGGAATGGGCCCTTCGGATGAATGACTTGGAGGTTGTGGTGCTCCCACTGATGTGTTGGACTGCTGCTGTTGTGGCTGCTGGTCTGACCTGGATGGTGTATCGGCCGTGGCGCTGTTGGACTCTTCTTCAGCCACAGGAGAACAGGTGTCCACCCGCACACTCTGTGACAGGCCATGGTGCCCATTGCCCCTCAGGCTGCCATCCTTACTCCACTCCAAACTGGAGCCACTCCGGTCGTCATTCTCCGAAGAACTAGTAATGGTGGCTGAGAAGAAATGAATACAAAGAGGATGTTATAGCAGACAAAGGACAAAAAATTAAGAGCATAGGAGAAATATAGGAAAGCAAAGTCTGTCTTCATCATGAATGCATATTCTGAACCAGTGGTTCTTAACCTGGATTCGATCGAACCCTAGGGGTTTGGTGACTCGGTCTCAGGGGTTCAGCGGAGACGGAGGTCAAGACAAAACACCCGACATATCGTGTTGGAAAACAAAAGAAACAGACTTTGCTGTGACAATGACATAAGAGTAGCACTTGCCAAGGTGAAGCCACGCGTATCTGGTCTCGCAATAACAGCAGCAGAAGTTGCAGGTAGGTCATTTCATGTGAGTTCATGCACTGTCTTGGTTTTGTTGTTTGAAAAAGGTGACATTAATGCCCAATTTATTAAATACACCAGTAAAACATATACAGTATTTTCCGCACCTAAAATTCTTTTTAATTTTTTCAATTTCTCATAATCCAATGTGCCTTATAAATGAAAAAAGTTTTAAAATAGACCATTCATTGAAGATGAGTTCTCAGATGCATTTTAAAATCCAGTGCGCCTGAACTATAAAATATTGTCTTTTGATCATTGGGTGAGAACGCTTTCTTCAGTACGTAACACAATTCATATATAAAACATGAAAAAAAATTAATAGGGTAAAGAAAGTTTGTTAAAATTTTCCTCTATATTTTTCTAACGCCCAAGGCCAACCATCTAATATGATTCAAAATGATGAGTAGAAACAAGGCCAGGGAAACATAATGACAGGCAGATGGATACAGAATCATTAGTACAGCAGAGTCAAAGGACTAGAACTGATTAGCCAATTGGCTGTGTTTGCATCACACACGCTGGTAATGTGGATTTCTTAATGCCAAAGTATGTTGCATCATCACCAATATAACACCTCCTGAATCCTCTGCTATATACCCAAGCCAAAAATGAAGTCATTGGCAAAACCTGTCGTGCATAGGCCTGCAATAGGAGACGCCCTGGCATATTAGAAGAAACATGCATTGTTATTTGTTTGGTCAGAGGTAGTGTTGCTGAGTATGGCTGTTGGTGAAGGGCTGATTTAAGTCCATCTCCACACACTTCATGTATGGACTCCTGTGGAAGCGCTACAGAAAAGTTAAGGCATTGCCAAGTCTCCTCAACTCAAGCAACCTGAACTTTAAAAATACATGTACATGGCCAAATTAATGTACTTTTGAGAGTGAGAGTAACAATTTGACATGTGGATGCAAAACAACCCGGGTCTTTTACATGACTACACAGTTTTAGTAAATTAAGTGGGAGGGATGTCGTAGGCAAACGTCACATCATGTCATTCTCTCGCAAAGCAAATCTTTATTTGACACAACCAAAGTAGATTTATAATGAGACAGGCAATGAAACATGTGGCAGGAGTGCCTGTTAATCCTGGGTGGCAACATGTCGAAGCAATACGCTGGAGGATACTATATGACAGTTTCCATAAATTATTTAGCAGCTAGCTATGATATTACTCTGGGGGCAGGATGACTGACTCATGATCAAATATGTCAACTCTGCACTATAGGAAACACAAGAAATTGTGTCATGGCTGCTTTTGCATGGAATCATGTCCAGGAGAACAGTCATGTCAGTTTGTCTAAATCAGCAATAAATAAGTGTTCGTAGATGGTTCATATCAGGAAGAGGACAATGGTAATCCTTTTCTTCAAACAGTGAAAATTTCTTAGTGCCTAGAATGATTTGCAATATTTAAAGCCCCTTTTCATATTCAGACACTAAATTTTAGTGACTGAATCATTTGTGAGCAGGAACCACAGACAAATTAATGTGTCAATAGACTAAACCACATTCATGTCGGCTTGTGCAAACCCCCAGATGTCAAGCAGGGCTGTATAACTAAAGACATAATACAACGTCATACTGCCACCTCAATGCTTTCTAATACTGGAACAGCTCGATACAAACTCCAGCTCTCAGAGGATGAATTCACTCTGACATAAATGCTCTTTAGTCCCCTGTAAAATCCAATAGGTTTAACAAAAAGATAAGTGAGTGATGTGATGCAGGTGACACTTTTCACTAAATCCATAAGTGCACATGAGGGAATGGTAGTAGCCAGTATTTTCTGCTCAGGTCAAATACTGTAATAAAGGGAAATAAATTAAATAAATGACACAAATGGAGAAATCTGTTCTGACAGATCCCCTGCAAAGGATTAATGTAAAATGAATAGAAAAATGTTACTGAGAGGTCAAAGCCTTTGTCACCATCTATGTCTTAATCAATCTGGGGTGGCAGTAGTTCAGTGGTAGAGCAGGCGTCCTATAATCACAGGATTGGCGGTTTGATTCCCGCTCCTGCCTAGCCATCTTCAGAGTGTGAGCTGACAGTGGGAGGTGTCAGCTCACCTCCCAGTCACTGCCAAGACACCTTTGAGCAAGGCGCCATCCCCCTTACAAGCTCCTCAATTGGGTGCAACGCAAAGTCGCTGCTCGTCACTCTGCCACCCCCTATACTAATTGCATGCCTAATTGCATGGTGTGTTGTGTGTTTGTTTCAAGAGCCTGTACACAATATATATGTCTATATTATATATATATATATATATATTGTATATATACAGTATATATATATATACAATATACATATTGTATACAGTATATATACAGTATATATACATTGTGTATAAATATATACAGTATATATACAGTATATATATACATATATATGTATATATATACTGTATATATATACTGTATATATACACCGTATATGTATGCATGACTATGTATATGGTGTGAGTGTTAAGATAATTTCCCCTAGGGGGAAGTGAGTATAAGTTTAAGCTTAAGCTCTGGAGTGAGTCCATGTGAGCTTTCTTTACTCAGAGGCAGGTTACCATTGCAGCTAAGTGAGCTACAGATACATTGCTCAGTTTCTCACGTAATCTGTAGTTGTGTATGGTATTTCTACCATACTTGCTAACCTTCCTGGCTAAGAAGATAGTTCGTAGTCAGTTAATTGACATTTTTTTAGAGATGCTGTCTAGACAGATACTCTATAATCATCTTCTATGTACCTTTCTTTACAAATGTCTGGAACAAATTAGTTTTGCATCATGTAAAAAATAAACCAAATGACTGACATACAAACGGAGCACAACAGTGATAAAAGCCCACCACCTCCAACCTTGGCTCTCATGTGGCTATATTTAACCTGCCAACTTAAATGTTCCCTGTGGACAAACAAACTTCTGTTTATACTTAGTCTTACTCACAAAAATGCAATGTGGTTATCCTGAAGACCTGGCAAAGATTTGTTGCCTCTTCACTAAATATTTCCAAAGTTGATTTAAAACATTGGTGATTCATTTGCACATCATTGCAGATAGCAGAGTAAAAAAAAGGTACAATTTCATCTCGTGCCACCCAGATGTTCTTGCATGTGTACAAAATGAAATAAACAGGGAGTTAGTCGTAACATTGCTTAACCTTAACAGTTAGAACCTACAGAGCTACTTTTACAGAAGTATATGGCCGCAGTCTAAAAAGTTTTCTAATGCCATACAAGTTGCTACTTGGGTATGGTGAAGCAGTTCGGTACTTCTCACCTATGATTCCACTGTCCTTGCTCTCTAAAGTGGAGCTAGGACTTGTGATGGTCCCACAAGGGCTGGAGCGCCGGAGAGGCGGGCGACTGGTTGTGCTGTTGAGTGTGGAACATGGGCTGTCGGTGCTAGGAGATGCCGTGCTGCTGGTTAGGGTGGAGCAAGGACTGATGCCCTGACTAGTCACAGAAGACTGGGGAGAGAGGGGTAGACAAATGAGTTAGGGTGCACAATGAATGTATTCCACATTCATGTCAATGGACTATGAAGTAATATAAATTGTAAGATCGCAACTTGTTAACATTTTTTCAGCATGAGTAGCAATAAAGAAAACTAAAAATACATTTCCATCCTTATATGGAAGGTGAATCCAGAAAACATCAAGGAAATATTTGATCCAACTGGTTGACCTGGTCCATGTGGTGATGATGCAAAATTTCCTCTTACAAACAAACAAGGACACAAATCGAGGTTGGGACAAATGCCAAAGGCCATAAGGACTGTAAATGGAGAGAGGCTTGAAAATTACACACTCATATGTCTGAGGTGACTAAAATAAACCTGACAAGCATTTCAACAGAGTCTCTGCTTTGTTGTGAGACAAAAGACACTGCTCTCATGCAATCAAGCATGTCTGACAACCGTACGGCAACAGAATCTTTGAACTAACTGACAACCAAAGTAATCCAAATTAAAGCTGGTTTGTCCTGTTCCCTCTTCCTTCAACTGTATTCTGGATTTACACAATGAACTGAAGCTAGGTAAGGTCATCCTTGTCTCATTGTAAGAAGCATTTTTAATTTTTCGCACCACAGAGTCTGAGTCTGTCTCAGCTAGTTTTGAACTAACTCCACCATCCTCATGTTCCCATGAAGTCTGATTAATTCAATGCGCAACTTCATCCTGGGGCCTTTCCTTCAACAGGCATGGTACTAACCTTACAAATAAAAAGACACCAGCTGGCTTCTCAAACAACATTCACCAAAAGGCTGTGCATTTTCTCAAACAAACTCTGCCACTGAAATCCCAGCAAAGCATCACAAACCATTTCTAAAATTATACCTAGAGTCAAACATTGCTAACCTGTTATTTAGCCTCTTACATACTGCATATTGTTACTGTAAATCTTTGAAAATAATGATTTACTTCAGCTGGAAAAACTACAGAACAGAATGTGCAAACAAATTCAGAAACAAATATATCTGTTAAACAATATAAATTTTAAACTGCTTAAAACATTTCTGCAGTATTTAAACAAGAACAGTAAAATGTGTTTTTTCTGCTGCAGACACCTAACGCAACTGAACTGAAATAACAGTACAACTTATTAATGCTCATTCTTGCAGACATTCTGTCTAGATGTTTGCAGAAGCTCAAAGAATTTAAAAGACGGATGCTGTATGGCTTAACGTACCATTGACAACTTGTTGAACATTAACTAGACAACATCCAACCTGTTTGCAGAGACAGACCACCAGCAGTTGTTGTCCGACATTGCAGTCCAGAATTTACGCCTCTCAACAAATCACAGTCAAAGCCAAAACCGTTTAATGATTTTTAAGAGATTTTTGCAGAGAGGAGCTAATGCTAATTTCCAGAGCTCAATCCATGGTGTAAAACAGCAGCATGGACATTCAGAGAATTGCTGGCAGATGCTGCTCCCAGGCTGATCTCTTTAAACACATACTCACACACATTCTCTCTCTCATACACACACACACACACACACACACACACACACACACACACACACACACACACACACACACACACACACACACACACACACACACACACACACACACACACACACACGAACAAACAAGCAAAAGCTTACACTCCCATGATGCTCCAATTTCTAACATCTTAATAAATGTTTTAGAATGTTTTTTGTCACTTGTCTGGCAATTTAGTATAAAAATGTACCCAAAACACACCATGGAAACAGAATATGCTAATCATTCCTGGCTTCTTCACACAACCTCAGCTTAATTAGTAGAACCAAACAAAGTGAGGCTCAGACCTTACATATCTCTATTTCTGGACCCAGGCTTGGACACTCCTGTTACATACTCAAGAGCCCCTGGAATAGCACTCAAGTTCCTGGGAGACACACCACACTGAGAAGCTTGTAGTGACATAAAACCAGCTATGTTAAATATGCAGTTTCTTGACCATGTCAAAACATTTTGACAGTTACCGTTGTTTGTTGTGCCCAAAAACATGATTTTTTTTAAAAAATCCCAGCGGTGATTTCTAAATCTCCTTCCAAGGATAATATGCAGGTGGAAAAAAATAAATCAAGCTGCAAAAAAATAATCCATTCTTCTCTTACACTGTCACAACTTCCCTCCTCTTCTCATCCCTTCCTTCTCTCCTCTATCCCTGTATCTGTGTGCTGCAGCAGTGGTAGCAGCTGCTATTGGAAGAGGGAAGGGAGTTGGAGGGGCAGGACAAAATTAAAATACCTTCTTTTCATTTTTGTCGTCCATAGGTATGCGTGCCGTACCCGGGATCCCTTCTCCTAGTAAAAAGCCCAGCCTTGTCATCAGTTCCTGAGTAGCAGGGGAGGAGGAGCTTGGTTGTTTCTCAGCTTGCAGCTCTAGAGAGGAAAGAGTGAGAGAGAGAGAGAGAGAAAGAGAGAGAGAGAGTGAGAGAGAGAAAGAGAGAGAGAGAAATGCTCAATGTTAGCATGCAGATTCACTCCCTCCGCTGGATGGCCCACACAGGGACACTCTGCCTGCCCTGCCCTCTTCAGCTCTGCTCTAAAATGCACCCCTGCTGCTGGTGATGTGGTGCAGATGCAGAGAGGGAGAGGGAAGAAGAGCGAGCAAGTGAAAGTGAGTAAGTGTGGTGGGGGCTACGGTGTGTGTGTGTGTGTGTGTGTGTGTGTGTGTGTGTGTGTGTGTGTGTGTGTGTGTGTGTGTGTGTGTGTGTGTGTGTGTGTGTGTGTGTAAGAAAGTATGTAAGCCTTTCTGATAGTCTGATATATTTCAACGTCCATCACCATTAGAAAGTCGCGACAATTCCTGTCTTGCAACATGCCTCAAGTGCCAATTCCAGAGCTTTCTGGTTGTTTACTGCTCTCACTCATAGAGCCTCTGAATATCAATGAGTGGACATGAGTCTTTCTCCTACACAGCTTAAACCATCTGCAGTCTTCTCTGCCAAGACTGAATACTTATTTAGAATGCAATTTCAGGCTTGGGCTCCCATCGACAAGGCAGAGAACACTTGAAATTGTTCTTTTTTTTCTGTTAATCCATACTAACACTTGAGACACTATTTGGCAACATCTACCTGTGCTGAAACTATTAGAAAAAATTGTACCATGTAACTCTGAAGTTAATATGGCAAATTAATTAAGGTTGAATTCCTGAGAATAAACAGACAGTCAGAAGAAAGAGTAAGAAACAGAGAGAAAGAGGGATGGGGGAGATAGAGAGAGAAAGGCAGATGTCCAAGGTACTGAACAAAAGCTTATAATACAGCTCTCTGTTCAGCAACTGCCCTAATCTCTCCTTCATTTTCTCCTTTACCCTGCTCCTTTCACAGCTATTAATAATAAAAGCCAATCTGATTAAATGCAGTGGAGTCCAGCCGCACTATGTGCTGCCAAGCCCCCATAAAGTCAAACTCAAACCACTCTTCTCAGGTACATATACTGTACAGTACATCTTTGACATTCAAATACAATTAACAGATAACGTGTTCTCTTCATTGTGAATGTATATGCATTTATTGGAAGTGAAATAAATTTATTTAAAAAGTTGTGTAACATGTTGAATGTTTTGGCAACAGGAAGTCCAGTGTATACAGTTCACTGTAGTGATATACTGCATGTAGATACACAAAGGCTGAGCCATGTCCGACTTAGTTGGCTGTAACTTCTAATACAAAAAAAATACTTTTGATATTGGCCACCGGTTTTTCAAAAGAATTCTGGCCTGGTTCATCACAAACATTTATTACATCCCGCTTCAAAGCAGTGATGTATTGGAATTGTCAGTGTTCGTGTGTTCATCAGTCCATTCGTCCGTCCATTCATTAGTCGACCAAATATCTGTGCAGCCTTTACAGGTAGAAAGATGAACCAAAAAGCACATTACTCGGTGGGCAAAGGGGATGCAAATGAGATGATGACCTTGACCTTGAGAAAGCTAGGTCAAGGTCAAATTTCAAGTTTTGTACACTCAGGAACCAGATAAGATAGAAAGACGAGGGAGAATGCCAGTGTGACTAAGAACATAGATCAAAGCTAGTGCTTTGAACTACGAGAGGAGGTCGGAGCACTAGCATTGATCTTTGACCTATGCAAGTAGGTTAGGGTAAAATTTTTAATTCAGGTGTGTTGTGGGATGTTGCAGTCTCTGACTGCCTTAGTTCTAGGCTGTATTTTTTAACTGAAAAAATATTTGATGATTGCACATTCCTATAATTGTAGTATTCCAAAATTGGGTACAAGCTGTTTGTCTTCTGTCTTCTCTGTCCTAATAATAATATCTGCGGTTCTTATAGAATCTGGTGATGTTTTCATTACATTCATTTAGCCAAAATGAAGGTATGAGGGCCCCTCTAATTCTCACACATTTCATATGATTCTATACAATTCCCTAGTGGAGAATCTTGTACTACGCAGTCCAATTAGAATCTTAATAAGAGATAATTAAGACGGTTGGAGAAAGTGAATATGACAAAATAAACCCAATTTGACATTTTGGATTTACATTTCTTGTATAATCAGTTTTTAAAATGATCTTAAATCTTTTCAACTTTAAGGATTCAGTATGAATCTTAAACCATCACTTTTATAATAATGTAGATTTTGTAATATGCAGAAGGAAAATTATTCTCTACTCCCTTTGCTTCACCAAGTTAATGTTTTCTTTACACTTATTTAAAGGGTTTCTCTCTTAAGTGTTGCTATCTGCTCTCAAGAAAAAAATTACATTGCAAGAATAATGTAATGGCATTACAAGACTGAGGCAACAGTGGCTCAGTGGCAGAGCGGGTCGTCCAATGATCACAAGGTGGGTGGTTCGATTCCCATTCCAGCCCAGCCACCCGGGCTGGGCTGCATACATACAGGCCCTTATGTGTGTCTTCAGGGCTTGTACACTAATATATATGAAAGCGATTAATTTCTAGAGTGTGCTACTATTAATTTCTCTTCGGGGATCATAACAGTATATAAAATTTAAAAATAAATTTTTAAATAATGCCATGTCAGGTCACACCAATCACCGGTATTCAGGACAGTATTAAATTGCAGCACTCTCAACGTACATCTTGGATTTTAACATGCATTTAATAAAAAATCTCCCCATCACTCTTGTTTGTCTGATTTTCTACATGTTGATAAACACATTTTCTCCAATACATAGAAGCTATGATCAAACAGTTTGAACAAATTAATGAACTTTATTGGGTTAGCTTAATACTTGGATTTTGGGTTCAAAAATAATTCATATAAAATAGGACCATTGGGCCAAGGCACTCCTGAGCGTCCTTCTAGATGTACAGAATTAATCACTCAAGAACTAATTTATAATAGGTTTGACACTTTTATTAAGTGAACCTGCAGTCTGAGGCACATCTGTCTACGGCTGAGCAATTAACTGAAAATGCATCAAAAGTGACATTCAGAACCCCTCACAACTTAATATTGCTCATGTTGATTTATACTCTAATATTCATACCTATGCATTCAGATAAACCAGTCTGCAGCACGGGCTCACATCAGCACCAACACAATGACAACAAACAGGTCTCAGCCAAAATCTCAAATATAAAAAAACCCTAAGCAAAACAAAACACAACATCCACACCTGGTCTTGTCTTGACAATGAAAGAACAAATAGACAGTCTAGGGGAGACAATTTCATGAACACTTGCGCTTCTTAAGTCACTATGAACTTAATAATGCTGATGATGAAGCATATAAAATAAATATAATTGTAATGACTGATTATACTAACTCTCATTAAAAAATTAAGCAAATAAAGAGTAGCACAAAAATATGTCATGCAATGACATATTGCTGTGGGTTTGCCGTAGATTACATAAAACAGGTCAAACAAGACCACCAACTGGAGAAAGTCTCACTGAGGCACTGACCCATCTGCGTGAAGAAGGCTCAAGAGATAAATCTTGTGTTTTACCATGAGATGACTAAAGTGACTCAGAGTTTAAAACATGATTATATAGTGACTGCCATATCTTTCCTCGACTGACCAGACAACAATGGTGGCTCAGAAAAGCACTTTTGGATACAGAGCCTGCATGTCACCAGTAAACAACAAACTCTTACGGGGGCGGCAGTGGCTCAGTGGTCACAAGGTCGGTGGTTCGATTCCCACTCCCGCCCAGCCACCCAGAGTGTGAGCTGACAGTGGGTGGTGTCCGCTCACCTCCCAAGAACTGCTGAGGCGCCCTTGAGTGAGGCTTCATTCCCTTTATAAGTTGCTCGTTTAGGGTGTACCAAGAAGTTCTTTAAAAGACAACTACATTTCTTACAGCACACAATGTAAACTCAAGTCCACAGCAAGTCCAGTATTCATTCATTCATTTTCTGCACCACTTATTCCGCTTTAACAGGTCACAAGTGTTGCTGGAGCTTATCCCAACAGACTTAGGGCATTGGGCAAGGAGACGCTCCGGACACGTTGCCAGCGCATCGCGGTCCAATATGTCTAGTTTAAACAGCAGGAATGGCTGTTTTCATGTCTTATCTGGTTGAAAGGTAAGGGCTTTTTTGTCAAGAGATAAAAATCAAGCCTACTAAAGCAGACAGCACACATAACGGGAACAAATCAAACAGTACTTTGAGTGCCACAAAGGTCCTGAATTTTGTTGAAACCTCAAATGTATACTAGAAATCTCTACCAGAGCAATTTCCTAATGGAAGAATAAACCATCCCAGTAATTTATTCAACTCTTTTGAACATAACAGAAAAAGCCAATATGGCTTGGCATGTCCTTTGGGCAATAACAAAATGTGTTAGTCATAATGCCAGACATACACACATGTCTTCAGTGAGATTGTGCAGACTATATATGCTAACCCTTTGACATAAAAGCCAACATGGGTGCTCAGTTTCTGATACTAGTATGTGTGTCCAAAAAAACAAACAACAAAACAAAAAAGCAAACAAAAGACACTTTCCTTCAATTTTGAGGAACTGCATAGTTTCCCAGAATTGAAGTATGAGTAAAGTGCTATATTGATTCATACTTTATTGATCCTGAGAGGGGAATTGCTTACGTCACATGACTTTGTAGATTCTCATTTATCCAGGTGATAGTTATCCAAAATTGTTTAAATCAATCCACTGGACTTTTAAGAAAGTTTTAAGAGTCGTTTCTCCTCTCATCCAAGAGACTTCTTCAGTTCTAGTGGTAGTTGGTCTTGTCTCAGCTTCCTAACCCTCTGAGGTGTGGTCAGTGCTATTCATATTCCAACAACCATTGTCAAGACCCATCTGGCTCCACAACAGTAGTTGATGGGAATGCCAGGGGCTATCAATGGGGGGGTTGAAATGCAATGGTAGTCATCAGACACACTTCCCCTGGATCAATCTACTAAGTCGTTCTTTTGGGAAGTTTTAAAACGACCTGATTGTAAATCTGTGAAAGATCATGTCAAAGACCACAACCCCCATTCGGAGATGGCTTCTCCACATTGACATGGATGGCTTCTGATGAAGCCGAATCCATTTGGCAAGAAATGAGCTACAGCGTAGCCAAGACACCAGGACACCAAAAGCTGACATAGAGACAAGCAACCATTTTTGGGTACAATCATAACAATCTTTCACATCTTTGGATTTGGGAAGGAAGCCAGAGAACGACTGCAAAATTGGAGGAAAACATGTCCAACTCCATTTTGAACTTTTTACAAACCAAACACTTTTATACTGAGGCAGCAACACTAACTACTGAGCCACAAAGCATAAATTTAATGCAAAAAATGTCAGCTAATATAATTAATCAAGCTCTAGCTGAGTTCCATTTCTCTCCATTAGGACTCTGAAAATTAGGACAACTGAAAAAGAGTTCTGAAGGAATCCGTCTGCAGCTGTGACATCACCCCAAATGACAAGTAGTCATTTATTGCATACTGTTGGAATAAAATAATGTGACACAAGAACAGAAGTCCACTTAAAGAAGTAAGAACTAATAATTCCAAGTCAGTTGCTTCCTGGAAAAGCCACAGTGACTACATGACAGTCAAGTTATATTAACTAGAAAGGCTCCACAGAGTTACTAATAATGAGCTGAAGTACATTCTGTGCAGGGTCACTGGATTCTGACAGACCCACCGCAGCACAAGCACTTATAAGGAAATTCAGATTTAATTATAATTTTGCATGCATTTAGATTTGTTTCCTTCTCCACTTCGGTTATCTATTTAATCATCTCTACAGACGTTCAGAGGGGTGTATGGGCAATTTGACTGATTATTCTCTAACCTGATGGATAACAACCCTTTAGAACATCATGGAATCCTAGGAAAATGGAGAGTAGAGAGGAAAATCTAAAAGCTGTAAGGTGAGTCAAACAATTCAAGCTCAATAATGGAAAATGGAGTTATAGGTGAGCTCCTTAGGAAGGATGTAGAATGCATCAAAGTAAATGGTTTAAGGTGAAGTAAAATTGGCTTGTATGAGCCTGATCTATGAGCTTAAATTTTACGGGAGATAATGTACAATCCAGAAGTAAAGACATATGTAACTCAGCAGTTTACAGTGCCACTGCATATATTAGTCTAACAACTGAACAATTTTTTTTTCTAAAATATTAATTGCCCATGACGTCAGACATTGTTTTCAGACATTTGCTGATCCCACTTTACTACATGCAAAGATTTTCTCTGCTTGGACCATTTGTGATGATAAATAAAGAACTTGGTTTGGGGACTATTTTTCTGATAAAATAAGGAATTAAGGACATTGTGATGAGCATTTTCCGTTAAGTTTGATAATTTTAAACATTATGAATTGTGAAAACATCAGCAGAGTAATTTATAATAAACACAATCATCAGTTCATTCTCTATTGACGACTCTTCCTGAGTAATTTATCCGGTTTATTAAGTGGATCTGTCAGGATGGATGTCACATTAAGTCATGACTTAATGGTAGTTACAAGCTTGAATCCTTTTTGTGATGTAAAACAAAATTATGAATTAGTGTTTGACTTTTTAGTGTAACTACCATTATTTATGATACTATGACAAGCATGATGGAACTGCGGCAGTAGCATTAAGTATTATGCGTTTACATGGAAGACAGGCATGAAGAAAAATTAGTCTTTATACAAAATCTATTACACTATCCTTAAGATATAAAAAGGGGATGCAGCTGGAACCACTTTTGGTTATTCCAGTAACCATACAGTAAATAGAGGCAAAAACAAAACAACATCATTATCTACTGGCCTGAGGAAGTTTATGAGCAGGTGTGAAATAAAGACGAATTAAGATTTTAGGAAGAAGAGCGGAGCAGAAGAGCTGTGGAGGAGGAGGGCGAACCCATGAACAGACTGGCTCCACAGAACTGTCTTGGCTCTCTCCCTGCAGAGAAAACAATCCAGCCGGTGCTCATTAGCAGTTGGAGTTTCATTACCACAACAGTGGAGTCTGTTTTAATGAAGTCTCAATGAGAACATGTATCCTGCTTTCCCTGTTGAGTTGGAGGTATGAGGTGACGTGCCCCTCTAAAGAACGATGAGCATTCCTCTTTCACATTTCAATTCATAACCACAATGTCTTTTTGCTGTGAACACAGTCCAATGAGACTTCACGGAAAACTGAGGTGAAGCCATTCATAATGCAATATTTTTAAAAATGATATTCAGAGGGTTGGGATGACAAGGTAAACATTCACTTTGAATAGGATCGTAGCTTGACACCAGACTCCGCTGTTATTCTTGTTTTTCTACATGCACATGGATGGATATTTATTTTCCACTTTACTAACAGAGGTAAAGCGTCATGCAGTCCTTCACCCCCATGGGTGCAGTGTCTGTGTTGTCTGGCTCAAACGATAAACAACACAGATTAAAGAAATTTCATCATTACATAAGGGAAAAGACAGACAATATATGAAGTTTCACCCTCCAGCTCTTGATTTAAAGACAAGTACAACTGAGAAAGGATGGAAAAGCTACTCTGTCAGAACCAACAAGAAGCCAAAATGGTTTCCTTTTCACTACTCTGAGAGAGAGACAGACAGACAGACAGACAGACCGACAGACAGACAGGCCGACAGAACGACAGACAGACAGACAGACAGACAGACCGACAGACCGACAGAACGACAGACCGACAGACCGACAGACAGACCGACAGACAGACAGACATTACCGGTAATCTGTGAATACATGTTTTCCAGTCCACTGGTGAGCCTAAGACATACTGTTTTTTATATAAGCTATAGAGAAGATAACCAAACTTCAGACAGCTTAAAATTGTCTCTCCATATATTTTTCTAAAAAGACACATTTCAATATGCCTCTATTTAGAAATTATCTCACAATGATCTCCCAAACTAATAAGAAAGTGCCCTGAGTTGAACAAACTTCACGTTTAAACTGGTATACATGTACAAGAAATAACAATAAAAACTCAGATTCCTACGAGTCCCAACAATCCCAATAGAAAAAGACAAAGCAATACCACAGTCAGATTGAACTGGTGAGAATTTAGTAGGTCTGCAGCTTCAAGACTGAAAGCATCATCAGTACTTGAAGAAACAGGTGTTAAGAGCTGAGGCCAGGGTCACACTGGAGTTGTAAAAGGGGTGCAAGAAGAAGACATAATTGTGGGAGAGGACTGGAGCAGATCTTAAGGTTGATTGATGAAGACAGAGCTCCGACCACAGCTGAAACAATCTTGAAAAGCAGACTGTTGGTCGCCTGTTACAGATGCACCCATGCAGGCAAACACACACATACACAAACAAACAAAAGAACACTGGACACACAGATGAAATGAAAACACAAATGTGCAAGTACAGTAACTATATCCTTCCTCAAAGGCAAAGTAACACTCTACGTCAAATACATGCTGACAGCCTATTCTGCTTGTTCACAACAGACAGCTCTGAAAAGCTGAGGGTGTAACCTAAAAGCATAACAAATGAATGCAGTAAAATTTGGCATACAGCATGTAATCATACATGAGAACAGTTAAAATTAAAACCTAACAAAACTAATTGCATCTGAAAATAATTTAAATAATACCACAAAGTTGTAATATTGACCAGTTATATGGCGCGTGGTTTTAAGACATCCTGGTGATTCATTGTTCAGCCCACTACCCAACAAAAAGCTCATTCACATCTCCCGAGAACTCATTTTATTTGGGGTCTGAATGTCACATTCTTCTCATGCTGTGAAATTTCAAAAGGATTTTCTGACTCAGATTCTTCCAGCATCGTATCAACATTCCACACTGATGCTGCCCTTGTTAGACAAGCTCCAATGTCAAAGAACCATCTCACCCCGTCTCAGATGGCAAAAAAAGGCAGCACTGTTTACCTTCTTTGAAGTAGGAGACAACACAGCCTGAAAGAAGCTTTAGTGAAACAAAAAACATAGGATATGTCCCTGTCATGTGCAATATGTGACACAAATGAAGCTATATAGCAGGGATACCTCAAACTCATCAGCAGCTTCCACCACATATTCTGAACCACTGCACAGATTAATAACTGCATTTTGTTTTGTCTTCTCCTGTCCTTTCTGTCTTGTTTTTCTGTCTCTCTCCTTCCTGCTCTGTGTTCTTTGTACTGTATTAAACTCTCTCCCCTCTCTCTTTCTGTCTCTCTCTCCGCCTACTATGACTCTTGGGTTTTGCTCAAGGTTTCTGCCTGTTACAGGGAAGTTTTGCCTCTGTCAACAAAGTACAGTACTTGCTCATGTGGGACAAGCTGGGTTCTACAAGAGCAGGTCTTTCCCGGCTCTAAACAGAAAAGGCCTCATTACGATTTGGTGCCATACAAATAAAACTGAATTAAGTTTAATTAAGCACACAACATTCAACTTAAGCTGTTTTCTAAACACAAGAATCAAGAGGGAGTGGACAACCCATGGGAAAAAGCCTTTACGAGCGCAGGTATGTGAAGGTATGTGATTTTCTTAATGTTCCTGTTCATGTGAATCAATGCGGAGTTCAGGTCTGTCAATGAAAAATGCATGAAGAATAGTAAGGTAGGAGTAAGGCAACAGTAGGATTACATTTGTACTGAAAGGATTCTACCATTACTAATCCATCTCCCATACATTTCTCCTAAACTAGTCTTAACCATTGGCTTCATTACAGAAACAGAGAGAAAAAAAAAATCCAAATTTTGTTAAAATTTTTGCCAGAATTTAAGTTTTATGGCAGCATTTAGGAAAAGAAAACCACAGAAACTAAGCTATTACAGGTTTTAATAGGAGCAAAGTTATGATGATATGGACCAGTAGTGAGTTGAATTTCTGCCTAAAATGGAAACCTGTTTTCAGACCTGTGTAGCAATGACATAGACAATGGGGAATAAACTGAACACTTAAATATTGTGATTTTATATACAGTATATGACTAAAAATTGTGATAGTCCATATTTGTTAAGTTAATATACAGTGCGCCCTCGTTCTTTGCAGTTAATGCGTTCCAGGAACCACACATGATTAATAAATTCCGCGATAGAGCAACAAACTATTTATCTTATTATTTACAGTAATTTAAACATTTAGGACCCTCCCCATACCTATATTAAACCACCTTCTATCTGTATTACCTTTTCCCACACACCTATTTACTGTTTAAAGCACTTTTGGCTCTCAGGTAAGTCCGAGACTCACGGAACCGAGAGCACTTCCGGATGCTGTTAGCCAATAGAATAGGGCAGGGGTCACCAAATGGCGGACCGCGGTCCGGATTTCGACCGCGTGATGGTTCTGTCCAAACCCGTGACCACTCCATGATAAATTCGCGAGAGTAGATTTTCTTCGCGCATTTTTACTTTCAGTCGCGGCAACAGATGGCGGGCGCTGCTACTCCAGTTAATACGGTAATGGTGCCACTCAGTTCAGCCAATCAGATCGTTTGTTTACCTGCTCTGTCAGCGCACCTGGAAGGGAGACAGCTCGCTGCCGCTTCCGCTGTGAGACAGTGAAGACAGAATAGCTCCAAACGAAGGGAGGTTAATGAGGACAACCGCTGGTTAATAATGAGTGGACTGAGAAATTTATCTTTATTCCTCCGTCAGGCAGTTCAAAACCATTTTACCTCATATAGTCTAAACACGTAGCACTAATTAATTAATTAATAACGTGAAGCGCCACTACGAAACAAAGCACAGAGCTTTTGAGCAAAATTATCCCCTGAAGTCCGAGCTGAGGACAAAATAACCAAGCAAAATGTAAACAAATGTTCAATAAAGGCATGGTGGATTTTGGGGCAACATAAAAAATCTTTTAGTGATGGGACAGTTGTGAATACGTGCTTAAAAGCTGTTGTTGAGACATTATCTGAGGGAAAACAGAAAGATGAGATGTGTGAAAAAATCAAACAAATCCCGTTGTCAACAGCAACCAGAAAATCAGAAATATTAACAGCTTGATGCAACTGTTCAGAGAGCACCATGCATATCTGCGGCCATTGATGAGTCTGCAGATGTTACTGTTAATGTCCAGCTTTTGAGTGTGTCAGGTACCGTCACAAAGACAGTCAGCTATTTGCTGGGTGTAACACCACTAACACACACAAGAGGAGGGGACATGTATGCAGCAATAAGATGCTAACAAAGAGGGACATAAATCTGAAGCAGGGGTCTCTGTCACCACAGATGACAGAGACCACCACCCTCTCTTTTTCCACCACCTTGTCATGGTGGGAAAAGAGAGGGGGGCTGTGCCAAACAGTGGGAGCTTTCCAAAACAGTCAACGTGTGCTCTGTGCACACCTTGTGCACAAGTAAATTACTGGCAGGCCACATGCCCCTTCCTGTCATGAAGAAAGTTCTGTTTGCATTTTTCCCCTGAAAGAGCCAGTTTTTATTAATGCTTTCTGACGATGTTAATGTTTTTTACTTGAAGAGTAGGCCTTCAGTTCTTTAGGCCAGGACGTTTTTAATTTACGAGAAAAAGGATTATTCAGCTCTTTTTGCACTTTAGACACAAACTGGACTTGGATTCGGATCTTTTACTAAGAGGAAATTTTTATAACCAGACCTCCGTGACTTTTAATTGAATACCCCTGGAATAGGGTATCATGTGACTACCTACCAAAATCCGTGATGAGGTGAAGTTGCGAGCTTTGATGCGCGAATGCGTGAGGGCGGACTGTATAAGGATCAACGCTTTCAAGTTCAATGACAGAAATAATAAAAGATAAAATTTGTAACAGAAACAATCCTGGTTTTGGAAGTGAAACCCAGACAAGAAAACACTTGTTTTTTTTTGAAACACATATTTTTTTGTAGAATTACGCCGATGATGTACAGCTCACAAAATATAATAAACAATAACATTTGTTTCCTAATGCTGCCAGTTCAGCAGCTGTTGTGGGATAACATTTATGTGGCGTCCACTATCTGATGGTAGCCAGGTGCCAGCTGAATGTTTGCCACACCCTCCTGCCTTGGTATGCAACAGTCAGAGCACTGAGTTACTACTGTCTGCATATGTGAGGCATGTAGAATTAGAGGGTACTACTGTTGCATTTTCTTCAAGATAATGCATCCTAAATCTCCATTTAAGCATAAGGGAGGAATCTAAGCCTTCTCTGCTCTGCTGGAAATCAAAACAGACCACTTAGTGAAACATTACCCGACACAAAACGCCCAAAACAGCACAGAATTAAGAGAAACACGCAGCAGTATAACCGAAAGCACACATTATAAAAACATGGAAACACATGAATGCACGCTTGTTCCGGAGAAAGAGACAAAAAAGGTTCGTCAAACAAATCCGGTGCTTCAGTGAGGCGATGTATCTTAACGCAGTCCAAAACTGGCTCCACTGTAATCTAAACAAACACTTAAAAATAAAACACAGCACTATTGTGTGTTTGCATTAGAGGCTACATGAAAGAACACATTCTTAAACTTGCTTACACCACTCGTACTACCCCTAACCTCAAATTAAAAAGACCTTTCCCTGACCCCATGGACACAACATTGATATTCCATGAAGCAAATCCACACATGGAGCCAGAAAAACTGGTCATAGAATGAGAGGAAAGTTGTGAATGACAACTACAAGGTGTAACCAGTGCCAATCTCTACGAAGAGACAACCGCACACATGAACACAGACATACTAAGAATGAAAAGCAAAACTCACCATGGTGTGAAGATTCCTTGCTGTTGGCCACCTTCCTCAGCGCTGAAACGATGGCATCAGAAGGAACACGAGGACTCTCCACATATTTGGGTTTCCTGATCGGACCTGATAGTATGAACCAAAGACACAGGGAGTCGAGATAGAGGAAGAGTGTGCCAAGCAGAGAGAGAGGTAGGAATGAATGCAAGAGAGGAGAGAACAGGAGAAACAGAGAGAGAGATGGGGGGGAGACAAAAAGAGAAAGAGAGAGAGAGACTGAGTTCTTGCTGGATTAACGTGTTCCAGATGGGACTAGAGATGAGATGCAGTGGTGTCTTAGTTGGACAAGCTTGGCTGCATTTGTGCAGCTCACATTAAGTCCTTCCCTCACACACACACACACACACACACACACACACACACACACACACACACACACACACACACACACACACACACACACACACACACACACACACACACACACACACACACACACACACGACTGGACAGTAAATGCAGCCAGCATGTGGAACATAAACAATAGCAGGAAACCACAACAATTATCTTCTTCATAAACTTTCAAATGCCTCTTCAAACACACACATATGTACAAAACGGATCAATGAATATAGCCTGAAGCAAACATGCACAGCAGAAGGTAGACCGATGATCTGTACGACAGAGATATAGTCTGTCTTAATTGAGGAGCTGAGACTGCTTTGACTCTGTTGCTTCACACTGTGACAGAATTAGAAAATTCCAAAGTTCCACACAGAATGTTTTCTCACTTTGCCAGACTTAAAGATAAACCACTGACCTGGTCCTTCAACTGCAGACAGACATTTCTAATGTTTATATTTTTTGTAAAATCCAAAAAAATGTAAGCATGCTGTCTTTAAAATGTTCTGTACATACACCTTTTCAATGTACCATAATTAGAGGAAATTATCATCTGAATGGAAATGTTCCTTTGAGTGGTAGTGAAGGCATACTAATCTTTCCTGAGAGTGGTACTATAATTGTTTATATATGCAGGAGATCCAGCAAAGACACTAGACTAAATACTGAGCCAAGAAGCAAAGCTGTCCCAAGCAACAGTAAATCCATGGAAAACAGCACCAGCCTGTCTCTCCTTGTACTACTTTAATGCTACACCAACCCTGAACTAATATAACCCAATCTAAACCTCCTCCTTCTCTTTATCAGATAAGTGTACAGTATATGTAACCTCCATCACAACATATAGACCTCTGAGAGATCAGGGATAGCAAATCCCTATTCTTACAGTCTAGAGCTAGTCCTACCTGCCAAAGAAAGCGTCAACCACATGTTCAGCTCAACCACTCTACAAACCACACCTTGCAAAAGATACTAATACTGAAGGTTAGAGTGTGTGTGTGCGTATGTGTGTGTGTGTGTGTGTGCGTGCGTGTGTGTTTGGGAGGTCCATTTGAGAGGAAATTTTGTGAAAGTATCACTGAAACAAACCAAGCATGAGACTCGAAGTCAGCTTGATGCACAGTGCCATCTATGGATATACAACTTAAAATGCATAGTGAGGAAGAATGTGACGCCTGAGCAGAGCTTCGCCTGAAGCACAAACAGTATTTTCTTGCTTGTTAGAATAAGCTGTGATATACAACCACCCGAAGAACCCCTACCAAAAGCTCTAGGTCATAAATGGTTGTCCCTCAAAGCGGTAGCAAGCAGTGATTCCTCTATGTAGAGGAGGAAGAGTAATGACGGTATCTTTCAAAGCACCACATTCTTATAGTTTATTTCCAATATGGTGGATGATCGTCTAAGCCTCAAGGGGATTGATCCAGTGAAGAATTTCTGAAAGCACACCAGGTCAACCACGCTACTTGGCAGACAAAGCCAGAGTGTGTCATGAAAACCTGCCTTCATTTGGACGGTCAGGCGAAGCCTATTAACCAGGAGTCACATTGCTCCTATTAAAGAGGGGCTACAGAAAAAGAGAGGGCTGTGTGAGAAACACACTTAGTTCAGGTAAATATCTTGGACCAAATGCTAACTACCAAACATGTTCCGTTGAGTGTATTTCATAGGGAAAAAACAACTGGGGGCATGGCTGGCGTAATTAAAGCCATGTGCTTATTATTGGGTTTACACGAAGTGCCGAGAGGAACACTACCATGTGAAACAACAAACATATGACTGCTTTTCAAGGGCATTTTTAGGACACATCAGATGGCTGAATGTAGAGGTAAAAGATCCTCAATCAAAACACTAATATATGAGCCCCAGCACATGACAGACAAAGCATGCACGGGTTTCTTTCCATTGAAAATCTAATCTCGAGATTTAACAGGGTGTCATTACTGCTTTGCCCTTTTAGATGTAAGCACTGATGGATGAGCCATTGTAGTTTATAACAGCCATGAAAAGGTCTCAGAAATGGAAGTGTCAGAAATATGACCCTTGAAGGACAATGACAGACAGAAGCAGACGTTTAATGTTCTTTTACTTTCATGTAAATGAGTGTGAACCTGTTTAGACTCTTTTTCAAAGAATTATTACCCAACTATACACATCATCTACACATTTTACCAAACATAATTAAAAGCATTAAGGTTCAGTATTGTGAATATACTACTACGTTCAGTAAAAATGTGAGAGAAATGTCTCAGTACAATATTCAATACTCAAAAAGGACATGCATGACTGCTGGCTCAGATGTATTCTGACACCAAACCAAATCATAACAGAAGAACAAGAAGGCTCCCGTTTTCTGAGTTCATCTTTTATATATTTAAGCTGCACTGTGGTACAGTAAATGCTATGATGAAATTTCCCATTCTGTTCTGCAATATGCCCAACTGGTGAATGGGATTTTTGGTAAACGGGATTCTCGATATTAATACAGGAAATTTACTCAAATGTACTGTTGAAACCATTACTGATTAATGAATGAATGAATGAATGCTTTATTTCGAACATATGTGTAGAATAACAACAATAATCAAGACAAAAATAATAATAATCAAGACAAAAATAAGAAGAATAATACACAAAACATGCCCAAAAAGGAGTAGGATGAAGCATAAGCTTATTTAATCCTACCCCTTCTTCACTTCTCTATTAGCTTGAATTCCCTACTTATAGTAATATAGTGCATAGTACAAAAATAAAAAAACAAATGAAGTCTTAAACATATATACAAGAAAAGATAATAAACAGAAAAGTAACAAATAGAATTAATAAAAAACAAACACCTGATTGTTAGACCCTCTCCCCTTCCCTGTACCCAGTGAAAACCATGTGCTTGTAGCACTTTTTAAACTGGATCATGCGTGGACATTGCTTGAGCTCCACACCCAACCTGTTCCACACCCTCACTCCACAAACAGAAACACAAAAACTTTTCATTGTTGTACGTGCCCTCTGATTTTTTAAGTTGTGCTCCCCCCTCAGATGATAATTCCCTTCTCTATTGAAAAACATTTTTTGAATATTACCAGGAAGTGTCTTATGTATTGCTTTGTACATGAGTTGTGCTGTTTGAAAAGGAATAATGTCAGTAAGTTTTAATATTCTGGATTTTAAGAATAGTGGATTTGTGTGATCTCTGTAAACAACATTATGAATTATTCTTATGGCTCTTTTCTGTAATGTAGATAATGGATTTATATGTGTTGCCCCAGACCTCTGCACAGTAATGTAAATATGGTAAAATGAGAGAACAGTGGAGAATGTGGAGTGATCTGTGGTCCAGAATGTGTTTGGCTTTGCTCAAAACTGAAATGCTTCTTGATAATTTACTTTGTATCTATTTTATATGAGTTTTCCAATTAATCCTGTCATCTATTATCACCCCCAGAAACTTATTTTCATATACCCTTTCAATATTCACCCAATCTGTACATATGCGTGAATGTTCTTATTGCAGTTGCTGAATATCATGAATTTGGTCTTTCTTAGATTTAATGATAATTTGTTCCTGTCAAACCACATTTTTAATTTGCGTAATTCATCAGTGACCCTCCCCAGTAATTTGTGCAATTCCCCCCAGAACAAAAAATGTTCGTGTCATCTGCAAATAATACTAGTTTTAATACCTTTGAAACTTTGCATATATCATTTATATAAAGAATAAACAGTTTAGGACCCAACACTGACCCTTGAGGGACGCCACAAGCAATGTCCAAGCGTGACAATGAATATTCACCCACCTTCACAAATTGTTTCCTGTTGCTCAGATAACTTTCACCCTGTGCAGTACTAACCCCATGATCCCATACCTCTCTAGTTTAAAAAATTTCATGATTTTGTCAAATGCTTTTATAAGATCTATGAATATGCCAACAGAGTGCAGTTTATGATCTATGGCATTGGTGATCTCCTCAATTGAATCTATCAATGCTAGTGATGCTGAACTGTTTTCTCTAAATCCATACTGGCTATCAGAGAGTAATTTATGTTTATTTATGAATTTATCTTGTCTGTTATTGAATAATTTTTCTAGGATTTTGGAGAATTGTGGAAGCAAGGAAACAGGCCTGTAATTTGTGAAGTGGTGTCTATCCCCTGTTCTATACAGCGGTACAACTTTAGCTATTTTCATTCTGTTAGGAAGTTTACCAGTCTGGAATGATAAGTTGCAGATGTATGTGAGTGGTTCTGAAATCCCCTCAATTACCTTTTTTACAACTGTCATATCAATTTCATTTCAATCTGTAGATGTTTTACCTTTACATTTATTTGCAATATCTAGTATTTTCTTTCCTTCCACTGCTGTGAGGAACATTGAAGTGGGATTCCTTTCTATAAGGTTGTCACTCCACTTCTCATCTAAACATTACGTTGTTTTGACTAGAGTTATACTGTTTGAAACAAAGATCCTGCAACCTATATCAGCTCAAAAGGGAGTGAGCATTAAGAAAAGTGTCAAATAGGGATGCATTACAAAAAAGATGGAATTTATAGTAAAGAAAATGTCTAATATTGTAAAGTAAATCATAGGCAACCACGCACACACACACTCACTCCTACGGAAAATTTGGGACTGGCCAATCAACCTGAAGCGCATGCTTTTGGAAGTGGGAAGAAGCCCACGGAGTGCACACTCCGCGGTGCACTGGCGTCGTGCCCGGAGTGTCCCCCGCATCACGCCCCACGGCTGAGATAGGCTCCAGCTCCCCGTGACCCGCTACGGCGGATGAAGCGGCAGAAAATGAATGAATGAATGAATAAATCATAGGCGGAAGTAGCTCAGTCTGCTGGGTCTTGGGCTGGGGACTGGATAGTGGCCGGTGTAAAGCCCATGTGAACCAAAACGTTTGAAGTGCGAACTGGCAGTGGAGAGGTGCCAGTTCACCTCCTTAGCACTGTCAAGGTGCCCTTAAGCAAGGCATCGCACCTCAACAAGTTACATATAGGCCACACCGATGAGCAACTTGTTCATTATTTGCATGCTTTCAGGCCCTTTGTTTGTGTGTGTTATGGGCCTGTACACACACACACACACACACACACACACACACACACACACACACACACACACACACACACACACACACACACACACACACACACACACACACACACACACACACACACACACACACACACACACACACACAAGCCTGTGTGTGTGATAAATAACAACCTAACTACTAGAGTGGAAAAATAATTTCCCCAATGGGGGATCAATAAAGTTGATTCTTCTATCATTTTAAATGTGTAACAAGAATATCAAGTAAGCAGAAGGTAGATGAGAAGATGGATTAAGGATGTAAAAAAAGAAATAAAAGCCGTATTTGAGGTGGCCACATGGACTGTGATTTCAGATGACTCTTTACTCACTATCATTCACTAGTCCAGTTTAAGCCAGTGAAAGGGAGGATTGTTGATAGATAGGAAATGATCAAAGATTTTCCCACATTCTTCAAGGCGGACTCTGACTTCTTCACATTTCAAGATTTCAATAAGACATTGTGGCCTCTTTGTGCAGCTAAGTGAATAAAAGAAATCCCACAACAGCTCTCTTTATTTATAAGTGTAAAATAATGAATTCTGACCAAAAAAAGGTGGGTGGATTATTCTGTGTGCTGCAGTCATGGTTTTACATGCGATCAGTGCCTTTGCAGCTGAAAAACAGACATGATGAATGAACTTAAATACAAATGAACATTTGAGACTTATTCCCTATTCACAGTTCCACTGTCCTCTCCTGGCAAATTTATTTCCTGCACTGCTTTGTGACACCATTGGTGACTCTTCACATTTTTTAAACAGTATGTTGACTGCACTGCATTAATAGTCATGCTTAATTTCATACATGCTGTTTCACAAGTTTTTTATGAATTATGTATTAGTCTCCACTGTAGACAAAGTCATTCTTCTTCAAAAGGCAACAACTGCACAAGCAGTGTAAAGAAACCATACATTTTTCTTTTCCCTAAAGCAGTAACAATCAAGTATGAAGCACTGCTACATCATATAAGCATCCAGGATCTACTGACTGACAGTGTATTTGGTCTCTTAGGCAGCAGGTGAATTGGGATTCCACTGCAGATGAAAAAGGGGATTGTGATAAGGAGCTAAAGCTGGAGTGTAGTGAGGTGCAGTGGAGTGAGCTAGAGAGAGCTTCTCACCGGGTGCTCATCAGAGCAACCTTTGAAAGGGTTCTTGCAGCATGGCAAGATCTTTTACAGGCTGAGCTCTCAGAGTGGCATCAATATTCCCTCAGGACTGTCTGGTTACTGTCAAAACCACTAAGTTGAATTTGGGAAAGAGTTGACTTGAAATGAGCTACAGCTAGTTCTGAAAAGAGCTCCTGCCCTCTTTACAGAGGTACAAAATAAATGACACTCATTTGGCACTGAAGAAGACCATGTAGATAGCTGGCTGATGGACAGCCTGTAAAATACAAGATATTATAAAATAACATGACATATTTTCAATCAATAATTAATTTGGCAAGAATAATAGACACTACAGTGGAATAGGGTTTATTTAAAAATAATGATGAAGTTAAATGGAAATTTGAGAAATAATTTTCTGTTTGATAGGTTCAGTTTAAGGAGCACACTTCACATTTTCTAAAACTGATAACGACGTGTCTAGAATTATAAGGCTTAGTGACGTAAATCCTCAAGTGTGACAACAAATTCTTTTATCGTTTTTTTACGTTGTTGGCTGGGAAACTATCTGAAAGAGTTTCAGCCTCTGGACCTCAAAAAACATGGATACAGCACTAAAAAATACCATTTAAAAAACCACTGCATGCTTAGTCTCAGAACAGACACACAATAAACAACAGGGTTCATATCAGTGAATTAATCAGCTTCTGTGCCACTTCAAAGGAAAAACCCACTAAATTCACTTTAAGATACTCAATACCCTTCCAGAGATGACTGGTACTGTGGTCTCAGTGCAGATAAACCAGTTAAAATGATGCACTGCCCTTTGCAGCAATAACTTAATATCAATTGTTGTTCGATTGTCCCTTGCATGCAGACATGGAAGCAAAGTGTGGGGCTACCAGTTCTTTTAAAGTATGTACAGAAAGGTCACCATCTTATGTATACACATGTACAACACCTCTGAAAGCAATCCTCATTTAACAGATGCATAAGCAGCAACATTAATTTACCAAACAGTTCAAACTTCAAGGTCGACAGGTGCCTTTCATCCCACATTGGCACAGTTACCTGCAACAGCCAGAGGAGGTCACTGTGGAGATACCCAAGAGAAAAAGCAAGAGGAGTACAAGGAAAAAAGAAAAGAAAAAAAAGAACACCTGATACCTCCCATTAAAAAAACATAACCTACCCCCTGAAAATCAGAAATCAAGTTTCTAAATTCCTAATCTGTGAAATGTTCTGGTCGGAGATGGGTTCATACAGGCAGCACCGCTGCAGTAGATGTCCCACCCCTGGCCTCAAGGGTGCCTGTAAAATATAAAGAGTATAAAGTCGAGGTGCTGCCCAACACACGTCAGGGTGCTGTGTTTCATGGTTAAGATCTGGGATTAGTGGATCAAAGCGGTGGCACTCATCACCACCAGGATTCTGCGGCTAAGGCATCCGTCACACTCTTAATTAAGTCAACGCTTCTCTGTTGCTCCCTGTGAAGCTTTCAAGGAGAGAACAGCCTCTAAATAAGAGCCTTCCAAACTGCTATGGATTTTCCAATGTGTGTGGAAATGAAGCCAAGCCACAAAATATTTTCTGAATCTGTGAAACCATCTAAAAGACCTTGGTGACAGCTGGATGAAAATGAGAAATAATGGATGTGTCAAAGAATGCACTGAGGAATGTATTGTATAAATGGGAAAATGAAGATGGTAATAACTTAAATAGTCAATATGACTAGTTGACAAAAAACTTTTATGTTTAAAGTTTCTAGTGTTTTGATTGTTTTTAATCAAACCGAAGGCTTAAACATTCCTTTATAAATTGACAAAGTGGAATTTTACTTCTTAAAATATGTGAATTATTTTCTATTTAATCAGTTGTTTTATATAGAATAGAATAGAATAGAACAGAATAGAAAAGAATAGAATAGAATAGAATAGAATAGGGTTCCCGCTAGTAGAACAGAAAAGAATAGAATGTCGTCATACACAAGTGAAGAGTTCCTTTTACCTCAAGAAAGTAGTGCATCCCTGGGATGCGCTGCAACAAAAATTTGTGCATCCCGGCTCGACATTTATGCATCCCAAAAGTAATACCAGAATATACGGTAAAAGCCGTACGCAATGATTGCGTTTAGCCAATAGTACAATGTAGAAATTAAACTGTTAATTTTAATGATATTATTAATAATGTCATGTTTATTAAGTAAAAAGAAAAAAAAAATTACATATTTTTTATCAAAATGTTAAAGCCTGGTAGTTACTCTTTAAAAAAACAGTTTCAGAAATATTGTATCAGAATAAATTATTTGAGCATAGAGAACTAACCTTTTACAGTTGATTAGTGTGCAAGGATGCTTAATACCAGGGATGCCTAATTTTTTTCTATTAACTCTTTCTCTGCGAATTCGGCCAAACTATCCAAAAGTTGGCTTTCTATGACTTACAAGTCATAATGCATGTTTTGTTGTTTAAGGAGATCCACATCAGGTATACCAAGGTCATGCATAAGTTCAATGACAGTTTTAAGCTTGTTGAAAGGTGTATCTTCAGCAGCCATCCATTTCACAACTTTTAAAAGAACTAAGATTTATCCTTTTTGTCATTGGGTTTTGGAATGCAACTCTTTTGGTCTTCTTGCAGTGAGGGGATATCCATGGCCAACAGATGTGAGTTCAGTTCAGCATGGCAAGTAAAGGTGGACCTCATGAAATTTAGATTTTTCTTTTGCAGATTTGTGTATACCATTGACTGAATTGTGTTGTGTGCATACCTTGCAACACATGTAGTTTTCTAGCTATCAATGTGCCTCACTCATGGAAACAATTGCATCCATTGGTGTACAAATGCTCAGATTTTGCTGGTTTTTGCTAGTCTTCTTCTGCCTCTTCATTCTTACTGTCCACAGAAATCTCTCTCTTTGTCTTCATAAATTTTTGATTGATTTTTATCCAAAAAAGCACTGAGTGTCATTTAGTTTTTTTCGGAGGCATGGTGATAAGATTAATTTGTCGCTCTATCACTGCTGCGTGTAAAATGAGCAGACGTCTTGTCTTGTTGCTGTTACTCTCAATGCAAGTCAATTTTAACGGGGCTGAATCCCGTAGGTGAGTCTCGCGTGAGAAATAACGGCGATTTCCAGGTTCGAAATTTAAGTGGAGAAACGGATAAATTGTGAATATTTTTTGTTTGTTTTTGTTTTGTTTCTTTAGCTCAGCAAGAAGACAAAATTCAGCATTATGAGCCATGTTGTTTTCGTCGCCGAGTTGAGACATTTCCTGCAGTATGTGTTTATTAACTGGAAGTGTCAACTCTCCCCCCATGGAGTTTCACAGTTACCTGTGAGGAGGACTAAAGAGAGTCCACAAACCCTCCCCCAACATACCCTTCCTGGTTGTCCTAAACACCCTAACTTATCAGACCATTTTTTAACCACTTTTTCCATACCTCTGAGCATGGCAATTGGGAATATGGCTTTAATGAGTGTTCCCCTCCCTTGTCCCCAGGGCTCGTTTCACCTTCACAAACCCATCATCACTCATCTTCTCTCTCTCCCTCCTTTCATGTCTGCAAATGTGCATTTTCATCAGCACCCGTTTGATGGGTTTAAAGTGGTCATTACACATCCTGTGTCACATACGTTGTTTGATCATTCATTTTAACTTCAATGGGAGGTGAGCAAATTAAACTTGACTTGGCTCTGCTAAACCATTTGTCTTTGTTTTGGTTGTTTTTTTTAATAAATAAAATATAAAAATTGTATTACATTCCAGGGACTTATTTTCAATTATGCATCCAGCTTTCTGATGAATATTTGCATAATGTAATACATTACAATTTCAGGCACACAAGTTCATTATTATGTGAAAATTTAAATTATTTACTGAGGAGGGAAGCATAGAAAATCAGGTGAAATATTAAAGCCAACACAATCCTGTCTTAATCTGTACCTGAAATTACAATATATCCTTCAATTTTGAAACACAGCAAAATAATTTCTGACACAGATGTGTGCTTACACAAACAAGTTTGTACTTGGGATTAAACCAGGTGCCCCCCCTTCCCATCAGCTCCAGATCAAAGCAGGAAATACTCCAAACAAAGACTGGGAAGCCCACAGATGAGTGCCACATGTGAGCGGGCCACGCTGACAACTTAAACGATGTCTTTACTTTTTGCCAGCATGCAGAGCATCAGGTTGAAACAAGTTCAGCTACAAAGGTATCCCCTTCTTTGAAGCACCCCACAGCTGCCAATAGTCACGTTTTTAAACACGGTGGATAGAGGGAGTCTGGGAGGAATGACAATTAGATCTAGCATAAACACAAGCCCATTACCAAAGCATAAACACATCGTGCAATTGTTAAAATTTCTCCATCCACAACAGGTGATCCCGAGGGCAAGCTGATACCTCATACCCCAGTTTATTGCTAAAGCCTCGCAGTGCAAGGCTATAGCAATGCCATAGCCTTGCACTGCATCTGATTGGTGATGAAGTTTCTCACGTAGCCCCTTTGACTTTGACTGCATGTGTGAAACATCAGTAAGAAAGGTGAGATCCCATTGCACAGTTTGACATGCAGAAGAGGAGTAATGGAGAGGTGTAGTCAAGATTCTCCCTTCATTTTAATAATATTGGTGGTATGAAAAATAGCATGGCATCAAACTGTTTCCTAGGATATTACTATGTGATTAACCTATGTGATTAACCTGTCACTTCTAAAGGGAACTAGCATAGAACAATCATGGATTGGAATACTATACATACTGTACTATACAGTTTGAAAGACATCTTCTAACTACCACTGTTTTAGGTGAGACAGTGTTCTCGTTTGGGCGCAACCTTGCGTCTTTGACGCAGAATTTTTTGACAGGGACGCACGTTGTCTGATGATCGTTGTCTGCCGGGAACACAAGCTTTAAATCCTTACGATAAAAAAAATCAATGCTACCTTTCTCCACGATATAATATTTGGAAAAAATACACATCCATTCAGCAAAAAAATCCCCAATTTATCCGTTTCTCCACTTAAATTTCGAACCCGGAAATCGTCATTGTGTTTTGATCTCATGCGAGTTTCTCGTCACAAGACTCATCCGCGTGATTCAGCTGTGTTAAGATCGACCAGGGGAGGCACGGTGGCGCAGTGGGTAGCGCTGTCGCCGCACAGCGAGGCTGTTTCAGGTTTGTGTCCCAGTCTGTGCAGAGTTTGCATGTTCTCCCACTGTCTGCGTTGGTTCTCTCCAGCTTCTCCGGCTTCCTTCCACCCCCAAAAACATTCACTTCAGGTTAATTGTTCGGTTTGTCACAAACTGACCGTAGGTATGAGTGTATGCGTGTTTGTCTGTGTCTCTGTGTGGCTCCGCGGTACACTGGCATCGTGCCCAGCGTTTCCGCCGCCTCACGCCCTCAGTCAGCTGGGATAGTCTCCAGCTCCCGGTGACATATGAAGCATTTGTGAGAATGAATGCATAAAATCAACCAAACGGCAACACGACATCTGCTCATTTTCCACGCTGCAGTGAGAGAGCGAAGAGTTGGTGTCACATTATCACCATGACTCCTAAAAAGATGCAAAAGTTGGAGAAAACCCAAGTGACAAAGAGTCAATCAAAAATTGATGAAAAGAAAGAGACATATTACTGTGGACAGTGTGGAAGAAGAAGCAGAAGAAGCCAAGTGAAACCAGCAAAAATTCGAACATTTGTACCGCAATGGATGTGATTGTTTCCATGGGTGAGGGATGGCTAAATGTCGGTACCCAAGACAAAATGCAGCTTACAAAAAATGTGTGTGGAGAAGGCTCTGTCAGCTTGATGCAGTGTCCACAGGAGAATATATGAATTAAAGGCAAAGAAAACTTTTGAGTGAAAAGCAAAAGGGAAAAAAACTATTACATCTTTCTTTATTTCTTAAACTTTTTTTTAAGAATGATTTTCAGGCTGTAACATTTTGATAAAAATACGTAATTTTACTTTTTTTCTTTTTAATAAAATAGTTATGGCATTGTTGTTAATAAAATCGTTAAAATTGACAGTTTGTTTAGTTTTTATACTGTACTATTGGCAAAACTCAATCCTTGCGTACCCTTCTACCCTTCTGTAGATTCTGTTATTTCTTTTGGGATGCATAAACGCCATGTTGGGATGCACAAATTTTTGTTGAAGCACATCCCAGGGATGCACTACTTTCTTGAGGTAAAATGAACTCTGGTGAGAGATACTACCTGTAAATATTGACTGACACATTATCACAATATGGACAGATTTATAAAGACAGCTGCAAGTTGTCCTGAACACAGTGGACACCCCTCTGGTACTTTTTTCTAGACTAAAAACACCATTTAGGTCCATTTATGAGTTGTCTTCAAACACAAAAGGGCAGAGAAGTCTACAAAAGTTAGATAGCAAGAAATGCGATAATGATTGCATGATTGTCCATCTCATCCATATCCATTAACTGTCTGAAAATGTAACCAAGTAGGTTCGAAATGAATGCAGAATAAGTAGGGAGGACTCTGTTTGTGTCCACATCCATCTTTACAATAGAGCACAAATGGGCATTTGTTTATTCTTTGCATGAAAATAATTTGTTTATTATTGTGTGTTAAACTAGTTTAAAATTCATGCAGAAATATTTCTGTGCATACTGAGTTTCATCCAGGAAGCAGAAGAAATTAAAAAAAGGATGATGACAAGAGCTGAATGAACGAAATAATTCTCTTTGGCCAGAATTACCTGCCAGGATCCAGAAAGGTCAACTGTCATGACTACTTCATACTGGTGTCTTTAATATGATAATTAATCTGAATAGTTTGACCTGCTACATTGTGGACCAAGTAAGAAAGCTACAACGTTAAAAATTGAGAAAATGTGTTTTCCAGGAGAAATAACCTGTTGACAGGAGAAACCCTTTTTAAATTAAGCTCAAAGTATAAAATAAAGCTCCATCTATGTGACAAAATTAGTGTACAAGTCATTCATACAACCCAGTTAGTTCAGTATATTTATTTGTCTTGGTAAATCATGTAGTGTATACAATACAGAAGTCCTTTGTCTGAGTGTATTTTAAACAATAGTAAAACTACAGGAAGCAAAAGAAAATCTCAAAGACACAGACGAATAATACCTGGTGATCTCTTGCTTGAGCGTAAGGGCATCATGTAAGACTGTCGTGGGAGGAGAGGTGAGGAAGGAAGAGACATGGACACTCCCTTGCTGAGGCTTAATCTGAAAACATCATCGGACACATTAGTGTGACCGCCACCAGGCCCCTGGAGATGGGAGTTTCCCTCGGGAGGTGATCTTCTATGGGCACTGTGGCTGTGGACATCACCTATTGAAAAAAACAATGACAGTTAAATGTTTTACAAAGAGCTGTGCTATTACTTCCTGGTATACAACAGTCAGTCATGCCCAAATTCACATCTACCAGCAACTGACAGTCACCAATCAAGTTTACGGACTTTTTGAAATAACAACAATAATAATAATGATAATAATACTAATAATAACAATTTTCCGTGAGCCACGCCAGTGGATGAAGCGGATGGGAAAATTAATGAATGAATGAAAAATAATTTTCTGAAGGTATTCAGTTAACTGTTGTGTAACAATGGTACAACGGCAGGTGAAACTGGGTTGCATATAAATCTTCTTACACAGTGTGGATTATGCTGGATTAGTGGTTTATCTGACCTATTAGTAAACCGTTTTTTGTTTTTTCATTGCAACAATTTCTGTCAGGTCTCCAAACACTGCTTTGTCTGCTGCTGCCTCTGTTACAATATTTGGCCAACCCCTCCTACATTCCAACATCCACCTGGAGCCTCAGATTCCCCCTAAAGGAAAATTTGCTGTCATCATTTCTCTCCACTTAGCTGAGTTTTGTGCATCCTACAAAGGTTGATGCCTTACAGTGACCAAACATGCGCTCAGATTGTTCTCTGTATGCATATACTAAATGTGTCCCACATTAGCTTGCTGACTGACATATGATTAGAAGACTTCAGATTGCTTTGCATGTGAGAGACCCTTGCTGATTTTGAGTAGAAGGCATTCTATCAGAAGCATTTCGACCACCCACATCTTGCAGTATGGCGTTGTTAACAAGACCTCACTCAAGACTGTAGAGTTATAAATAGTCAGTGAAGTTACAGTCAATAAAATAACAAAAAGGCATCTAATGGTCTTGACATCACTGCAATAAATACAGAATTGCATGTTAGAAAAAATGTCAGCCATGATTCTCATCACAGGTTGCTAGGGACACAGACAAAAATGAAAAGTTGGGAAGAGACCTGGATCCTTAGATAAACAGGGCTACATGATGTGTATTTAAACCCAGGGTCATGGGCTCATGAGTATTTCTCATGCCACCAGGCCACATGAGAAGGACATCTAGTAAATGGGAGTAAATAAAGCTGCGTCACTGACCACTGAGGTAAGATAACATCGGATTTTAAAAGCACTGAAGCTGGCAACTCACAAGATTTTAGAAAGAAATGTTCCCCATTCTCCTCTGTCAACGAAGATGGATCGTATACTGAATGTGTAACAATACTTCATTCATAGCTGTTGCCAGTGGCAATATCTAGCTAAGCTGACAAGAAAATGGCCAGAAGGCTAAAATTTCAACGTTGGGAAAAAATTTTCATCTCTTGAGTAAGTACATAGCCCGATAAAGCCGGTGTTAACAAAACTTCCTACTGTTGTTGACGAAACATAACACCGACCTTAAGACACATTCAGGAGCTTCCAAGACATCTATATTTCATGTTGTCTTTAAGAAACAAGGGTAAGAATTTATTTCCAAAAAATATTATAGCTTGTGATTGTAATTACAATGGCAGACAGCATATTGACCAGATTCCTGCATGTACTGTAATCATTAGCACAAAATAGACACCTACATTTTACATTATCTTTAGTCAACCTTAAATCGGATCTAGATATTCCCAATGTTTTTTTCTGTCTCACTTCACAGACACTGCAACCATCATGCCCTGAATGAGAAAAACATGTTTTGTTCATATGAGATCCCACTCTGCCTGGAAAAACCATTTTAAATAAAGAGCCAGCTATGGCAAAGTAATCTACTCTGTGGCATCAAAGTTGCCCACTCATCTTAGCCACAAATTTAAATGTACGAATTATCAATCTCAGTAAGCATGTAATACCTAACTAATTATACAAACCATACGTCAACAAACCCAGCTAAATCAGAACTGCAGATGTGGTGAACCACAGTAATGACAATGAGCCTTCGTTCTGTTTTTCAAGACTGTGACTGACTGCCTCACAAGACTTCCAAGACAGCAGATTAGCACCGACACCCATCTGCAATTAGAGATTTGAAAAAGACTCATCCACCAGAGGCCAGAGACACTGTCAGCATCTGCTTCACTCCTCACAGAAACAAATGTTGTTGTGATGCTGGTCTAATTGGAAACAGAAGAATGTCATTTTTTCCACAACTCTACTCCTCCACATGTGACACAAAGCTGTTTTGTCCTACTTTTGAAATTCAAGAGGAATTTCAGAGAGAGGAATCAAAAAAGGTTGCATGACACATCTACCTTCAGAGTAAGAACCTGTAAATGGCCCAAAGGTCATTCAGCAAAAGTCGTAATCTGCAGTAAGTGACTCCAGTATGACCCACTATATTCACATTAATATTAACACTTTAAAGAGTTCTTGGAGAAGTACAGGGAAACCAAGACAGGTTGCCTCTGCAGCAAGTATTCAAAATGAAATGTAGGACAAGAACTTTCAGAGCATTTCAGCTGCTATTTTCATATCAACACTGTGTTTTGGCGTCAGTTTGAGGCAAGCAATGTTAACCATGAATTGAAATTTTTACCTGACTCCTGCCAAATGTGGGACAATTTGTGAAGTGGTCAGTTTGGTAAATTTGACACATTCCATAACAAATATTAAATTTCAAGCCTGTATTTTTCACTGGGAGACGTCAAAAAGGCTACACAAGAAAAGAAAAAAAAAATCTAATAATACTAATAATGTGTTCTTCCTTACAACAAATAGATCACACATGTAGTTCTGATCCAGGCTTTGAAAATGTTAGTAGCATCCTTCCTGATAATTCCTATGATTTATCCAAAACTCATCTCTGTACTGTAAAATTTAGGAAAGATTTTTTACAATTTTGCCGCAGTGAAAATACAGTACTGAAAATTTTATAGCATGAAATTAAATACTCTCTCACTGGAATATTGTATGTATTTTATTCTATTTTTGGCAGGCAGTTATACACTGATGTTTAACACAAGAAAAGTGTCTGTATTTGTCATCAACCCTCCAGCTACAGCGGACATTGTAAATCAAAAAAATCAGAAATGAACAGTGGCAGCAGAATTAAAGTGTTCTATCATTAATCAAGATCAACAACTGCCTGTGTCAGACATGTAATTTCTTATCTTTGCCTCTGACTATTTGATGCACTGATGTCTACATGTACCTGGAAGACATTGCTATATTGGATAAATTGAAAAAGCAGCTGCCAGTTGTGTTTTCACTTGCTGCAATCATAGCACTTTGTGGTAGATATAGGGTTCAGCTGTACAGCATGCTAAAGAGATCATGAGAAAGTTGTAATTTTGGTAGTTGGTTTGGAAAACAAGAGGCACTGCATAAAACCTGGTCATCCAAGTGCTGGTGAATAGGCTGCACTGTGTCACGGTAACTGCTCTCCCATCCGACCGACACTTTATAATGCAGAGGGACACAAGGACAGAACTTGCCAGTGCTATTTCAGTTACTTTACTAAATCCTGGTTGGGGCAAGGCCTGCAATTTCAGCCCCTGCTGTGGTCAGGAAAATCAACCCCTTCTAATTATACAGAGCTGCCCCAAGATGATGTAAAAATGATTACAGTTTCTTCCATGCTCTTTCCTTGTCTTCAAAGTGAAGGGGTAGAGCACATAAGGACATACTCAGCACATGAAATGGTACATTATTATTTCAAGACATTGATTTAAATAGATAAATATTTAAGTACGATTAATCACTAATTATAATTCCAATCAATGTCCCATCTCCTACAATTGCAGCAATGTCAGAAAGATGGAAGCTCTGCATTAGGAAATAAAATGGAAATATTATATTAACTAGATGAATGCTGCTGACTCTATCCTCTGTATCCAAATAGTATTTTCTTTTATTTGTCTTGTTCTAATTCTTTTATGAAGTAAACAGTTGATCTGTGCAGCCTCTCTTTTGGCTCTGTAGCAAACTGACCATCTTCATCATGTAAAAATAACCACAGTTAATAAAAAAAACCCAGTCCGTTGTCATTAATGAACAAAATAACATATCCTCCCCGCTAGCCTTACAGGCACAGTTCATATGCTCTGACAGGTCTTTCATGGGTTTAAATCTGGTGTTGTTTGCCTCTTAAGTAAATCTGTGCAGTGGAATGTGGTCTGCCACTCCTTGAGAGGGAATGCAATCCCCCTCAAGACACAGACCCTCTACACTGTCCAATACAGGCCTGAACTGTCCAGAAAATGTCACAACCTTTAGATATCTTTTATGAATTTACAACCTCAACACAGTGAAAAAACTATAAATTTTGTCACCAAAAATGAATAATGACCTGCATTTAATCCCTGTCAAGAGAAATTGAGGCTAAGAGGGTTAGCTGAAACATATTAACCTAGCAGTCCACATTGGTATGTTGATCTAAATGAGAAGTCAGATTATTAAAGTCTTTGTTGGTACAGTGGTACCTCTACTTACGAATGTCTCTACATACGAAATTTCCTACTTACGAAACGCCTCCACAGGAAAATATTGCCTCTAGTTACAAAATAAATTTCGAGTTACGAAAGGTAAAAATACAGTATGTGCTACTACTCGCAGCTCCCAAAGGTCCCTGAACGCAACATTCTTATAGCTGCTCTGCCATTGGCTATTACCTAGCATCCTGGCATCCCATTGGCTAAGAGGGACCTCTGTGTGTAGCTAGATAGGTCTCTATGCAGCGTCCTCGTCATTCAGCCCTGGATCCATGACGTGTTCTGATAGTTGTACGTAAATATATGAACTTTTAGAGTATTTACTATTGTTAGGTTTTTTAGACTTTTATCGCGAAGTCCACCTAGAGCAGTTGTGCGTGTTCAAAACCGGAAGGAGAAACAAGAAACAAGTAGTCTCATTTAACGAATGTATTTGCCCTGATACAATAATTTTAGCAGATCTGGGTTCACCGTCCCTAACATAGAATCTAATGCGGTCTGAACCGTGACAAGGGGCAGGAACAACACATTCCAGAGAAACAAAGAATTTATAGTGGATGTAACAAGACACCGTCTTAAGGACGGACCGTTATACAGCAATTCTTATTCATTGTAGCATTCTCCAGTTGGACAATCCATAGGAACTTCTGATCTCAGGTCAGTTGGCCAGCCCACACGGTGTCATCTTCTAATTGGTTGGCTCTCTGCCTAATCTGCATCTTCAAACAAAGAACCGATCAGGTTACACAGCTGGCGTCCACGACAAGCGGGGAACGCCCATCACAGTATGTTTGGTTAGATCATTATAAAGTAAAGCATAACATTGAAATAAAGTGAACATAAAACCTGTGAATATATTTAATTATATCTTCCTTCACTATGGACCCCAAGGAAAGTGACGGAGAAAAGAGGAAAAGAAAAGACAAAAAAAAAGTTTTTTTGTCCACACAAACAAAGCAAGAAAAACATGAAAAAGGGATGCGTTTGGTTGATTTTGCCAAAGAATATGGCTGTAACACATCTACAATCGCCACATTATTAAAACAAAAGGAAGTTTAAGGAGTTTAAAGCATCATGTGGGTGGTTGGAGAAGTTCAAAAGGAGGAGTGGAATTCACTGTTTGGCATGGTGAGGCAAGAGCGCATGAACCAAAGTGGGCAAACAATGAGGACAGCAGTTAAAAGGTAAATGACCGTCATTTTTATTCTTTACTCTATTCTTTGTTTTTTACATTATGCACAACTCTCATTTATTGTGTAATAATGTAATTGTAACATATATTTGTTACATGTTTTGATGCATTTTTATGCTTTATAAAACATTTATGTCTGAATTTTGGGGGCTTGGAATGGATTAGGGCATTTGCATGGAAAACGCGTCTCTACTTACGAAATTTTCTACTTACGAAATTTCTTCCAGAACCAATTAATTTCGTAAGTAGAGGTACCACTGTATTCTGAAAAAATCAGGTTTCACATTATTGAAATTGCTAGTTGTCTTGTGCTTGACACGTACAGGTATTTGCATTAAATTATTTTTCTCCTTATGTCACCGTTGAGAGATATGCAAGTGATAATATGCTGAAAATTAATTAAAATATGTATACTGTATTTTAAGTGAGTTAAAACAACTCAAGGGAACTACAAAGGCACAGGTACTTGACAGTCTTTGCCTGAACAACTAATAGACATTTACTGTAGACACACACAAAAATTCACAATTCTATTATTTTGCAACAGACAACTATTTCAGTCTGGTAAATCTAGATTTTTACTTGGATCTGGACCAAATTCCAAACACGGATAGATGACAATACACTAATTTCTTATTATTCCTTCGAGAATGAATTAAAACTGTATTTATATTTAAAAAAAACATTGCAGGTTTGCTTTATGTTGACATATTCAGGTGAAAGTAATATAAATTAGTGAAATTTATCCAGATCTGCAACAAAATAAATGGAGGTCTATTCTGCCCCAAGTCACACCCTCCCAGTGTCATGGAAATCGGTTAGGTAGTTATTGTGTAATCCAATTGAAAATCCAGTAAACAAACAGATGCGGGTGAAAATATAACCTTCTTGGTGGATGGGAATGAAGAAGAAGAAAAGCTATATACATAATTAATGCAGACTTTTTCAGCCGCAACACCAAACACAATGACCATTGAGCAATCCACCAAAGGGGGGGAACTCTCCCACAAGACTGGGTGCCAATGTTGATTCCTTGTGTACTTCTGAGATCAGGGTGACATACTCACAAAAGCTGTCATGGTTAACACACAGCAACCCACAGAGAGGAAATAGAGTCAGACAACCAGCAATAAAGCATGGGGGAGGGTATTCAGTGCCAGTCATATGTGAGGATGGTCAATGACACAGATAGAATCAGTTTGTCTTAAAATCCATTAAATAACTTAAGAGTTATAAAGACAACTTCAAAAATGGTTGAACACAATCATAAAAACAGAACCGCTAAGGAGGCCTCATATTTTCCTATGAGGCCAATCTAATTTCAGACCTTCTCACTGAGTTTGTGGTAGCCATAGGAACATTCAAAATATTGTAGGCTGCCTGACAAAGAGTAAAACGGATGACTGATACAGGAGATAAGCAATAATGAAAAACATGTTAACTTCCATGCATCACATTATGACGCTTTTTTTTCCTACTTGATTAACATTGATTTTCACTGTCATTTATTTCATAGTGAGAAATTATTGCATATTATTTCATATTAACAGACTGCATAAGTCAAGGGCTTATTTTTTAACAGTTGAATATCATTATCTTCTCGCCTATCCAGAACTCTTACGAGTTTCAAACATACATGCAATGCTGGTGGGCCCTGAGGACAGACACAATCTTGTGACAATGTTTTTAGTTTTAGCTTGTCAGAAAGAAGAACTGCTCCTGCAGCTCTGAAATCCTAACTCAAATTCATATGTATTTGATAATGAGAACAAATTAGCAGCTTTAAACAAGCCAAGGCGCTTGAGGCAAGCCAGAGTGCAGGATGTTTCTGAATGAAAGACTGAGTCTCTTTCCCTCTGGTTCAGTTTCTGCAGTGGTCTGGACTCTGGAATGCCTTCCTCACGGGCCCCAGGGGAACAGAGACTGACAGGGAGGGTACATGTGTGTCTTGGGAAGAAAAAGCAGAAGAGGAGGAGGGTAATAGTGGAACGACACCATGTTATTCCCCATTCTTCTTCATAAAGTGTCAATTTAAGTGATTACGGAGATAAAAATGGAATCAGGCTGTGTCTTCACAATGTTCTCCTTCAGGAGTTTTGAGGGAAAGCATAAGTAGTCATAAAATAAATATACTATGATTCAAAATAGTACAAATTTTACCATTAATTAACTAATACATGCAAATACTTTAGCTTCCAGAAAACAGTTTATGAAAAAAGGGCAATTGTGTTGTAAGTAATAGCACAAATCTGTTAAGTCCATAAAGAGTAAGGATGCTATTTGTAAGTTAGATTTTCAGATTGCATAGTAGGGCAGCACAGTAATGCAGTGGGTAGTGCTGTCGCCTCACAGCAAGAAGGATCTTATTTGGATTCCTTTCTGTATCTGTATAATCTGTATTTCAGTTACTTTACTAAATACAGATTACTAAATACAGGAAGCCAGAGAACCTGTGTCTGTACGGGTTCTCTGGATTCCTCCCACCTCCAAAAACATTTAGGTGGATTGATCACTTTAAAATTGACCATAGCTTTGAATGGGTGGAAACAACAGCATAGAATTTACTTTTTTATAAATCTAAAGAATCTAGTGGGATGCTGAATTGCCAAGTGCTTGAAATTGTTGCATCAGAGTTTTGGAATAAGGGCAAATCAAGTGTTGAAGGTTCCTCTCAGAAGGTTATTGATACTTATGCTTGCAGTATGTGTGCAAGGTCATGGTATGAATGTCTCTCCACAGGCCTCTTCAGTACCAGATTGTAGGAAAATGGGACACACTGCACTCCCACACTCAAGGAAAAAAAAAATACCCGTTCCATCTCCATTCTAATCTAATCTTATGAGGCTGATCATAATCAAGCACTTCTAGTGATTAAAGACAGTTTGTAGCCACCTTTGGTTCAACCCTTACCTGGCATGAGTTTCTACATTCTGTATATGTCAGAGTGTAAACCTAAAATAACAGAGGCCTTGTAAAGAAAGAAGTAAGAAACGTGTATAATTCAATGCAATTATTTTGTATAGTAGTATTTCTGATCAGTATTGTCAGATGATAATTATTGGAATGATAATAACTTGATTTGCTTTTCCAAACTATATATGCGCAATGCCTTCACAGTGAAACCATAAAGTGTCTCACGTGAGTTTCACATCAGGTTAATTACATCAATGTCCTTTAGTCATGTGAACAGCTGTTACGGTGCGAGTAAAGGACAGGTAGAAGATGAATGACACAACCTATTTGTCTGCACTATGATCAATCTCTAACAGTGTGAACACAGCTCTGGGGTGACTGTAGTGACATTGCAGCTGAATAAAAAGTTTTCAGATTATCCTCACATTTGGAGTCTTCTCCAAAGCTCCACCATCACTAACCTCTATATGTTAATAATATGGATTATACTGCTCTGAGACAAAAGTAAAAATTATTTCTAGGCTAAACTGCAATGTGGTTTTGGAATTCAATCTTGCCCTAGAGATTTGGCTTCACAACAAATCTGGGTTGCCATTATCACAGATCATTAGGCAGTGCCTCTGCTGAGGCTGGGTGAGGTCATGAGAATGCCCTTAAGAGGCTGTTCAGTAACATTAAATAGACATGTAAAAGGTATAAAAACTATCCATCAAAGCCTTGTGCCATAAGCACAAATGATCACATAAAGTCACTGCACCATATTTGAAAATCTTAATAGATGCTGAATTCCTGTGAGTAACAAGCTAAATAGGAACCTCCACCTCATTGTGATTTTATGGTTAATAACACAACAGGAAATGTTAAACTCTCTGCTTCTAAGCAAGACTTCTATACATCTTCAACAGAATGCCACTAGGGAAAATGCAGAGAAATAATTTAGAATACAAGCACTCGATGCAAACTGCTCCTCTTTGCATTAATCGCTATCACAAGTTCCTTTGAGGCTCAGCACAAAGGAGCTGAGGTCATTAGTTCAGCCCCTCTCAAATCCTCATGGGCAGAGCATGGCAAGACATTCATTTACTTGTATTTGTACAAAAAAATCTGTGTTCAGAACAGCTAAACAGAGCAATGCAAAGAATGAGGAGAGAGAATGGGACCTTGAAACTGAAGACTGAACAAAGGTCTCCAAAGTTTATTCAGGTGCAATGACAGCACAGGATAGTGTCTGCATAAAATGATGATGAGAGACAAACAGAGCTGTCAGAAAATTCCCCGTAAAACAAAATCGGCAATGAAAGGCAAGTAACTTGTACATCATATGGGTCAGCTGTTTTCATTATAAAAACATACACTTGAAATGCTTGTTTAGACCAAGGACAAGGGTTATAAAGTGGTACGAATAAAATCTGAAAGTCAGACAGAAGAAATATGTCTGTACAGGTAGACCATGTCGTGATTAGAAAAACCAATGGCCTTGCGACCTCCTCAGTCAATAAACTGCGACTAAGGCCACTCTCAACCACCCATGTCCATCTAAAAACACCCCGGCATGTTACTGATAAAGTTTTTCCCCCTCCTTCAAGTATAACGCACCCTTGCGCATTTGCGCATCAACGCTCACGACTTCACCTCATTGCGGATTTTTGGTAGGCAGTCATGTGATACCGTACGAATATTCTATTGGCTGACGGCATCCAGAAGTGCGATACGTTCTGTGAGTCTCGGACTTCATGAGATACAAAAGTGCTTGTGGAAAAAGGTTGTACAGATAGAAGGTAGTTTAATATCAGTATGGGGAGGGTTCATAAACATTTAAATTACTATAAATAATAAGATAAATATCTTGTTCTATCGCGGAATTCGTGATCGCCTGTGGCTCCTGGAACGCATTAACTGCGTGGAACGAGGGTGCACTGTACTTGCCCATGAAGCTGGAGGTTGGGATACGAGAGCTATGAGGAGTGTGTTGCTGTGCTATGGATGACATCACCCCCTTATTCCACAGAGTCATCATGTACTTGTTTGGATTCTTGTCCATTGCTGTGCATGCACTTTCAAGGTTAATAGTATCATCTAAGCTGAGAGTCCAAGATTTCTGAATACTTGAATTAATGATAAAAGTAGTTTTAGGTTTTTCATGGGTATTTCATGGGCTCAAAAAGGATATACCATTTATGTTATGACTACCGGCAGCTATTTCAGCTGGCTGACTGAAACTTCAACAATCACACTTTATAATACATTAAAAACATAGCCAATTACCCAGCTACAGCCATAAGAAATGGGCATGGGATCTTCTTCTTTTCCTTTCGGCTTTTCCCTTCAGGGGTCGCCACAGCGAATCAATTGCCTCCATCTAACCCTGTCCTTTGCATCCTCTTCTCTCACACCAACTACCTTCATGTCCTCTTTCACTACATCCATAAACCTCCTCTTTGGTCTTCCTCTAGGCCTCCTGCCTGGCAGTTCAAAACTCAGCATCCTTCTACCAATATATTCACTATCTCTCCTGTGGACATGTCCAAACCATCTCAGTCTGGCCTCTCTGACTTTATCTCCAAAACCTCTAACATGTGCTGTCCCTCTGATGTACTCATTCCTGATCCTATCCTTCCTGGTCACTCCCAGAGAGAACCTCAGCATCATCATCTCTGCTACCTCCAGCTCTGCCTCCTGTCTTTTCCTCAGTGTCACTGTCTCTAGACCAAACAACATCGCTGGTCTCACCACAGTTCTGTACACCTTTCCTTTCATTTTAGCTGAAACTCTTCTATCACACATCACACCTGACACTTTTCTCCACCCATTCCATCCTGCCTGTACACGTTTCTTCACCTCTTTTCCACACTCTCCATTGCTCTGGACTGTTGACCCTAAGTACTTAAAATCCTCCACCTTCTTGATCTCTTCTGCCTGTAACCTCACTCTTCCACTTTGGTCCCTCTCATTCACACACATGTACTCTGTCTTACTGCGGCTAACCTTCATCCCTCTCCTTTCCAGGACAAACCTCCACCTCTCTAGCTTCTCATCCACCTCTTCCCTACTCTCACTGCAGATCACAATGTCATCTGCAAACATCATAGTCCATGGAGATTCCTGTCTAACCTCATCTGTCAGCCTGTCCATCACCATAGCGAACAAGAAGGGGCTCAGAGCTGATCCCTGATGCAGTCCCACCTCCACCTTGAACTCCTCTGTCACACCTACAGCACACCTCACCACTGTCTTACAGTCCTCATACATGTCCTGCACCGCTCTAACATACTTCTCTGCCACTCCAGACTTCCTCATACAATACCACAGTTCCTCTCTGGGCACCCTGTCATAAGCTTTCTCCAGATCTACAAAAATACAATGCAGCTCCGTCTGGCCTTCTCTGTACTTCTCTATCAACATCCTCAAAGCAAATACTGCATCTGTAGTACTCTTTTTTGGCATGAAACCATACTGCTGTTCACAAATGCTCACTTCTGCCCTTAGTCTAGCTTCCACTACTCTTTCCCATAACTTCATTGTATGGCTCATCAGCTTTATTCCTCTGTAGTTGCCACAACTCTGCACATCTCCCTTGTTCTTAAAAATGGGCACCAGCACACTTCTCCTCCACTCCTCAGGCATCTTCTCACTATCTAAGATCCTGTTGAACAACCCAGTCAGAAACTCTACTGCCACCTCTCCTAGACACTTCCAAACCTCTACAGGTATATCATCAAGACCGACTGCCTTTCCACTCTTCATCCTCTTCAGTGACCTCCTCACTTCATCCTGACTAATCTTTGCTACATCCTGGTCCACAACAGTCACCTCTTCTAGTCTTTGTTCTCTTTCATTTTCCACGTTCATCAACTCTTCAAAGTACTCTTTCCATCTTCCCATTACACTGCTGGCACCTGTCAATAGACTTCCATCCCTATCCTTAATCACCCTAACCTGCTGCACGTCCTTCCCATCTCTGTCTCTCTGTCTTGCCAGCCTGTATAGATCAGTCTCTCCCTCCTTACTGTCCAACCTAGCATACAAGTCATCATAAGCTTCTTGTTTGGCCTTTGCTACCTCTACCTTCACCTTACGCTGTATCTCCCTGTACTCCTGTCTACTCTCCTCAGTCCTCTCAGTGTCCCACTTCTTCTTAGCTAACCTCTTTCTTTGTATACACTCCTGTACCTCCTCATTCCACCACCAAGTCTCCTTATCTACTTTCCTTCCAGATGACACACCCAAATACTCTCCTACCTGTCTCCCTGATCACATTAGCTGTAGTTGTCCAGTCATCTGGAAGCACCTCCTGACCACCCAGAGCCTGTCTTAACTCCTTCCTAAAGGTCATGCAATACCCTTCCTTTGTTAGCTTCCACCATTTCGTCCTCTGCTCTGCCTTTGCCCTCTTCATCTTCCTCACCACCAGAGTCATCCTACACACCACCATCCTATGTTGTTTGGCTACACTCTCGCCTACCACTACTTTGCAGTCACTGATCTCCTTCAGGTTACCTCGTCTACACAAGATGTAGTCTACCTGTGTGCTCCTACCTCCGCTCTTATAGGTCACCCTATGTTCCTGCCTCTTCTGGAAGAAAGTATTCACTACAGCCATTTCCATCCTTTTTGCAAAGTCAACTACCATCTGTCCTTCTGCGTTCCTCTCCTGGATACCAAACCTGCCCATCACTTCCTCATCACCTCTGTTACCTGCACCAACATGTCCATTGAAGTCTGCACCGATGACAACTCTCTCACTTCTAGGTATGCTCTGCATCAGTTCATCAAAGTCCAACCAGAATTTCTCCTTCTCCTCCAGCTCACATCCTACCTGTGGAGCATAACCACTAACAACATTGAACAGCACACCTTCTATTTCTAGCTTCAGACTCATCACTCTATCCGACACTCTTTTTACCTCCAGGACATTCCTAACAAACTCCTCCTTCAACATAACTCCTACTCCATTTCTCTTCCTATCTACACCATGATAGAACAACTTGAACCCTGCTCCTAAACTTCTGGCCTTGCTACCTTTCCACCTGGTCTCCTGGACACACAGTGTGTCTATCTTCCTCCTCTGCATCATGTCGACCAACTCTCTACCTTTTCCTGTCATAGTTCCAACATTCAACGTCCCTACTCTTAGTCCTATACTCTTGGCGTTCCTCTTCTCTTTCTTCGTGCGAAGGCATTTTCCTCCTCTCCTTCTTCGACCTTTCATTTCTTCGAAGAAATGGGCATGGGATAATCACGACAAACATAAATAAGAACCAAGAGCTAACACAGTGTATATTATTTAATGCTGAAATAAATAAAACAATATTTTCTTATGGCTCTGTCAGTAGCTTCAAAGGGACCCCTTTTCAACAGGCAAACAGCAAAAAAGCAAATGTCCTTCAAAATCAAAATATTTTCTTTAATGTCAAGATAAATGCAAAAATAAAATTGCATGCATTATAAACTGAAAATACATTATTGTGCATGCATTGTTGCATGCACAATAATGTTTCTTTTCTTTTGAGTTACCTAGAGTTATCTGAGCTCTCAGCTGCGGCCAGCCTTACTGGACTGTACCACAGAATGCTATGTCATGGAGGGCATCTGACATATGTGATCTACAGAAATAACAACTAAAATACCAACATGATTTTACAATCAACGGAAAAACTGCTTGTAACACCTTGTCTAAGTCTGTAATATTTGGAATATATTAACAGGACAAGTCTGTTCATCCATCCTTCCATCCATCCATCCTCTTGTCATGGATGAACAATCATTTCGCCTATGGCCGCTTATCCACCGTGCGGGTCACAGGTCTGCTGGAGCCCTTCTCAGCTGGTTACAGGGTACACCCTGATGATATGTCAATACATTAAGAGGCCACATGAAAGATAAACATGCACACTCACACCTATGGATAATAAAACTTAAGTATTATGTTTTTGAAGGTGGGAGGCAGCTGGAGGACCAGGAGGGAACCCACAAACTCAGGGGGAGAACATAGAAACTCCACACGGAAAGGAACCAAATCCAGAATGTTCTTGCTGTGAGGCAACAGTAGCAATCACAGTGCTGCTCTGCATCAAAACATGAGTTTTGGAAATCAGTTAACCTCACCCAGCGCCTCACCCCCCCTCCTTCAAAAAGTGATTACCAGATCATTCCTTTCTTTTACATTTGTTTCATATTGTATCCCAATCCTAGCGGCAATTTTTATTGTGTCATTTGTTGTTATTTTATGTGACCTCAACAATTCCATAAAGTGGGCTGAAAATTTTTCTAAAACATTTTATTTTGTGTTTCAAATCCTATGCTAAGGAAGTGGGCGAGTGACAAAACAAGTTCACCTCTTGTAAGCCTGTCGGGCCCCAATTGGGGTACACATAGATGCATGGAAGATAATAAGAAAATTATGAGCTTTTCAGGCTATTTTCTTCTTTTAGGACTTCAGCCATTGGATTTGTGAGACAGGGCTTACAGTCTCTTCAAACAGAATATAGAGAGGCTGGCCAACTAGGTTTACTGCTTTAGCCGAGAGCCCTTATTTTGCTTTGCAGAAAGTGAGACGGGGTGTGTCTAATGTGGATACACCTGAGGTTAGGGGGTGTACAGTACATGTGTGCATATGTGAGTTTGTGTAAATGTGTTTGTTCGTGTAAGAGAAAGATGTGGTTTGAGCTACACCCTACTAAACGTTGCCTGCTGGCTGCTGAGTGCTTTGATAGCTCCGTAGGTCTATGCACTCAATGCCATTCTTTGCGATCACGTGCATTCTTTCCTCCACCTTTTTAAATCCTACCTCAGCTGTCTTGACATTGAAACCTAGATACACATGACTAAGGGCAAATTTAGACAACAGAGACTACAATGACCTGTCTCTTTCATCAGCATTACATTATTTTCATATGAGTTCCAATTGAGGTATTGGATAATCAACTAGCTATAACCCACAGGCAGACTTTAACTGAAAATAAAGATCTATTTGCAAAAGAATATTTGGACTTAAAGGATCAAGTAGTACATTAAAAGCAAACTCAAGTCTCTTGGCTGCATGAATTGTTTTTGGTATGAAGTGTATTCCAAAAGGAAAACCATGAGCTGATGATAAAGGAGTCAGTGGTTCTGGTCTGGGCACTAGTTATTATGGTTAATCAAAGGATGTTAATAATGTAGCTTGAGGTTACTTGCTTCTCTCTCTGTCTCCATTGCTCTGTGACTGTCTGTGTATGTGTGTGGCATATTATGGAGGCGGTCTTCCTGTCCTGCACAGGTCACACATTGTATGTAATCTGTGGTCTAGACATCCTGCGGTTGACTGTAAGCACTCATTCGTCTTAGTTCAGCACTCATAATTTTTAACTTTTGAGCAAACAAATTTATGAAAAGTGCATAATATTTTCTTAGTAAACACAGAGACAGAAAAAAGATTTCACTGAGACACAACATCGGCGCTACACAGATGTACACTCACGAGACAAGGCTAACATTGCAAAGAAAAAGGATGAAGCTGTAGTGATAGAGATTGGTAATATAAATAGTAAGATGTCATGCAGCTTTAGAAATTCAGTGCCTGAGGTAGCTAAAAAGGGATTGGGCTCTAAGAAAACAATGAAACCCTGTATATAACTTATTATCATCAAGATCAATATTCTGGGGAAGGAGTTATCAACATTTTCCATTTTTTACAATATTGTCAATTTTCCTGCAGTTTCTTGTAGACCAGGCTTCCGCCCACCTCCAAAAACTGCATGTTTTTGGAGCTGGACGGTAGGTAGGTAGGTAGGTAGGTAGGTAGCGAAGGAAGGAAGGAAGGAAGGAAGGAAGGAAGGGAGGGAGGGAGGGAGGGAGGGAGGGAGGGAGGGAGGGATGGATTGAAATGAGGTACCAACTCAAGTTACCGAGGTAAAACTATCTTCTCCATTGGCCGAGGCATTCCATCCACATTTTAAGTCAATGACGAGTTCAGTCAGCAGAGGAAGTCAGCTCAATGTCAGATGTGAAGATAAACAGTGCCATCTCACAGATGACAGTCAAAACATACTTCCCACTTGCTTTGTTGAGGGCGAGGGTTTTTGTAATCTATGAAAACTGAAAATGTGATCTATGAAAACTGAAACCTGTTGAGAATATGTAATCTACCTACAGATTTACCCTAAACTTCAAACATTATTATGTCTTATAGCCAGCATGAGATAGATATGTTATTCAACAGTCCACTAAAATAACGTTTTGTCTGAAAAAAGGTTATAAATATAAAAGTTATTTTTTTCCAGTAACAAAAAAAGTGTTTAGACAAAAAGTTGTCCAACAAAAGCTATTCTTTCTGTTTCAACAAGTAACTGTTTTACCACCTGTGGTTATGGTTTATTGAAAATATGTCTTATTGTTGCAGTAAAATCCTGCCTGTTAAGCTGCTCTGGGGGGGGTGTTCAAGGACCAAATGTAGATAGCAGGGATAGAATCTGCAATATTTAATTAATGTCAATAAAAAGAAAAACAACATAATTAATAAAATTACAAATGCCAGGGAGGCAATCTGCATTTTTAGTTGCTTTCCAAAGCTTAACAAATGTAAAATAACATACTGCAACAGCAGAAACCATTTCATTTAATGTTTAGTAATTAGTACTGTATTAGCCCCCAAATTTCCAGAATTTTGTTGAATCCAGCAAGCGAAACAAAATCCCGCTTTGCGACTTATTTGCTGTTGTTTGACCCTTGGCAGCAAATCACTGCTTCTTGTCAAAATGGCCAAAGAACTCTCAGGAACTGGAGAGCTAGCATGTACCAGTCACTGCCACAGCTGAGGCAACAGAGAGCAGCACTTAATGATGTCTCTCTCACTCCCTCTCCCTCACTCACTCTCTACACACACGCACGCACGCACGCACGCACGCACGCACACACAGACACACACACACACACACACACACACACACACACACACACACACACACAAGTCTATGAGAACAACCCCTTCATCTTTCACTTTATCATCATCTTTAACTCTAAGTGAGGTTACTTAGAATCAGAAAGACCCTCTTCAAGTTTGACTTTTTGTGTGTGGGAAACCTGGGAGTTAAGTGACATGATTGCTTTTTCTGTTTCAACACATGCTGAATTTGAAAGAACAAAATATATGCATATCAGGGGACTGGCACAGGAAAAGTTATCAAAAAGGTCATTAAGAAACTGGTCCATATTCTTTTGTCCTCCCTCACATTTTTATGGTTAAACCTAATATTAAGTGATTAATCTGATAGATTCATTGCTGTCAGCTTGCCATATCAGAACAATCAATATCCTAGTATTACGCTGAGAGGTTAAAAGTTTAAATAAAGTAGTGGAGTCAACCTGTATTTCCTGTGTTGACCTCTGCCGCTCATACTGCCAGGTGGATCACTGGTTTCCGCCTCAGTCCCAACAGGCATAGTAAGAAAAGTCCTGCCAACTGGTCATGTTTGTGTGTCCCCTATTTGTTTTATTCTTTGCGTTGGGAAGTAGTCGGAATGAACAGGTGAAACTGTTGTCTCCACACGGCAACCCATGATTTGTGTGATTAATGTTGCGTCATCCACAACAGAGAGACAACTGTCTGGCAGCTGCCTCAATCAGCCAAGCTCACTGAGTGACAAACACATGTTGGAGGTGTTACCCAACACAGATACAAGCAAGCCGAAAAAGGCCGTTTCTATGGGTCATATCATGAACAGGTATGAATGTAACACATGTTAATGAAGGTAAGAAGCAGTATATATATGACTCAGTAAAGTGAGGCTATAAAGTGAGTAAGCTAGCAGACGACTTTCAGTGGAAAATCCATAAATCTTGTTGGTTTTCACGTGTTTCAAGTTCATCGAAGATATATGACTTAGATCCACTTCATTTGTATGGATACAACTTCAACACCAGCAAAGCACAAATTGAAAGGTGAAACTGAGGAAAGGTCATGCTGATAGCCCTGCAGTCACTGATTTACAGCCCTGTCTGTTCCTTCAGTCTGAGCAGAGCAGGCATACGAGTCCTGTTTTCTTTTGTAATATTGCCCTAATTTTCCAAACTAATAAATACTAAATTGTGTGTTTGAATTGTTTCCAGTTGGAAAACACATCCGTCATTAATGTTCAGTGAAAACAATTAAGGGGCTGATTACAAACAGCTTATCATGCGTTCCAAGTTTTTTTGCCCACCACCACTTTTCTGTTTCAGTAGCTTCAGTTTTATTCAAACAAAATGAACAGCTTGAATTCCCATGAACCGTGAGTCACAACAGATGATAGTGTTAGTAGCTACTTCCTAATCAAAGTGTTTGGATGGGTACCTCTCATTTATTGTTCCCATCCTTGTCTTATTTGCAGACTTTTCAATGTGCTATTTGCATCAAGTAAGGATGACAACACAGGCCCCTTTCATACTGTACAAGACAAAATTGAATAAGAAAACAGGTATTACCACCATAGCTAGATGTTTTTCAAGTCTTATCCAAGGAGACCAGAAACAGTGACTGTCATGGACAGAGTATCTTCATCCTTTCAAGACAACAGGTTTACTTCTGTAACTCCTGAAAAACTTGCTGTTTTTGTCTACATGAAACAAGGACTTAAAACACAGATGTCTTAGAACGGATTTTACACTTCGATAGTGCCAGTAACCACTCATCATCGACATGACATAGTCAATACCTCTAGCCTGTATCCTCAATAAGACCACCAATTACAGCAACAATTGTTTCTTGAATATAAAGTCATCTTCTTGCGGCCATGAAATCCCAAATCTATTAACTCCAGTGAGGCCTCCTTGACATTAAACCTCTCTCAGAAAAAGTTGACATCAAAGGCAACAAGCCACAGCAAAATAGCATCCCACTTCCAGTTTGGTAGACCATGAAAAAAATTGCTCCTTGCAGACTTAAAAAGGTAAGCAAGGAGTGGGAGGAGGTGAAAGAGGAAGGAGCTAAAGGGAGCACATGATGGAAAGACTAAATTAGCAAACTGTGTGTTTTTGTGGTCGTGGAAATGGGGAGATCCCAAAGGAGAGCTAATGACTGTGGTCATATCTGCAATAGGGGCCAAGTTTCCTTGACTGCTTCAAAGTTACCTCCAGTCCACAGCCACTATGTCATGAACATGTGCTGAGCTATCTTGCAATTATATCATTATCAAGGTCTTTCCTTCCTCTGATTTCCATTATTTGTTGCTGAGAAAGTTTTACTGGAACTTAGTCCTTCTGACAGAAGTCCACACAGTCATAAAGGATTAAAAATCAAACTTAACTTCAACGATGTGAAGCAGAAACTGCTAGCAACAAAATTAGGAACATTCCCGACAGGTTTGTCAGCAAAAAATAGGTGCCAAGAACAGCTTTCAAGTATGAACCACGGGGATGTGTCAAAAGCTGACATAATCTTATGAATCTCAAATAAACACTGATGCTGTACTGACAAAATTAAACAAAGGCAGTAATCCCATTCGAAAAACAACAATATAAAAAGCATATAAAGGAGGAGTCATCATTCCAATAAACAAGACATTTAATTTTAAAGTAAATTTCTTTCCCAAACCATATGGGGGGAAAATAATTTTTTTCTTCAAGACTATAAACTACATCTTAAAAATACCACTGTGTGTGTGTGTGTGTGTGTGTGTGTGTGTCTCAGCCACTTAAAATTACTGAAAACTCCTCAAAGAAAACTGCAGGCAGAAGGGTGAAGGTACATTACAGTAGACAACTGCTGTAAATGATGGCTGAGATGAAAGTATGTTTGTGAAGTGTGAGCATGACTTTCATGCTTTCGTCATAAATTTCTCTCAGTTTACTTTAGCTTTAGCATCTGCAGTCACATTTTGAATGTTTAGATGAGCGTATTTGGAAAGCACATTAGAAAGTTTCCATCTTAAGGAATTATTTCATAAACAATAAAGTGTTTCTACCTCAGCGTCTGTGTCTAGGCCTTGAATGTATGGGATATTTGTCCCCAATAAAACACCATGCTGCTTTCCCTCCTGATCTAAAACACACCTGAATCCTTCTTGCTTGCCTTCCCTCCATCTCTGTTCTTCTTCAGTACAGCCTTGAACATTGTGATATTAGTGGAATCGTCTCTGTAGGGTCCCTGGAAGAAACATAAACCCCAACATTCAATTATTCATAGTCATGACAAGACAATAAAATACACTCTTTCACATGTGAAATAATTCAGCAACATAAAAAAGGGCAATTTCTAATCATGGCATAACAGACTTTTATCAAGGCCTCTTCAAATAATAACCAAACATAGTGATGGGAAAATCTGGTCATCTACAAATGCATTTCATTCTGCTTAGCTGTCACCAGCCTGGGAGTTTTCCCACAGCACTCCTAATCCTGCAGGTCATCAGTTGAGGGACACATGGAAAGAATTCTCTAATATTTAAACAGAAAAGGACAAGTTCTGCTATCTTGTTTTGCAGGAAAATCCTGTACTGGATGCACCAAATTCCACATGTAATTGATGTTATGCAGCCGAACTCGGGTGTTTGCAACTGATTACCATGGTTGTTCCCAAGGGAGTGTGCATTTTGTACCCTTAGAGTTAAATGGTATAACAAGACCTTAAAATCTCACCTTGAAATTCCTAGATGCGGTTGTTTACTTTGGAATTATTTACAGCCATACGCAGTTGTAGAATAGTTAAAAATATACTAAAGTCACAGGAGCAGCAAAAACACCAAACCATATAGGTCTTAAGTTTCGCATCCTCGAAACACATTTTAGGCTGCTCTGGGATGCCACACCGTATTAATAGCAGCAAAGCAATCTTTCCAATTCAGAGAACACACTGGTTTAAACCAAATAAGGGTATGCTTTCTGCAAACATAACATACAGTCCTTGCACTTAGCTCTCAACCCTTGAATCCCAGGCTTTAAATATCCAGGTCCTCCCACTGCTGAGGGAGTCTATCGATCTGCCCTTTTTCATCCTTTCATCCTGTCAGATGAAACGCTGTGATGAGAGCTTTCACTGATTCACTAATGTTAGGTGGAGTTGTATGGAACAAATCACAGATGGGTCTTTGCATCTCAACTCAACCTTGACAGGTTGAAAAAAATAAGTTAAAACAAATACATTCTTTTGTTCCACCAAACCAATGCACCAAATGATCATTCATGTTCCATTCTGAATTAAACAGGAAAACTGTACCAAATCCATCAAATCCATTCTCTGACCCTAGGGATTTTCACTTCCACCCTGAGAAGCTGCACAAATAAATAAATTCTACTGTAGGTCTATGAAAAAAAAACCCAAACAAGCCAAACAATTGAACATTCACAATCTGATTAAAAAGGTCTGGTGCTTTTAATGTTAACATGACCTTGACTTCATTGGCTGTTTGCCTCATTAAAAAATCATCCCAAAAACACGTGCTACTTTGAAAAAAACAAACACCTGAATATTATATACAACACAAGGCTTAGAGTTTTCTAGATCTGTGGAGGTATTGATTTTTTTTCCTACTGTAGTGAAACAGCAATATACACTGTGGGATGACAGTCAGCTGCCAGTCTTTTATATCTATATATTATGTTTATATAATCATCTGAATATTATCTGTGGCTATTACAACCAATAATTAATAATAAGTACATACAATATTAATCATCTAAAGGCCAAAGATAATCAATCTAAATGAATAAACAATTATTTCTGTATTTATATATACCACACCTTTTTGTACTTATGTAGTGTTTAAAAGCAAAGAATGGCTGTAATGACCTCAACCCTTTGGGTAGGCAGCACTCGGCTGACGGAAAAGGTAACCCCAAACATCCACTTTGGCAAGGACATAGAAGGAAATCATTACATTACTAGTACAATTCTGCAGTGGGTGTTTAATGATGCTTGCAGGTATCACAACTACTCAATCTAATATTGATAAATCTGATAAATCAAACCTGCATAAAAACAGCCATAAATGACAGCCATGGTTTTGTAGCAGCAGTGCACTTAGGAAGTTCTAAAGAAAATTGTTTTAAAAGAAAAATATTTTGTTGCCTGGTCTAGGTGGTAGTCTTCTGCCATTTGTATAGGTCTTCTGATTTAAAGGACATGTATGAACAACAAAGGCGTCTGACTAAAGTGTGACAGCAGGTTTACCCCAGGTGTGATATAGTATGCAGAAAAAGCAGACAAAAGCACTTGGTTATAAATATCTTAATAGAGTAGTGAGTTATGTGCTGTATGTCGTCATGAGGAGCAGCGTGGGGGGGAGGGTGCTCATCTCTATAGTAACAAGAAATATCACCCAGCCTAAACCAAAGGAAATGAGACCCACCCTCTTCAAAGTCCAACATAACACATTCCTTCCACCCCTGTACTGACTGACTGAACCGTAAGGATACATTCTGAGACACCACCTCTTCAAAAATATCTACCGTCACCTCCTCTTATCCTGAGGCGTGAATCCATCAGCCATATTTAGATTGTCAAGCAGCTCAGCTTCTGGGAGCCATGGTGTAGAACCAGGGCGATAAACAACAACAGGTATCATATTCTTGACAATTAAACTAATGACTGTGGCACTAAATAGCGCTACGCACAAACGTTAGAAGTTATGAAATAACACACAAAGATTTTGTTGATAGCTTTAAAGATCTGTCATCATATTTAATGATATTATCACTTTGGAAAAGATGTTATAATCTGCAATAATGGTACGTGACTATGGTAATTTTCTTTACCAGTGTGGCAATCATTGTCGTAAACTTAGTTGTAATTTCCCTCACACAAAAAAATGTGTTGTTAATTTTGGAAATGATGCCATTTATCTTCATATCTGTCGATGTTCCTGATGTGTATATTTATGTTCTATCATGTCACACGGGTATAAATCATTATAGCATATTTAGTATGATTAGACTTCAAATCAACCACCAGTTTTGAATAATGACTAACAGCTTGAGACATGAGGGAGACAAGGCATCTTGGATAAAATGATCAAAGACTTACTAAAGTGGGATCACTGTCATACATCACCATTAAACAGACATGAACTCACATCAACACAGGACCGCATAAAACAATGGATATCTAAAATATTCTCACCTATTCATCAAGGAATGCACATTCATAAGCATGATTTACATAAACATAAAAATAGCTTATAATTTCAAAGACTGCTTCCAGACAGATTTAATAATGTGCAGATGGATCCATTACCAGATCAGCCTTTACCAATACTCATGCATGCAGCATCACAAAATGTTGTTTGCAGCAATGCATGGGGGTGTGTAATACAGATCATCTGTTAAAACTATTGGTTAACTGACAGCAACCACTTTGCCACTTTGCAAAAACCAATCAAAACCACACAGAGTGAGAGAACAAGCAGCGAGCAGCAGTGCTGTATGCATAGCAACGGTAGACCAGTAATCCAAGTCTGGAAATTTCCAACCTCAGAAGAGCATGTGTTTACATGATCAGCTCAGAAAACAACGAGGATGCTGTGACAGTCAGCCATAGCAATGGGCAACCATTAGACTACTGTATATGTTAAAATCTAAGTCTGTCATTTCCAAATAAATTAAATAAACAGCAAAGCTGTACATCTGCACCTCTCACTACTTTTGAGGGCATTGTCCTTAGCAATAGAAAATGATAAAGCATAATTCAATTCCTCAGATAGTTTGGTTTTGGGATCATTAGCATAGAAATGTATCTGGACCATAACTTCACACAATAAGGATGCCTCCTAACTGCTGGCATTTTGCATTACCCACATACTAGCAGTATGACCTTGACAATTAGGCTGTCAGGTACAATGAAAGGACGGCAGGCAATTGCACAATATAGACAAGATTTCCTTTCACATAAGAGAAATTGGAAACCAGAGTGTTTTAAAGCTTCCTCGGGTTATCAACGTTTATGTTTTCCAGGTCATTCCAGACTTGATGGAGTTCAAATCCTTACAGGGTGTGAGGAAGAAACAATCCACCACTATACAATACAGATGTGACATGTGGTTAATAGAGCCATCTAGCTATACCACAGTCATCTGAGACGACAGCTATATATAGGATGAAAACAGGATTGTTTGACCCAATTGCCGCCGGCAAGGAAGCATTTCACACACATTGACAGCAAGAGTCTGTTTCCCTCTGTTAGGTGACACAGAATAGAGAGAGCAGCCTTAAGTACTGATAAACTTCAGCACTCTTCCAGGATTGCAGCTTTTTTCCATCCTGTGCATTCATGCCTGTCAAAATGTCCAGTCAGTTCCCTTTATCATCTGATCCCACATGAATGATCACTCTAAAACTTCCATTACCTAAACCTGAAAATTCTCACCACAGGCTGACCTTCATCTCAGTTTATTAAACACTAGCATGAAATGATCAAATATTTTTGAAATTCTCCTGTGAACTCTAATTATCTGTTCTTTTGTTGTGCATTCACTGAAGGCAGGAAACACGCCTGGCCTGGGTGGTGACATCAAGTGGTCCATAAACAATAGAAAGCTAGCTAACAAACCCTTGACAAAGGAAGTCTGCGAAGTATAGAAGACAGCATAGTCTCAGTATCAGTCATTGTAACCAAAGGTTATAATTACCACTGCCTAAGAGAATTGGAACAGGATGAGTGGCTAACTATGTTTCCTCATCTGTCTTTATGTTTGTCCAAAAGATGCCAATGCATTTGGATACATTTTCTGCTGGAGTGGATCTAAAAACCATGATACTGTCACCGATATGTAACTGAGACAGTTCAGAGTCAGAGTCATTGCAATAAATTGTAATGTGTCTACGAAAGATGAGTTGTTGATGACTCATTAAGTACCTGTTTTCTAAAATGCAATCAGTAAGATTCCAGAGTCCAGGAATCAGGAGCTATTAATAAACCCCATAAGAAGAAAGTGAAGATGTAAGAATGGGTTGCATCAACCTATTCCTAGTTTCCATTGGTCACTTATTATTTTGAGGGCATAATTCAGAAATCTTTTAGTAATTTATTCCACAAAACTTTCTGCACACTACCAAGCACAGAAATGGTATCTTTTGCTACATCTGAACTTTTATAATTGCTAGTAATTTAATCTCCATGTTTACTATTCAGGTTCACTCCGCATATGTGATTTGTCTCAGATGAGGATTTCCGAGGCATAACTTAAGATCTATTGAATATTTTAATAAACTGATGATTGCCTCATGGTTAAGCAAAACAGAATGAACTTATTGTGCAGACTGAAGAGCATGTGTGCAATCAATTGTTACAGGATGTTGTTTTCACAGACAGGAAACTTTTTCCCCCAGTGTTCACATCTTAGAGACAATGGGGTTAGTGCTTTCTAGTTTACACCAGCATGGACGGAAGGAAAATAAAAGAATAGATATTTTTATGCAACTCGTCCTTCGACTAAGTGTTTCCTGCAGCGGCCTGGACATTAGAGCCTATAAGAACTAGACCCCTTTTTTGTTCAATTTATTTTTACTTTAATTTAACCAGGTTAGTCACAATGAGATCAAAGATCTCTTTTACAAGGGAGATCAGGCCAAGGGGCAGCTGCATAGTTACATTGATAAAAATAAAAACAGATAACATTAACAATCAAAACACAACACAGCACACACAAAACAGCCTTGAACTTATAATGAGCACAAAAAGAATGTACCTTGGAAGAGTCATAGCTTACCAATGCTTAACTTGTTAATACTATAACCAAATTGTTGGGTACAACTAGCCTACATTCCAAGGAACAGATCATATGTTGTATCTACAGCATTCTGTTTAGGATGGCAGCCACACCTAACTGAAATTAAGAATGAAAGCCAAACCATCAGTTGAGTGTGTAGTGGTTAGTTGAATTTTAAGGAAATCCTTGGACACAATTAGCAGCATTGTTCAAGCAATTCAATATGTCTGGCAACCAGCACCTTGATGCTTGAGATTTTATAATAGCATGTGACAGATACAGTTACAGATACAGGTTAAGTTCTTAAAACACCAAAAAGGTTTATATGATATTATGTTCTGTGCAAAACAATAACATCACAGCTCTACTCTATGCACAGCATATGGTAATATTCCAAAGCCTGATATACTGTGGCTGCAGGAGCACATCTTGAGAAAACAATATATTTGGGGAGGGGGGTAAATCCTTCACATACAAAAGATAAGAATAGGTTTTGACGTTGAATTTAAGACTTCTGTAATTCTATACTTTAAATTGATTTAAATTAAAGCATTGTCCCATCACAGACTTGACTAAGTTCAAAGTTCTAGCCTGAGGCAACAATAGCTAGTTTCCCCAGTGAGGGGGACAAGCCACATGGCTCAACATAAATGAATAAGGATAGAAAGTCTGATCTACTAATTAGATGACCATGGGAAAAAGCTTTCGAGTTTTTCCAATTTGTGCTTTTCCTTTTCAAATCTGTTTGATGTCTTTACTCATTAATTTAGGGCTCCAGTAATCGATTAGTGTCATGATCGATTATTCAGTCAATTATTCTGATAATTAGTCAAGCAATCGAATACAGTAACAAATATTACTTGCCCTGCAATTGTAAGATACCTCCAAAAGCATGCGCTTCAGGTTGATTGGCTCGTCTCAAATTGCCCGTAAGAGTGAGTGTGTATGTGTGTGTTTGTCTTTGTGTGTGGCTCCGCGATGCACTGACGTCGTGCCTGGAAAGTCCCCCGCCTCATGCCCTGTGGCAGAGAGGCAGAAAATGGATGGAAAAAAGAAAATAAGACAGGTCACTATAATTAACAGCTAAATGTTTCCCATTTTGCTAATTAAAAAAAAATTAAAAATCAGATTCAAAACACAAAAATATTACCTGTATAAACAAAGTATATTTAATATATTAAAGTGCATCGTTGCACATTTTAAAGAAAAGTTCCTCAAAAAACCCAAAAACAAATAAATACACAGTGGTACCTCTACTTACGAATGTCTCTACATACGAAATTTTCTACTTACGGAACGCCTCCACAAGAAAATATTGCCTTACGAAAGAAATTTCGAGTTACGAAAGGTAAAAATACAGTATGTGCTGCTACTCACAGGTTCCTGAATGCAACATTCAAATAGCTGCTCTGCCACTGGCTATTACCTAGCATCCTGGCATCCCATTGGCTAAGAGGGACCTCTGTGCGTAGCTAGATAGCTCTCTATGCAGCGTCCTCGTCATTTCAGCTCTCGACCCATGACGTGTTCTGACAGTTTTATGTAAATGTATTAACTTTTAGAGTATTCACTATGGACCCCAAGAAAGTGATGGAGAAAAGAGGAAAAGAAAAGAAGAAGAAAAGAGTTTTTTGTCCATAGAAGCACGAAAAAAGGGATGCGTTCGCCAAAGAATATGGCCGTAATGCATCTACAATTGCCACGTTATTAAAACAAAAGGAAGTTTAAGGAGTTTAAGGCATCGCGTGGGTGGTTGGAGAAATTCAAAAGGAGGACTGGTATTCATTGTTCGGCATGGTGAGGCAAGAGCGCATGATGCATTTTTTGATGCATTTTTGTGCTTTATAAAACATTTATGTCAGAATTTTTGGGGGCTCAGAACGGATTAGGGCATTTGCATGGAAAACGCGTCTCTACGTACGAAATTTTCTACTTATAAAATTTCTTCCAGAACCAATTAATTTCGTAATTAGAGGTACCACTGTAGAAAGATATTTTCAAATTACTACAACAAAAAAGGAATACATACAACTTGAAATGGTTTAAATGAACAACAGTAAGCATGACAACATGCTCAAAACTGAGGCTTGTTTTGTGCATGGCATGAACAAAGCCCAAGCTTTTTTTTTAAATTAATTAATTTATCCTCTGTTAACCAGGAAATCCCATTGAGATTATACATTTCTTTTTCAACCTGGCCAAGGCAGCAGCCATACAAAGTCAGTTAATAACCTGCAAAGTTAATCGACTGACTGAATACATTTTCTAGGGGTTATTTTCTCAAGAATTTGGCTGACTTAACGACATAATCCCTCCCAGGTAGCCATCACACTCATTTATGTTCTCAATCAACTATTAAATATTAACATAATTAACTGTCCTTTAATCTCAACTAGGAAACACATTACTTCATGTTGAATGATGCTGATGTTAATGCATCACTCACATCAGCTTGTGTCCGATCTGCTCTGTAGACAAGATGCATATGATGAAGCACTATCATTCATTTATCTTCTTGAAGTTGAGACAAACGTAACTGTCTTGTCTTCAGCTCCTTAAGCGAGTCCCATCACCGGTTATGCTGGAGTACGAATGAGAGGTGGGTTACACCCTGGACAAGTCGGCAGTTCATCGTAGGGTCACACAGACAAATTAACACTCACTCACATTCAAACAAATTTGGAGTGACCAATTCACCTAAGCTGCATGTTTCTGGAGGTTGAAGGAAGCCGGAAAACCTGCACAGACATGGGGAGAACATAGGAACTCTATGCAGAAAGGAATCAAACCCGGAACCTCCTTACTGTAAGGCGACAGTGCTTCCCACTGCATCACCCATGAACCCATATTATGATACTAATTCTATTTGACAGTACAGACACTGTGCACTGTGTCCGCCTTTTATAATTTTTAGTGATCCCACACTCTGGAAACTGTCCAATCTTTTCCTGTGTGCCATCTATTCGGCACTTTCTTCTCAGCCCTTATTCCTGACTTCCTCTGCAGAAGCAAGTGCATCATAACAGAAATAATCATCCGCACAAAACACTGACCACTGTATCAAGATTTAAACAATTTTTATGTAATCGAAGCACTTGAATTATTCAAACAATTGTGTCAGCCCTACATCAATTACAGAAATGTTATTTCTCACCACATGAACCAGCCCTCCCCTGTCATCAGCAGGCATTGGAAACAAAAGCACGCTGAGCAACAACAATCATCTCATCAGAGTTACGTCTTTAACTCCTGCCATCACTGCTGATTAAACTTTATCACTCCAACTGATTTGCAATTGTAATCAAGTGTTAATGAACATCTGGGGGAACAAAAAAATAAAAACTGAACCATTGCTTACACTCAGTTGGACATTCAGCTTCCAGGGAGCCTTGTATTTGAATAAGGGTAAAACATTAACATGTAATGTTTTAAGTCTATGGGAAGCTCCTGCAAACACTGCCCGAGTTTCTCCTTGTGCTAAGATTTGTTGGTCAGAGGGTCATAAAAGAAAATCAGAACACAAATACAAATCAAAATAAATCCTAATTCAAATAAAGTCTGGTCCACAGAGTCATTGTTATGACAGGAATACACCGAGCTTGGAACACATCCAGGCTGAGAAACCATCACTGTGAATTTAAAAAGTGCCTTAAGGCCTTGTTCTAGAAAAGAACCCACAAAAAGACAAGGTTATGGTGTTAAAATGTTGATGAAGTATAATTGTGAAATGAATAATACCAAATCAATTTAAAAAAAAAACACTCTGAAGAAAGGAATATGAAGAAAATTCAAGGAAATTGTAAACATGACACTAATTGGAAGTATTTTCTTATCATAGTGATGAATAAATATGAGGACCAGCACCAATTTACATCTAAAAAACAAAACAACACACATCAATGTGCAGTCTTGGATTTTAGAGCTACTTATCAAATCTATCAGTTTGTGTATGCGTGAATGAAAGTAGTCTCCTCTGAGACTGAGAGCTACAAGAGCTGTCGGCCTTTATGTACAGTAATCATCAAACAGTGGAAAGAGCATTCATTAAACTTTTTACTCTGGTGTTGTCAAAAAGACAAATTACTTACTAATTTCTTTGTAAAAACCATGTCACAAATGAAAAACTTCACAATTATCCATTCATGAGGTGCTCTGAACATCTTCATGTCTCTGAGGATTTCAAAAATCTCAACAAAAATGTAAATCAGTAACAGCTGTTACTAAGAAACCCTTCTAAACACACGTGCTCTTGATGCAGAGTGCATACTCAAGCGTTCATGAATGCATGTACACACGTGCACTGATCACACACACTTACACGCCTGGACCTTCAACCCATGTACGTAGTTTTCTTTTGACTCATTTATTATTAGTATGTATCAGAACCAGGGCTTTGAACCGGTTCATGGAACGAAAAGCGGAAACTTTTGGTATTTTGGCAGGAACGAAAACGAAACAGAAAACTTTATATTTTGTAATGCTCCGGAACAGAATCGGAACTGAAAATAATTGTAAACCGGTTAACACCGTTTTTTTTTTTCATTCTTGAAAAAAAAATTTGACCGCATTTGTTTCACTTCCTGTCATTCACTGGACGCGGGATGAGAGTGGAGGGAAGTAGCAGCTACCAGCAGCAGTTAGTCACAATTTAATCATAACAGGTAAACACTGCAGTATGTCAATCTTAAAAATGTATGATTTAGACATTAACTCATAGGCTGTCATTTTCAGTGCAGTGTGTTCCCGTACTGCCAGCGCTTTGTAGCAATACTGAGCTATGGGAGAATCCCAATGAAGATCTGTTGCTCAACAATAATTGACATGGCGGAAGTTATTCTTGTCTTATTTCATGTAGTGTCTAAGTAGGAGGCATAAGCCTTAACTACAGTGTTAAAACTTGCATAAAGCAATGGTGTAGTGCAGTGGTAGTGTTTACTGTAGAGTAGGGATATATCTATAATTATAGTCTATAGTATATAAAGTAATTGCTTTAGTTGCTAATTTAAAAGTCCTTAAGATACCGTATTTTGCGCAACTTTCAGCTCATTGTATTAAAAGGCGCAGTCTAAATAACAGAGTTTATTTCTGTACTTTTACACACGGCGCACCTTATTGTTCAGTGCATGCTAGCTAACGGAAGCAAAAAGGTGACTGTGGTTGAACTGTGTTGTACTACGTATTTAAATTTAAAAAAATACACCGACATCATTTTTTAAATATGTTTCTATTTCTTTATTTTTTGATAAATCTGTGCTAAATCCTTCGAATTCCTCATCTTCGGTCTGCATTGAATTCCTCGGCAATTTCACTATCGCTGACCGTCTGGTTTCCGGGTGGCTGTCCGGAAATGATGCCGGCCTTTGCAAAACATCGGACAATCCACGCACATATTGTGGGGGGGCAACTCGCGGTGTAACTCGCTCGGCACTGCTTCCCAGTCCTGGTAAACATGTGTTCACCATCTCATCCATCGTTTCACGATGCACACAGCTTAACGTTAAAGGCTCTGTTTACACCAATGTCCAGCGGTTGGAGTTCTTTCTTTAATCCTTCCAGGATGATGGCAAGCTCCGAATTCAGCCGCTTGACGTGATTTTTGACAGAAACGGTGATATGGGCATGCATGGCGTCACAGATCAAGAGAGATGGCGAAGCGTGAAAAAAGCCACCTGGTCTATTTACATGAACCGGAACTGATTGCCTGACGCCATTGTCGGGGGTCTTTAGCTAAACAAATACGGTTATGCAGCATACCTGCAGTACAGTACCGGCATATACTGTATACCGATACCTACCAGAGGTGTGCCGGACGTAGCCTCGCGTCATGTTCTCTAATTGGTCTATCGCTGCCGGCGTATGTAATGATGTATTACGTCCTATGTCGGTGGACAATGGCCGATCTGGTGGAGCGCTGACTAAAGTCACACAAAAACATTTTTACAGATTTTGGAACTCAGTGTACACACAAGACGCTTAATGTTAAAAAGCACAGCGTTTATTTTTGGGAAATTTTAAGGCTTTTAAGTGCATCTTATGGTGCACAAAATACGGCACCTACATATTTATATTTACATGGAACGTTATTAACCAGTTCAGGAACTATATTTTTTGTTCTAACTGGTTCAGGAACGCCAGTCAATGGGTGGAACGCAAAACCGGAAACGTTTTTGCAAAACCGGAAACGTTTTCCGTTTCAGATCGGAACGAACTGATTGGCAAAAAATTCTAGTTCAAAACCCTAATCAGAACCTATGATAATGGCATGGAAATCAAAGGCATCACTAAAATACAAAGACAGCAAATTGTTTGACTATGATGTTTTAATAAATGATCAAACAGCAAAAAATTGTCTGCAGAAAAATCTCTTTGCCAGTGTATATGTCACTTCCTCCAACACAGAAAAGAAAATAAGATTCTTTTGCCTGATGGTTAATATCACATTTCACAATTTAGACTTTTTAAGATAGTCATGAGATTCTTTTCAAAGAACAATTGAGTGGGAAGTTAATAGCCTCCCATATGTATTTCGGCGTGAGCCATTTCAGATTTTTATGGTCACTTCAGCAATTTAATTGCAGGGGGCTGTGGGAGAAGCAAAGCAAAGTGAATAACAGCCACTGCTTTGTTCAAGCTGCAACAGCTCAGGGGTTAACTGCCCCTGCTTCAAACTTCAGAAACCCTGGTCTAAAAACCATCTCAGTGGTACTGACATGTTAAAATATCAAGTTTGGGACATATAACTCTCATGAAACGCAGGTCACGTACGTAGAGGTGGCACAGAAGATTTCTATACTGGGAGGTCCCAAAGAAAGCTGGAGGGATTCCAAATTTAAATTCCACATCTTGTGTTGCACAGGCCTGACTGTCTCAATTTTGAATGGCAGCTTTAATACCAGGCCAGAGACCAAAACCAAACAGTAAAATGCACCAGAGTTTACTTGAAATTTAACATATTCGTAAACTGTAAGAGTGTTCCAAGACAGCACACTGGAGATTAGTCTTCAGTATACAAAGATCTTCGGATTTAGAAATCCACAAAAGCCTCCAACACAACATAAAGTAGCCATTCGTTAACAACTGTGGTTCAACAGCATGCTGCCTGCAGAAGTAATGGAACCAACTAAAAACTAAAAATGAACTCTTTTGGAAATGCGTCTGCAATGAGAAGCTCCTTTAAAAATGACAAAATCATCGTCATCAATGACAAGCCATTGAGAATGCAATCGGTCAGGTCACTGGCTCCAACAACCTTCCCACTTCAGATGTAAAAAAATGTGACTTTGATGCCAGCATCTGTTAGCAGCCAACTGGCTGGGGACCATGGGAACCAGGCTCTGGAGAGACTGGGAGGCAAGAACCCGTGTGGCACTTCCAGCGAGATGAGTGGTCTGCAGTGAGAACAAATCATAACCCTACAGTGTTTAGACAATCAGGCTTGCTCTTGCCTTTGAATAGAGGTGTGCAAATTCACTGTATTGGTTCCATAATCACCATTAAATTGCTTGAAATTATGTAGGGAATTTAATATGCACTATCTCCAGGTTAAATGGCTATCAGAACGATTATCAGTGCAGAGCCTGATCCACCTGCTTAGTGTAAAATAGTAAATGATCTCTGTCCACGGTGGACTTGCCCTTGAAGCCAGCCTAAGAGAATAACTCGACAAAGATCAGCAAATGTTGCAGCAGGCTCTGTCAAGGTAGAACACCAAGAGATTATGAAGTTAGAACATCTTCATAACACTTGCTCAGAGATCACCTTGAACCAATGACATAATTTATTTACTCTGATCAAAGCACCTTCCTGACATTTACAAGATTTTCTCCCAAGGGGAAAGCAAGGCTGGGATTTTCAAAGTATCTCACTGACTTACTAGATGATTCCTCCGTGGCAAATATGCTGAACCCGGCAAAAGTGACACAACCAATGGTCAAACTTGATTCAACATGATTCAGTCTTCAGTATGTGGGCTGACTAGATTATAGTTCTGTAGCCCTACGCATACTATATCTGGGTTGGGTTATGGTTTCAAAGCCACAGCATCCAATCACAAAATACAGACTAACATTAGCATCAAACGAGACCACACACTTAAAAGAAAACCTTAGTGAAACATCTGCAGCCCGGTGAGCAGGATGTTCCTCTGCTGTAAGTTCAGCATCTTCAAACGCTTTTGGATGTTAATAAAATAAACCACACTCAGCACAGGCTTTTCTACAAAGGCATAACTTAAGCAGAACATTATTATTCTTATTCATATTATGTCATCTCTGCATTGATATTAATCATTTCAACTGATCGACTGATTAGTTTGTGAAACAGTCTAAACATGTCTGTTATAAACACAGCACAAATTTCAGACGTTCAGACTTACTCTGACGCTTTTAAATATTTCATAATAGATCACGGATTTATAATAGATCACAGATTCCAAGTATGAACCAAATAACTCTGACGACATTAATTGGTGAAACTCATAAAAGTTGGTTTTATTGTTACTCCAGTCATATTAACTCAGACGTGCGTGCCCGAATCAACTAAATCTTAATTAACAGCGTCAGAGACCGTTTTTAAAAACGATTCTGACAATTATTTAATCAGTACGATATGAAAACACTGATAAAACAGTTCTTGTAGACATTACTCTGTGAGCCGTCAGCTCCACTTCACAGCCTCACCTGGAGTTTAATGAGCCTAAAGCTAACGGCTATTAGCTAGCCGCCTCAAGTAACGGTAACAATTAAAGTAACTTTCACAGGATAAAAACACACAAAGACGATAAATAACTTAATTTAACTTGAAACAGAAACCAGCTCCTGTCATTCCGGTGCTGTGGACGGGCTGACTCGGTGGGCATGTCCCGACATTCCTCCCTACGAGCCGCCGCCGCCGCCGCTGCCGCCACAGCCGCGGCGACTCAAACTCTTTGCCCGTCCCGTGAACACCGCCTGCGGTCTAACTACTTCACTCCTCACCGGAAACACTTTCCCACGGTCCTACCTGTTTAGTGTCATGGATGTTAAAGTACGGTAAGAGTTTCCCCGGTACTCCAGCGTATCTCCACAACAACTCAGCCCCGACTTCATCCGCTCCGGGACTCTGGCGCTCCTCCTCCTCCTCCTCCTCCTCCCCGCATGAGGTCATCTGCGAGGGAGGCACGTTTGAGACGGGGCAGGGACCCGAGGCTCACCTCCTCCCTCCCCTCCCCCTCCCTCTCCTCCTCCTCCTCCCCTCCATCCTTCCCCTCCTCCCCCCTCCCCACATGCCTCATGGACGTGTCAGGATGCGGGCGATGACATGAAAATGTATTTGGGACAACTGTGAGATGCAGGCAGGTAAATGGAGGCGACTCGGTTTTGGAAATACTGAAAAACCGTCTTCAATTAAAGTCCATCACTTACACTAGCTTTGTGATTCAAGCAAGTTTCATTTAACAAACAGAAAAAAAAAAACAACAAACAAAAATGAGTGTGTAAAATTCTCTCAAGGAGTACTACTAGATGACATTCTTTATTTCTTTGACCCAGAAATCTGCACTGAACTCAGCAGGAAATAAGTTATAAAAATGACTGAAAAAAGCGAAAGCAAATGAGAAGCAGCATGAGAATTTGGTTGGAAAAAGGACTTGACTCTGTCTAAAAACACTGAAGGTGAAAGCTGAGTGCAACAATCACTTTAAATCACTTCAAACAACGTCATTTTTTTCTGTTTGTGACTTTAAGTTTTCTTTTTTCTGTTTGTATTTGTGTGAGTCTGAATTAAATGGCTCTTTGTGTCATGAAGCAACGAATTAAACTAACAATAAGTGAAACAATTGGTAGCTACTCTTTTATTTCAGGTCAAGTGTGTGTTGTATTACACACAAACTTTTATCTCATAAATTAATCTTAGTTCTTAAATTATTTCCTCGTAATATACAATAACATTGCTGCATTAATCATCCAAGGCCATTTAAAGTAACATGACATCACCTAGACTGACTGTAACAATGAAATACTGCTTTACATCAGATTTAATAAAGTCTGGCACAAACACAGACTGCCTAACATTCAAACACTTCATGCCCATGCATCTTTTTTGCATTTTGTATACAAATATTAATTTGAATTAAAAAAAAACTGTAATTGAGTATTATTACATAAAGAAAATAAATTATCTTGTACAGTACATGGTTTCTACCACTCCCTGAGTCATACTACAAGCATATGATGGCCGCATTCTATTTTTTAATAATAGCTGTTCTCCCTCAATTAGCAGTCACACAAATTTACATTTGTGTTAGTGATTCTTAAAAGCAGGATGCCATTCAGTACATTACACTTGAATTGGAGTCTACTCTCTTGATTTAAACATAAATCAAAAACAGAGTGTGGTAAGACCAATGAATTTCCAATTAAGTAAAGTAAAAGCTTCAAAGGAGTTAATAATGCATAAACTGCTGGATTCTTGCACAGCTAATTCTGATAGAGTTGACAATAATTTATACTTTCTTCAAGCATAACATTTGGTCACTAATTCAGTTCGCTAGTTTGTGAAGTTGTAGTACAATGCGATCATCTTGATTATTGTACAGTGAATTGGCATACCTAAAAGTGAAATGTTGTCAACACCCTTTCTGGGGCTTTCAACCACATCTCAGTCATCCCATTCCTCTGTGTGAGGTGGTGTTCTATGGTCAGTGTGTTTTCACAGCAGTGTGGTGGGCGTCACAGGGTCAGCAAGGCTCCTCAGATGGCTGGGAATGGGCAGATACTGGCAGGGGAATGCACCATGTCTGCAAGTCAGAAGACCACCAACTGCTCAGCTCCTCAAACAGAGCTAAAGAGGGCTTTGGACTTCACATGCAGATGGTATCAAAGGCATGTGTGAACAGCATGGTTTATAATGGAGAATATGAGGTCGACACGTTGTGTTGACGAGGCGTTGCACACTTTCTTGGGGTACAGACGAACAGATATTGTTTGTGAACTCTTCTGATGCAAACAAAAAGGCCAATTAACAAACACAGACATGTTACACAAGAAATGGGTGAAATTAGACCCACATGTTCAACATTGTGAGTGGAGATTCTGTTGTATAATAGGCACATGAAAGTGTTTATTGAGAAGCATTCTGTAGTGCGAGGGTGTCCACAGGTTACAATGAGTCAGTCAGTTCCTGCCATCAGTCGGGTAGCTTAGATCCCTAATAATTTGAAAATATAACACATGCACATCTTATTTATAACAAAAAACAAGGTTTGAAATATCTTTGATTTTTAATTAAATATATTTGGGATCACAGCAAATTTTGTTTTCGGTTGTTTAAAGAAATAAGGAAAATAATCTGTTATAAAAGTTTGCTGGTGCAATTGTGGTCCTGATTTAGTTCTAAAGCACCAATGAGTGGTGTTTTCTCCAACCAATACATTTTAAAACTGGCATTATGTTGGTGTGCAAATTAAACATAAAATTGTTTATAGGCAGTACATCATCATCTGACAAATGGATTATTCAGAAGACATCTTAACTTGTCTCAGTAGGAAATACAAGTATAAATAATTAAAATGATGGCTGCGTTCCATTTAGCTGCATCAGTCTCACGGTCCTGGTATTTTGCCTGCTGGCTCACTGTCACACTATCATGACTTACTGGGGCATTTCTACAGCACAGAACAATCATTGATGTTATCAGTGCTTTTTCTGCTATGACAGGGTTCAATAAGTCAGTTGTGTTATTACCACCAGTGTTCAGTCCTCAGCACAAACATGGTAAGACAGAAACCTGAAACACAAGCAGGCTTCAGGAATGTGAAGTAGCAACCAGCAAACTGTTTAAAACCCAATTGGCCATCAAACTCTTCATTCCCTACCGAATCTACAGGGAGAGCCAGGCCTGTGTTTGATAAACAGGACTCTCTTTTCACAACTCATTCCAGAAAAAAATAAACAAAAAAATAAGGAATCACATATCTTCACAACCGCCTCAGTGAAGAAGGTATATTGAAGTTTTATTTTTATGAAATAATGTGCAGCTTTGCTTTACACAAGTGATATTATTGCACTTTCTCCAGCTCATTCAATTGAGATTGCCTTGGTCTGAACAGCTAAATAACAGTAAGTAGAAAACAGCTTGTTCACCTAATCATTGTCTTGTAGAGGCAGGAGGAATTTCTGGACACACTGGATAATACAAAAACTAACTTTATTCAAAATGGTTCCATTTACAACATGGAGGGTCTTCTTCTGTAACCTCAAATGGTATTTGTGTAGTAAAATGAACCTCTTGTAGCAAGGAACAGATTTGCAAGTGAAAGGGAATGCATGCTTCTAAAGCCAGTTTGCAACAGTGAGAACAGAACTTTTGTTAAAGTCACTTTTTGAGTCCATGCGCTGTGAAGTTAAATGCTGCCATCTAACGGTCATTCTGTAAATTACAACATATCACAACGAATCAGGAGATCTGCAAATCAAGCATTATTATGCAATTAATTTTATTAATCCAATAAGTGCCAAATGATACATAGTGAATACTTTGGGAAAAACTGTCAAAAAGCGCAGTTTTGCAACCCCCACTATTACAATAAACAGACAAAATGCAATCTGTTTTCCATCTGCTGCCAAGTACAGCTACAACATTTCTCTTTCAAACACTCATTAAATGCCAATTCTCAGTATTCTCATAAATGAGAACAGCCTGGAAAAGCTAATCTTCTATTACAAATAGAGCTTGTCGAAATGCTTTCTTTCCGTCAACACTTAACAACCTGTGAGTTCCTTCATCTGTCTGATTCTTAATGTTACTCTTTCACAGTTGACTTAACACCATTCCCTCAGGGCCATACTTAAACACATGTTCAAAACTTTCTTGGCTGCTGGATGAAAAAGGTCTTGACGGAGTGGGGTTTCTCAATCGCAGGTCGCACCTTGCTATGCCGCACACTCACCGGAGTTTCTGGAAAGTCATGAGTCAGCTGCAAATACACCAGGAAGGAGGTTAATAACTTCAAAACACTCACTCCTGAGAGGCACCATAACTAATCCGGTTTCCTCAGTAGGAATGAACTTGAATGCAGAGGGAATATTTGTGTTTACCTTGTCGAGCGTTCCTCCCAGAAGAATACCAACTTGTTGCATCCTGTTGGACGTGGCCAGGGACCTACTGCAAATTCACAGGTTTTTAACAAAAGCTTCACATTAAATTTACAGCAAATATCTTTAATGTACATGATCAAAAAATCTGATGGATATTCTATTGTGTTATGATTTGAAACAATATCCATTTAATTGTTTATACAAATACATTTCTTATATTTTGTAGCTGCAGACTCTCGGTTTACCTCAGTCTCTCAGACTTTTTTGTCTCCTTCTCTGGGGTCCCATGGGTGGCGCCTTCCTCTAAATTTTTCTTGGACACCCGCTTACCACCAGCTTTCACTACAGATTCAAAGAAGAGAGCACATCAGATGGATGAAGCAGCACAGGCAAGCACTGAGGAGACAAACCCTCTTCACTTGAAAAATAAAATCCTCCACCTAACAAAGTCCAGTAGCTAGATTCAAAAACAGAACAATTTAGATTTTTAAGAATCTCCAATTATGGAGGCTTCTGTAATGTTGTGTTGGTGTTAAATAATACAGATAGTCAGGGTTTTGTAGCAGGTCAGTGCTCTGACAAACAGGTACATGTTAAAAAACGAGCTGACATCCTGCAGGAGTCTGGGCTGAAACTGACAAAAATATTTGTGTTACAAAAATAAATAAATAAATTTATATATATATATATATATATATATATATATATATATATATATATATAAAATATATATTATATATATACTGTATATATAAATATATACTTCATTTTTTAATTATTTATTAAAGATTTGCTGTTTGAAACTATTTAAACCTCAAGTTACCTTTCTGAATATAATGAAAATAGAATTTATTTAAAGAAGTCACGCCTAAATTTCAGACACAGACTGAGATGAGCTGGGTTTTTTTTTTTGCTTTGTTTTTTAAAGATCGTGTGAAAAAAAGCAAACAGGTTTTTATTTTAAATATTTGAAAGTACGAACCGGATAAGAAGGCAATTCACTGTACGTAAATAAAACGTAACTGTTGAACTATACTGTACGTGCAGGAAAAAAAAAAGGAGTCAAATTGAAAATACATTTAAAATTTGTTCCGCTGTTGGTCAAAAAATCTGAGTGACGTCATAGTTATTGAGGATACAAAACACAAATATAATCAGGATAATGAAAACAGTAGTCAATATGTTTGCATGACGTGATTTTCCTTGCGTTCAGTGGACGTGACCGTCGGGAACACAATGTTTCCTTAGCGTGAGGCCTGATGGAGAAAGCGCGACTGAGGCTCAGTGTGAGCCTCGATCAACAAATCCAAGCACGAAATGACATGAAAAGTGTGCATCATAACTCTTTAAAAAAAGCTGCAGGGACACTTCGTGGATCATCGTGGGGTGTTCTGTCCGTGCGTGTCTGGGTTGAGCAGTGACAAACAAAGCTTTGGCTACCTGCATTCTTTAAAAAAATTATCAAAAAATGTGTGAAGATGACTTTACCTGCTGGGGGGTGGCCAGCTTTCAGCACAGGACCGTCCTTTCCTCCCGATTTCGTGAGTTGCTGCACCATTCTGAAACTTTCAGTGGAAATAAAGGCAAAGAAAGAACCAAACTCTTCACAACACCCACTTTGTTGTTTTTATACGCAAGCTGCGATGACGTCATATGCAGCTACAGGAAGCCCGCAGCCAGAAAGACGCCCGTCGGACTCTTCACTGCTGTTGAACTTGACTTAAGGAAGTGAAACTGAGACGATGGAACAGTGTGTCGTATCGGAAAAAAAAAAAAAATCAAGACAATTTTTAACAAGTAAGTGTGAATTCATGGAGATGAATTCTAATTGATATTAAAAAGCTTTTATTTTGAAAAGCTTGAAGCGTCTTGTCTTCATCAAACATACAGTAGTTTGAATAAGATCGATGCCAAATCTTGTGCGTTGGATCAGTGCAGTTTAAAATCAGTACAACAGAGGAAAATGTCGGTGAAAAGAGGACCACCCTTCAGCTTTAAATCATATTTCCATGGAAGAAAATATTTGCAAAAAAATAAAACACATCAAAAGCAGCTGCATTTTATAACTACCTGTGTAATCATGAAAAAGTTCACAAGATATGTTCTGGACAAGATGAATGCCGTCAGTCTTCTAAAAAAGTTAAATCAATTGAATATCTATGTATCAAAAGGCATTATTATCTAATACAGTTCAGTAGAGCTGCCACCTTATCCTGGTGGGGGAGTTGACTCCCCGAATGATTACAGGAGCTATGTTGTCAGGGGCTTCATGCTCCTGCTAGGATGAGATGCATCATGGGCCCCTCTGCCGGGGCACCTTCTTCTACCAGGTGTGTGATTCGGGTTTTGTTTGACATAGTTTCTATAACTACCTCTTTTTTACGGGATGGGGAAGTTACCCCAACGCCTGGTCCCCAACCTCGGGGACCAGGGACTGATTTGTCTGCCTCCTCACCCTTGACCTGTCTGGTTTGGTTGAACCTGCCAGGGGTATAAACCCCCTCCGGCATTGCTCTCGGGTTCACTGGAGTACGCAAGCCCCTCCATCATGACAAAGTTACAGTCCAGGGGCGGGGGGATGAGGATCAGCACCTCTAAATCTGAGGCCATGGTTCTCGACCGGAAAAGGGTGATAAAATCTTTAATCCAAAATGTTGAGAGCTCATCTCTGTGTCACGGAGAGAATGGATTCTGTTGGCAATATTTTGAGCAATGTGAAGACATTCAAAGAAAAAAGCAGCATTAACTTTTTAGTGGCATTTATTTGAAATATTAATATTGTACCATCGGAGGGGAGCTGGGAAGCCCTCATTTTAAATTGTGCTTAAGTCCACACATCATGACAACAGGAAATGCAGTTCTGATTCTAGTGATGTTCATTTGAAGACTGATGGCTCAGGGAGCATCAGGAACTCCAACCAAGCTCCTCTTTAACTTTACCTGAAAATTCAAACTGAGTTTTTAATGTTTTCACTTTGTCCATAAAGTAGATTTATCTAAATATAAAGACAATCCACTTTTCGATTCAGGTCTTGTTTGGTGGAATTTTTCGGCCTTCCTCTGTTAGGAATAGTTCAAATGAGACAGTGAACCAAACAGTGCAGAGTTCACCCAATCAAGTCAAACTCTTGGACTTTCCTTTTCTCAAGAAGTCATCAGACTCGTACTCAACAACAATGCAGGTGATTGCAGCCTTTGAGCAAATTGAAAAGCTGTCTGTCATCAAACGAGCATGTGGTTTGCAGCCATCCTGGGGCGTGTCTGTAGCCAGGCATTCAGACACTTCAAGCATTCAAGGAAATCATTGGAGAACTAAAGTCAACGATGTAAACAACTTTAAATATGTGTTAAAAGCTACAAGCTGGTGTTTTCTGCCCCCCTTGAGTGAACTGTGTCTTTTCTCTGGACAAACACCAGTCAAACGCACACAAAACTGAATTGGATGAGGAAGATTTAGGGTTCATTCAGTTTTTACAATATTAACTTTCCGTCTGTGTTGGTGCTTTGGATTGTGTTGATACTCGACATCTTCTTTCACACTAACTGCAATTTTGGAATATTCTCATGGGGGATTTTTTTTTGTTGGTCTATGGTTCTGGACTTCTTTCATGGTATTGCTTTCTCTGCAAAGCTCCAATTGTACCATGTCTCTCAGCCAGACATTTAAGGAAGCCAATACTGGAGCTCGGCCAGCTCATTTAGAAGCATAAAAATGGAGTTTGTTTTTACACTGCTGTTGCATTATGTGGTTAAATTAAATTTTGCATTGCAACAGCGTCCTATTACTACGCCTCTTCCTTCTATTTTTTCCATAAATAAAAATGTATACAGATCTAAATTAATAAACAGATCTGTTATGACTTGTCCTGCCATGTGGCACACTGTTAAATGCTCCCATTGTTTTTTACTTGGGTTTTATACATATATAATTAACAGTAATTCATTTCATTTGGGGAAGCAGTCAGTGGTAATGTTTGGGAGCTGGGGATACATGAGTAGGAGGTTCTACTGACAAACAATAGCTCAAAGCAGCTCATTATAAAGAACATGAACTGATCGATTTCTGGGACCGATCTTTGTTCAAAATTCAAAGCGTAACTTATTTTGATTTAAAATAAAATGTGCCTTCATCTTTGAAGGAATATTCTTCCTTGATCAAGGGACAAAATTGATTATCCAAGTGTAAGAAGGGGGTCGATTAGTAATGATCCATTGCTGTGCCTTTGGTACAGCTGAACTGAACACGGCTCTGCTGGTTCAAAGTGTTTTCGGGTAAATGCAATTAAATGAAACATTTTGTCCCGCGGGAGCAGAGAAAACAACTCAGAAGAGAGAAGTCTTTCATTTCTCCTCTTGATCTTAATATACACACTCATTTCTTTGCACAGAATGGTAGCAGAGCATAAATACAAGTTTCAGCTGTACCTGAAAAAAATGCAATGACACGTGTGTAAAAAACAAAACTGACCTTTTATTATTCGTGTTGTATTATGATGCCATCTCTGTCCACATAAATCTTCATATATTTATATATCTATAGAGACTTTAACATGGCACAAGTTTGTTTCTGAACTAGTGCTGATGAATGTAAACTAGGAACAATGCTGTTCTTTTTCTGTATTTACAATAAAATTAAAGAAATGTACAAGACTCCATGGTAATACACATCTTCAACATTAAGTACAGATATAATTTGATCCCTCTGTACACTAACATCATTAGTTTACTTTTTTTTTTTTTACACAAATGAGTTCATGATCCATTTTTGGCTTTGCACATACATGATTCCCCATCTTGACTCATACCTCATACCCTCGCTCACATGACTCGCACCTTTCATCATGCTATCAAGAGTTTCTCAAAGAAATTAAAGCTAACATCTAGACAAAGCAGGACGTACGTCTCCTCAAGTCTGGTATCTTCCCTCAGCAGATCTCCAGCATGATTCCACTTCTTATTCTCTATTAAAATAAAAATAAAAAACATTCCTCTATTTCCTTCTTTGGCACACATTCCGTCTTCCATCTGCCATCGCTCAGCTGAAGTCCTTTCCATACACACACTTTCACTTTACAATACGCACACACCAAAAAAAAAACAAGCCAAAGTTCATGAATAAATTCCCCAGCTCCCTGCCTCTCCTGAGGGATGAAGACACCCCCAGGAAGATTTAGGATGGAGCCTCTCGAGCAAGAGCGAGTCCAGACCTAGACCCATGAGTCAGGAGAGCCAGGGTATTGCTCCGCCCGGTACGAAGGCCTCCGTGTGCTAGCGTAAAAGTCCACATAGTTGGTGGTGGACTTCAGTCCGTGAGGCTGGGAGCTGTAGTCCATCGTGGATGGGTAGGTGATGACCTCCTCCAAATACTGGTCGTCGTAGCTGTGTGGATGTTTGAAGTACATTCTGTAGGTATCGTAGTTCCTCCGGCCTGGATCATCTGTGTAATACATAGGCTGCAACGAAAAGACACGTGCGGTGAACTCCTTCCTGCTGAAATGTTACCAGTCTGTCAGTAACTTACTACAGATACTCAAGTATTGTGCTTAAAGGTTTAAGGAACTTGTAATCATACAAAGATGTGGTAATTTGATGATTTTTGACAAAGAGACAGTTTTGAGGTAATTGTATTTGAATAATTTAGTTAATGCTACTTAATACCGTAACTACACCACAGTTGTGAGGGAAACAGTTTTATTCCACCGCAGTTAAAGATATCATATTCAGATTTCAGTCTTCTATACTGCACACCTATCTTGGTTGCACACAGATAAATCTATTGAATATTGATGCCAATCTGCTCTCACCAGTTAAATATCAAGCTAGTTAGCCAGCTTAGCATAAAGACAGGAACACACAATGACATATTCATAGGAAAGAAAACACTAATACACACAGTATATATTTTATAAAATGTAGTATTTCACACGGAATGAGAACGAGGTCAGGACATATTTAAGAGAAACAACATTTGTCAATAAACTTTAATTATCGACCTGTACAAAGAAATTGTGTTAGAAAGACTCCATGTAATGCCCAAGGGGAAGGTCAGCAAACTTAAATAATAAACTGACTTTTAACTAAGCAGCAGCAGTTTTGTCAACCGACACTTCCGATCACCTTCCAGCCAACTAGTCTTTGAACACTGATGCAACAAAACACTGCTTCAAACGAAATGCCAGAAATCTTTAAGAGAAATTGAACTAAATTATCAGGTCTAAAAGTGATGAAGTCCACCAGAGAACTCTCTCCTTGTCTCCCCGTCTCCTCCTCCTCCTCCTCACAGTGCCCATTATCAAACTGGTCACCCATGAATGCAGTGACAGGAGCCTGAGATGCAGCCAGACCATCCCAATCCCAGCAGTCACATTCACTCTGGCTCAGACAAGAGCTGATGAGCTGGGGCATTCGGGGCATCGCCGTTCATCCACAGTAGAATATGTCATTCTAGCCTTATTAGTCAAGTGGGGTGGAAAAGTTGGTCACCCCCTAGTTCATGCCACTACTGCAATGCCACACACACACACACACACACACACACACACACACACACACACACACACACACACACACACACACACACACACACACACACACACACACATACAAGGTAGAAGCAAACATTTAAGCAGCATGATAATAATAATCACCTGTGTTCTTCTAGGTTCGTCTCTTGTGGGTGATGAGTAGTAATATGGAGAAGGCTGTCCAGACCCTGGAAAATGTCAAAAGAGACTGTTTAGTTGGACTTCCAAATACCCTTCACCTCAGATCAGAACACCCCTGTCAGGCAAATGCCTGTTTTAAGAGAGCAGGCTCAGTGTGATGCTGGACCAGGGAGAGAAATAACACAGGGTAATTGAGTTTGCTGCTGTTTTTTACCGAGGCCATGGGATGGGTGTTTTTGTTGGCCCGTCATCCAACTGGTGGAATCCTGAAACACAAATTCTTTGCTGTGTGATGTGTGGACTGTGGAGGCTCATTTGTTTACTCTGACCACTGTATGCTGGTAGACTGGCAAGGACTCATGTCTGGATGCCCACTCATAGTCTCTGTCTGCAGGCTGTGAGTTGGTCCTGCTTGCTAACAATGGCATCATTGCAGAGCGTCCACCACTGGCTCACCCGTTTGCTTTGCAAAACCATCCAAAGCACAAAAATAGCTCTGAGGCACTCAGAAAGAGACTGACTGCCTCAAAGCCGGGAGGCTTTGGTAGAAATGATAAGAGGAGACTGTCTTGGCAGGGAGATGAAACTGGGCATGGAATATGCTTGGAGCGTTATGAGGGATAAAACAGATATTGGCCCGCATAGAGAGGACTGTAGAGTTTTCTGTGATGTGACGTCTGCTGCAGACAGAAGAAACTGTTTGAATAGGAGGTGAAAGATTATTGCTATGCTAGATTTAAACCTGGGTGTCGTACCTGTATACTGCTTCTTATGAATGCTGTTGTCTCCATGGTAATTATAAAATTGCATAGTTGACTGAGCTCTCTGATAATCTCTGATGGTGTCTCTATGCTCTCTGGCTCCCAGCATGGCAGGAGATGACATGGCACTGGCAGCTGTGAAGGGGAAAACAACATCTTTTTTTTCCAGAGGTTTGCCTGTATTTGGTATCTATTTTCATCAGACAGTCTGTGGTGAACTAGAGCCTACCAGGGTGGTTGACTGGGGATGTCTGAACAGTGCTGGTGGGCAAGGTGGGCTGGGACTTGAACCGATCTCTTTCCAGTGTTGACACAGGAGTGAGAAAATGGTTTTGGTTCCATCCATCCTATTAGAAAAAACAAAGGGAAAAGCAGTAGATCAGTGTTGAAAGAAGTAAAAGTCTTGTGTGGCATCTTAGGAAAAGTGCTTTGTGGTCGCTGAGGCAACATTATGCATATTATTAAAAATAGAAACAATCTGGCTTTATTTAACTCCTAACCCTTTGATATTTGTAAAAGAAATGTCTTTAATAACAGTTAAAATCCAAATTCATCCACATGTAACCATTCAAGTTGACGGCCACTGCTTCCAGACTCAATGCTCTCACCTTCTTATAGATGGTACGCAGATCCCGGTATTGCCACAGTGTGTTGAGCACTTGAGCCGCAGCTTTCACCACCTTCATAGAGTACCTGGGAAATAGATGGAATAATGTATCATTTGGAGCATCCTGAATCATGGGCTCATTTTAAATTGGACAGTGAATACTAGAGGACAGTGTGATTGAAGGAGAATGCACCTCAGTGCATTTTAAAGTGGGACATTAGTGAACATATAGCAGGCTAGATATAGTTACAACTGCTCCATCATTCCGCAGGGACTTGAAACCTACACGCTCTCATATTCACCTTCCCTGTGGCTATATTAAAGGCATTTTCCAAGCCACCAGCTACATATGACTAATGTTTATCATCACGTTTGAGCATGTGCACATGTTAAATGATTACTCTGTACTCTACGGCTTCACTGAAAGTGTCCAAACACATGCTGCTGTAACACACCTGTCTCCTCTGCCCTTGGTGATGTTAACCAGCTTCTCGATGCCGCCAGTGTCGGCCAGGGCTTTGGCATTCTCCATGTTTTTGCTGGTGACCTCGTGCAAGGTGCAACAAATGGCCGCCACGGTGTCGTCTGACAGCAGGTTTGTGTTTCCCCCAGGGAGGCGATTGACCAGGTCCCTCATTGCATACTTCCCTGAGAGGGAGGATACAAAATGAGCTATGCAGTGAACTAATTCTGACACAATGTTTTGCAGGATTGTGAGGAGCTGAGACAGAGAAGGAGGGGAATCCTCCATAGGTTCAGAGATCTAAACTACATTTTCTTTTTTTATATCATTAAACAATTTCAGTTCAGCACGAGACTGAAGTCAAGTGGTCAGTTCTCCTACTTGACTTTGCGTCATCATCGTCACAAGTATCTTGGACTGTTTTTACATCCAGGTGTTAAAATGGGATTGTTTCCCTGCAGCAGTGCAGAGCAGCACAACTGAAAATACTGAGCACACACATAAGCACACACGCACACACACACGCACACCTTAAACAACCCCTGCAACTCCTCCTACACTCTGCCTACGGGTGTCACCCCTGCATTGCTGAAACTGTAACTTCTCATTAAAACCATTGTGACAGCACATAAAAAAATTGTGTAGTTCATTAAATGGGACAGCTTTGCGGAACAAACATTGCTGGAGTGAGATTCAAAGAAAACTACAACAACTGGTGATTAAAATAGTTCCAGAACAGACAGACAGTATACAGCATGAACAGTATAATATATATATATATGCATCCTTTTATTAAACTCATCTGCAGACATTGACTTCTCACCTATGAGCTCCTTGTTCCGGACGTCCAGTGCCATGTTCCTCAGAGCGGTGGCAACAGAACACACCACTCTGTCGTTATCCATCCGTAGCAGCTCCACCAGGATAGGCAGCCCCTTCTCTTTACGCACTGCAGCACGAATGTATGCTGCAAACTGTACAATCGCAAACACATAAAAAACAGGCATTTAACATTCATATGGCCTTGATGCCACACAGATAAAAGTTTATTCCACATGGAAAACTGATGTCAGCTCTGGCACACAGGTGAAGTAAATCTTTCTTGACCAGCTGGATGGATGATCTGTGTCCAAAGCATCCTGGTTACTAGTGTGTGTACAACAAGTAAGAAAGTGTGTATTGGATTGTGCAAACAGTACTAATGTACCTTCCAGTTGCCAGCTGACAGGTTCTGCAGGGACCCTGCGGCTCCTTCCAGAGTGGCAGGATTTGAGCTCTCAGCCAGCAGTGTCAAGTAAGGCTTAACCACCGAAGGGTGCCACAACATCTCTGCCCCCTTGGGAGACTTGGAGAAACCAGGAATGGGTCCGACACCGTCCCACTGAACAAACACAGGGTTAAGTCTGGTTGTGACTTTTATGTCAAAAAATAATGAGTAGAAAATACAGAACACATGATGACATTTAAAACAATATAAATGCATTGTTGTGATATAAATCACAACAGTGCAAACTTGTTGATTTGAATACTGACCTAAACATCTATTTAAATTGCCCCACACTCACTGTATCTTCCTGAAAGCTCTTTTTTTTCTTCTTTTTCTTCCTGCTCCAGCAGCTGGAATCCACCTCTCTACTGGGCGACTCACTTCCCAGTAAACCATCCAGCTCCTGTCCGCCTATCAGTCTGGATGGCGACATCTCCAGCTCTAGCCGATATGATAAGTTCCTTAGTGTGCAAATACAGTTCTCAACAATCTGCAAGTAGAAATGGCACATGGGTTTATAACAATAGCGTTTAAATAGGCATGACATACAAAATGTGTGCAACAGACAATCAAGTTGCATAAATCAAGTTATTCAACGCAATGTCCCATCACTTAGAAAGAAGATCCAGAGCAAATTACAGATATTTGATTCAATTTTGTCAAAATGGTGAACAGATTTGACGTCAGTATATCACATGCTTGACGGGACAGCTTTGCGCCACCAACAAGCTACGTAACTGTTATATGTCTTTTACAGTACAGATGCATGTTTGAAAAATATGAATTAATTTCTGGTGCTGCCATGAGGAAGATATACTGGTTTGGGTGGAAAATGACATAAAATAAATGCTGCTACAGGCTAAAAGAGTCATTCAGACACAGGAAATAAATGATTCAAACAGGATTCAGCTGGATTCACCTCCAGAGTCTGTTACAATGTGGTAGCACATTCCGCAGGGGTGTGTGTGTGTCTGTGTGTGTTTATACCTTGCTGTCGAAGTCAGAAGTGTTAACGCAGGCTTTGATGACGTAGAGGAATGAGTCGACCAGGCCCTCACAACTACGCAACTGTTTTCTGGCCTCCTCACCCGCTGAGCTCAAGTTCCTTTGAAACAAACACACACACACACACACACACACACACATGCAAACACACTTTAATTACATCTTTTATTCTGTCTTGCTGACAAAGAAAAGAACACAGAAAGAGGTGGTTTTGAAGGTTTGTGTGTCCCACTTCAAAAAATAGTGTGGGTTTTGCCATCCACATAATGTACTGTATGTCATCTATAATGAATGAAATGTGTGTTTGTGTGTTTTTACTGATGAAACAAGGACACACAATAATACACTCAGTAATACTAGCTGTCACCACTTTAAGGCTGAAAGAGTCCTGCATCACATCTTTACTGGAAGAATTCCCAGCAGGGAAGCTGAGAATATTACATATTTGACAGTGTTTTTTAATCCAATATTTTAGGTATTAACGATGTTATTAAGACAGAATATTCTGAAAACAATTGTGGTTTGTCTCTCCAACAATATATTTGCCTAAAACAACACAAGCGGCTATGTCAAACATAGGCTCCTCCTGTGATCGATGTAATGGCGCCAGTCGTCCACCACGGGGCACTAGAGTGCAGTGTTCATCAGGTGGTGTACCTCAGGCAGCCCGTGGTGTTCCTCAGCACCAGTGAGGAGTGGAACTTCAGCTTATGGTCGTCATCGAAGGTGGTGGTGCTCCATCCAGAGTGAGGGATGATCACAGTGTTGGTTAGACTTGTTAAGGCGTCCCGAATGATTGTCATCTTGACGGCATCACACGACGACAGGTTCCAAAGCACCCCTACGGATATACCCACACACAAACACAGACATTGAGACAACAGGCATGTAAACTTCAAGTTATGTCAGCTGTCACGTTCAACAACTCGAGCTTTTAATAACTTGCTGTGTGTGGATGGGCTAAACAGAAACAAGTAAAGAGTGAAGCACAGCCACACAATGTTCCCCTTTAAAAGTGAGGCAACAGCTCTGGCTTTACATCAAATCTCATCTAGGGAGGACATCCCTTGGGCAATACTAGCTTGAATTTGAAAAAATAAAATAAAATAAAGAAACCGAACCATGTGGCATGCGTTCGGTCATTTGAAATGCTGTCAACATTTCACTCTATTTAAATCTACTTTTGGATAATACAACTGATAATCATGCAAAATCTAGGCAGCGTTTGATGCTCCATCTGTCAAGGATTAGCCAGCATGTAGCATGTTCTTTTAATTAGTTGCTTCTTGCTGCTGGGCTTAAACTAAAGCACAGGCCAACTCCTACAGGGGACCAGCCAACTTGAAGGAGACTTATGCTTGTGAGCAAGAATCTCCAGCAAAGAGAAGGAGCCAATACAAAATATTGTCACCGAACAAAAAAAACTGAGTGCACGGTTTGTATGTATACTGAGCATTCTAGGCGAATCTCATAACCTCATTTCCAAGGAAATCCCCCACCATCCCCATTGAACCAATGGAGACAATAATAAGCTATTATATGGCCCAGGAGCCAGATTTAAGCCCACGTCTCACAAAAAGCTAAACAGACAGATGTGTGTCTGCCAGGCTGTAGCTCCTCCATAGATTTAATTTAATTTTGTACAACCATTCCTTTACAGCCACTTTAAATCCATAACTGTACCTTTTTAACCTTTAGTCTGATACATATTGAGACAAAATGGGAAGTAAGAGATGCTTGGCTCTTGAAAGTATGTTTGCAGTTCTCATGGGACAGTTTGGGAAACAATTATTGTTCTGAAATAGGACCAGTAAAGCAGTGATAACAGAAATTATCATGCCTGCTGAACTTCTCCAGTTCTTTCACCTCCACAACCTCCTCCCTGTACAGTCAGTAAATTAACACCTCCTAACGAGTTATGTCGGAGATCATTCTCATTTGCTTTCAGCTGCTTGGGCCCGTCTCTGAAATGTAAACACTGGTGTGATATCAGAGCTGGTAGTCTAAGCAGAGCTAAGCTCCAGAGAGCACAAAGAAAAAGGGGAGGCGTTCAATACAGAGAAAATATGAAGCTCTTTAGAATGTCTAACAACTTCTGAAGCATTGCTCAATAAAGGAAATGAACTGAGAACTAAATGGACATCTGCACAACATGTCATTATCTACAGATACTCAACAGGCTTGCCAATAAATCAACGTCACCTTATTTATTGCAGTTTGCTCAGTCTTTGCAACTCCTTTATTGTCTCCTGACGTCGGTAAAAGTAACAGTTATGTTAGTGCCTTTAAAATCAAACATTTGCAGTATTGACTGTTTTATTAAGCCATAGAATTAATATAGCAATAATAAACAAAGACTCAACAGGTTCATGGCATCATGAGTCTTGGGTTGGTGTTTTCACTTTCATTACATGCTTTACAGTGAAGAGACACAACGGGCCTCATCTTCATACCTTTTACCAAATACATAAGGATTAAATTAATCTTTTGTTGGTTTACTCCCAAAGTGATTGCCAACTCCTTTAGCAACCTTTATCCTTAATCCGCAGGGCAGAATGTCATTGACTTTACTAGGTGTGGTAAAGGGGAACGTTAACACCTCATCATGAAAAGATGCTTTTCCTCCAAACACTTTCAATTGTTGGGGTTTGAACTGGAAAGTTGTTGGTGCTGCGTCAAGTAAACGTCAGAGAAGCAGCTTGGTTTGTGCTTTGGAGGTTTAGGAAGTGTTCCTCACTAACTCCCTCACTTACTGGAGGTTATTGCATATCGTTGACAGCTAAAAACAGATCTGGTTTCTCATTTATCATTTGATCAGATGTTCTTGACCTCACCCGCTGTTCTAAAACAAGAAAACACAGAACAGCTCAGAGCAATTGACACCAACACTTGGCAACTGGACTATGTGTATTGATGCTATCTAAGTCTTTGTGTAAGTAAGAAAAAGATTAACATTCTCAAACCAGTGTTTTTTGACAAACTGAAATAACAGGAGTATAAAAGTTCACCAGTTTTAAACTTTTGTTCTGTCTTAGCCAATCTTCTTCCAGTACATTATTGAGGACCAAAAACGTGGTATATAAACTGATAATAATGATCATTGAAATCTGGTGATGTTACAGGACAGTACAATTTTGCAATATTAGTTGGACTAATCTGGCTTTTCTGTGTAGCTGATATTAATGACATAAAAAAATCAGAGTGAAAGATAAAGAACTCATGTGCAGCCTTTGACTATATGTTGGTTTGTTTAAAAGATTACCACATTCACCTTTTCTCTCAATGGAATCAGCTAATCTGAATTTTAGTGTTAACATTTTGATGGTGACAATGAAGTATTTTGGATGAACAGATCTGGATCCAGCTTCTAGCAGGGATATCAAATCTAAGACAATAAGCTTCTGAATAGGCATGTTCTGAATGAACCCTGCATCATCCAACACATCGCTGTGTCTAAATACCAGAACACTCTAGGCAGAGGGAAATCGCCACACTGGTGTAACACAATAGTCAGTCATAACGAAAAAAAGAAACCTACATGAGTACAATCAGTTAAAAAAGGCAATGTACGATAAACGTATTATGAATGCAGTGAAGCACAGCAGTGGAAAAGCACAGACGATGATTACAAAAAGTGAATCAACTACAATCTATGGTGTTATTGCTTAAACAAAGAAGATCTGAGGTGACTATCTTATAGCAACAGATGGGGACTATAAGTGACGCCCCTGAAACCTCATCGATTATATCCTAAATGAGCAACTCTTTATACAAATAAAATCCCTCTGTACAATAATTACCTTGAAGTATACACGGTTGTCCTGTGGGTGACAAACAGGCTCTGAAAGTCAATCGAAATAAAATCATGATTAAGAATGAAGCTCAGATCGCCAGAGCAAAGTCAAGATAAGGGGGCCGATGTAATATCCAGTACAGGCAGACAAAGCATTATGTGTTGTGTGTGTGTGAGTGTGTGTGTGTGTGTGTGTGTGTGTGTGTGTGTGTGTGTGTGTGTGTGTGTGTGTGTGTGTGTGTGTGTGTGTGTGTGTGTGTGTGTGTTTGTGCGTGTGCGTGCATCTCTCTGGTATTATGGAGCTAATGGCTGTGCTGTGAAGCTTGGCCTTTTGATCTGAGTGGCTATTTGAGGACAAAGCAATAACCGCAACAGCTGCTGGAAGACGATTCAGGTGAAGGAGCCGAGTTCTATTTTGTGTGTTCTGACAACATAACCTCTGACCTGGGGGAAGGGTGGGGGGTTGTTGGTTTGGACACCTGGACTTCCCAGCAGCTTCAATGAAACAATGGAAGTCAGACGAGCTTCTAAAGCTTCTTTCTGACAACTGTTTGATTAATGTTGCCCAAACAGTAATGATTTCTGCATTGAGAACTCACTGTGTAGGATAGATAATAAATGATAGAAGCAAACAAGAGGTAAATAACTTTTCAGAAAACAAAAACTGCACCCTTCCCCCCACCCTTCCAAACCTGAAAATACGTGTGGGTGGATCAGTGCAAGGCACGTCATCATTGACGGTATCTAGAAATGATCCTGCTGATCAATGGATCATGGGAACAACTGAAGATGGAGAAAATGAATCCTTTAAACACAAATATTGAACTCCGTCTCAGGGAAATGTCTGCGCACAACTAATTTGCAACAGCCAATATGCTTTCTAAGGAAATGCAATATCTGCCTGTACTCTGTTTGGAGATGACATTTATTTCTCTGACTGAAACATGCGTGGTGTACGGAGGCGGCTGACTAAGATGATGGCTGTTCAAAGACTCAAACAGCAGAAACCATTTCCGCAACACACTTGTTTTCCTTCAGTTTAATTAATAGAATTTTGTCATAGTGCTAAGAGTACTGTACTGTACTGTAACTGTATTATTATATTTCTTTTATGAAGGTAGTTGATGGTGGAGGTTAGAAAGAACACATTTTTCTTTTATCCATTCACACAGTCCTCTAGCCTGTGTGACTATTATGTGCAAGTTGGATTTACATGTTTTCACTGATCAGACTGACTAAATATAATGACTGTGTAACAGCTGTCACTGGATCTATTATGGGAATTAAAATGGTCATTTGTGCAGGTAGGGAAGATGCATGTAAAATGACTGAAGAGGCAGGGTGTGTGTCAGTTACTGGTGCTCTCCATGTGTGGCTTACAACAGGTGTGTTCTCTGCAACTACACAGACGCGGGCGTGCACACAGACACACACACACACAGAAAAGAAAACTACCTAAAAAAGGGAAAAGTAAAATCATACTTCGTGACGTCTGTATAGTATCTACTCTGTTATGTGTTTTGTTCAATAATTTTTCTTATCTTGGATTCCTGAACAACTCTCAACTAAATTCTCTTTGTTGATGCTGAACATAATGAGACACGTCTGATGAAATACTCAGTGGACTTTGATTTAATACTAGAATCACACACACACACACACACACACACACACACACACACACACACACACACACACACACACACACACACACAAACACACACACACACACACACACACACACACACACACATACACATAAAACTGCAGATTTGACTGATTAATACAGATTGTTGATGACAATATGCCATTAGATGCATTTCTTTATGATCAAGCTTTAATTCACATTCTATTTGCCCAATTTCCCATCTCCAAACACATTTTAACTTCCAGATCAGTGTATAGTAACTAATGGTGCCCCACCAAGTCTGATTTACACATCATAACATTTGCACATAAAACAACATCTGCACCTTTTAGGTCTCATTTTGTCATAAGCAAAGGTTCTAATTGAAACCTTTGGTGTGAGATTCCTTTGACATCCACCTGAAAGCTCTTCACGTCAATTGTTCTCGTCAGTTGTAATTAAACAGAGGTGGAGCAGCACTTCTGACCTTTTCTAATTACTCCACATGCTGGGGTCTGCATTGCCAATTAGCCACAACAGGCTCTCAGGCTGGTGAATGACTGGGAAAAATAAAAAAAAAACCACTAAAGCTGCCATTTGAATAGAAGTAATGAAATAAGAAGTTTTGGGCCATAAACTCCCGTGAGATGATTTCAGCTCAATCAAAGAGACAGATGTCACTCTTTAAAAATAACTATTATATATACAGTACTCTCCTTTGATGGTGTTAAGCCAAGTAAGCAGACTGAAACAGGAAGCAATCCCATTTCAGGCTCTATACAAATGCGACAGATCATTTGTATTTGCTTGTTTCCCTTCAGAAGCCTGCTGGTCTGTAATCCAACCATGTCAACCTGGGGGCTGTGGTCTCAAACAGCTGACTCAGCCACCTAGAAGCCAAATGTCTTGGCTTGCTTATTTCTGTAGTGCTCCACCCTGATCCGAAACAACATGGATTTACAGTACATCACAGCTTACAACACACAGCACCAAGCAGAGGAGGAGACTTACAGGGAGGCTTAGAGGGACCATTATTAACCAAAAAACCAATTACATTTGCATCCTGTGGAAATGAGGTTTCATTTTTTTCTACATAATCATGAGAAGTAGTGACAGCAGTAACTGTAAATTAGGGGACGCCTCCAGGACTCTGTTAGTACAACAGTCCTAATCTTATGCCAAGAATTTTGTTTAATTGCTAAAGGTATTTTAATTCAATCTTTATATCTACAACTGTGGTTTACCCTTGAATGATGACACAAGATGAGAATGAGTCACATTCAGAAATCACATGAAGAGTCACAAGCGACCAAACCATTACTGTACCGCAACCATTTCTCCAAAACACCCCAGGTCTAAAAAATAAATGATTCAGCATCTTCTGCACAGTGTTTCTATCCTCACATGGATATCACATGAATTGACATGACCCTGAAAATTATTAACAAAGCATGCTAAAAACCAGTCACTAATTAGACTACAGACTAAATCATCAAACCAGAAAAAAGATGAATTTGAATTCCCTTGGGGACATTTGTGTCTACCTAAAACAGTCTGATATTAACTTTCTTTTTGTTTTGTGTTTGGCGTCCACCAAAAACTTTTTACCTAATTAAATATCAAGACCTTTCAATTTCATAAATGCAGACTATGTTCACCAACTAATTGCTAACTTTGTCTGGGGTTTTCAATACGTACATTTATTTTTGGTATCCTGACACAAAACCTACATTTCCTGCCACACAATCGGTTAAATTTTTGTTATTTTACTTGGGTGATCCCAAAGGTTCATTAAAAGTCACAGAAGTATTGCTGAAAAACCTTTTTCTTTTTTTAAAATCCTTTGGAAATGATCAATAAATAGTGGGTGATCTGCCCTCACCTAACCCCTCCCACCTGCTGACATCAGCACGTGCTCTGCAGAGAAACAGAGGAAAGAGAAGGAGTATCTGATATTGAATTCCTCCCGTAGTAGATGCCCTGATTGTGTCACACTCCTTTGTGCTTTCCGTTGGCCAGATTGCACTGTATGAAACTTGCAAATTAACCTGGTAGGTACAAAGTTTTTTTTAGTAACATGTTGATTGGCTAGGATCTTCACAACAAAACCTCCACCATACATGGATAGCCTCCTGTTGTCAAAACAAAATTGCTCATGAAAAAAAATCTCAAAACAGTGGGACACAGTTCTGTTTTGGGGGTACTTCATAAACATACCTCTAATAAGGAAAAGAAAGTCACAGAACTGATGAAGAGAAACAGAAAAATGAGGTTAAAACCATCCCTTTACAATAAGAGGTTTGAGGGATAAAGAATAAGCATGACGAGGTCAGGACACACAGTGATGTAGTGCAGATACCTTCTCTACATGTGCTGACTTACCCGTGACAAGCTCTCGCACTTCAGCATCTACAGTCTTTCTCAGCAGGCGAAGCAAAGCTGGAATACCTCCTGCGTTTTTCACAGCAATCTTGTTTTCATCCATTGATTTGCCATACACAAGGTTTCTCAGAGCCCCGCAAGAATTCCTCTGGACCTCAAGGACCTTGTGGTCTAGAAGGTCGACCAAATGTTTAATGCCCCCCAGTCGACACACCTATGAACAATGTGAATGACATCACATCACATAATTAGGAGTGAAAAAGATGATTTGTGAAAACCAAATGTATGTATTTATTTATGTAATGTATAAATACATGTAATATAAACAGAAAGTAGTCATAACAGACAAAATAGTTTTGACCTAATTAATGCTAATCTTTAACCGTAGATTAATTTACTAATTTTTTGGAAAAGATAATGCAAACAAGGAAAAAAACAAATAAATAAATTGCTTATTGGATTTTTTAAATTTTATTACTGTATGAATGTTAAAGTTATGTTGATATTTGTTGTTTAAGAACAGAAGACAAATTCTTCATAACTGATGCTGTCGTATCATTTGTATGCCTCTGAGTCAAACTTCAACTTTCACTAAAATGTAGTATGGTGGTAAAGGAAAAACATGACTTTCAGTGTTTGAAAGAACAAGAATTACGACAACCTGTCAATCCAGTTTCTATTGAACTATTTATACACGGACAATTTTCATTGGTTTGTGACATAGATATAGATGTGTTATTATGTCAATGTGTTGGAACATGAACCCGGGTTGCCTCTATAAAAGGTTTGCTGAGTCAAATAGTACAAGTCTTGACAGACCCAATTAGAATGATCACTAATATGCCCAAGAATTTGCTGAAGCCCTGTAACCAGGCAAAACCACTAAAAATAGAACCCATCATGCAAAAAAGCAAGAGTCAGATTAACTAGAACATTTGCTCCTGATTTAATTGGGAGGTAAAACCTAAACTGCACCATTAGGTCACTAATAATCTGTAACTGCCTGGTAAAATTGAGTGTTTACAAAAAGAGCAAGAATGGAAAGTCAAGATCAAGTCAGAACACTAGCATGTGATAGTTGTGCTGAAACATTTACAACTGGTTTGACTTGCAGTTTTCAGTGTCTCTTTCACATTTTAGGGACGTGGCTTTTCTTGAGCGCTACAGAACAAATGGAAGGCACCGCAAAAATAAAAGCCCAAGTTTAATAAACTTACCTCTGCCTTAATTCTGTTATCGCCATAGCACAGGTGTTGCAGGTAGGCTGCTGCATTGGCCTGAACTGAAGGGAAGTGGTGCTGCAGCATGTGAAGCACCTCAGCCAGCTCTGGGTCACGCCAGGCAAACTCCCTAGAATTAAAGTTGGGGTGGAAAGTTATCGGCATGATGACTGAAACAGAAAATAGATGTTTCTTCAAACCAAAACACACAGTTTCCTTCCAAAAAATGTACATCAAAACATTTGCGCAAGCTGATAAAACCAGGAAATTTGATTCACATCCAATTATATATAGGTACATATAAAAAATTCTACTTTGGTCACGCCAAATTTACTGTTTTTTTTTAAAGCAGAATATTAAAGGAAGAAGTCACAAAGTCTTCTACTTCACATGAATAAAACTCAAACAGCACCTGCATAATGTACACAAAAGTAGGTTACGAAACGAGACGGGGGTTGCCGAAGTTTTTTTTTATTTTCATGATACCATAGCATGAATAATCAAAGCTATACTTGTCTGTATGACAGGAGTAGAAGCAGCACTTCTGCATATCCGAGAATCTGTTGTTACAAGGTCAAGCATAGCGGAGCTAGCTAAAAGGCTCCCACTGCATGTCACCATCCAGGGACTTTGGAAAGTATAAGTGAACTAGTGTTGAGCTGGCAAAACAGGGATGCCTTGTAAACATAAGTGGCCTCTCTTGATGACTAATTCTTGCAAATGTATGCTAGACATTTCCAAATAATGAGTGTTTCTAAACTTATGTACTCACATGCTTTCATTGGGTTTGATTCAGTGGGTTAGCAAGGTGTAGCAGTGATTTTCAACTCCATAACATCCACCATTGAAGGTCTGTTTTAGTTGATAACATTTAATTCAGATGGTTTTCGCTGTTATCTAAGTATATGTGAATATAATTAAATATCTGTGTAAAACAAATTTCATTTTCAAAAGAGTACAAGTAAAACCTTTATTATGAAGCAGCAAAATCAGGTTGCAAAGTTTGATTCACACAGCGTGAAACACTGGTATACTAAAATTTGGGCAGCGCCTACCTGGGATCCTTCTGAATGCTGTCTATGGAGGGGGAGCGAGTGGCACCATCATCCATGACAAGAGCCTGGCGAGTGTAGCTGTGATCAGAGGGCCGGTACTGTGCTGAGCGATACGGATCAGCGTAGGTGGCGGCTGTGTTAAGAGCATAGTTGTTTCTTTGGTAGATCATGGCATTGCGCTGGCTAGGCGTCCGCTGGAGACTCCCCACACCTGAGGGGCAATAAATAAAAAGCCTAAGAAGGAAACCCCCTACATTGCTGTCAAAAAAAAAAAAACCATGGGTGGTGAGATTTTAACAGCCTTCAGACCTTTTCAACTAAACTGAGCTGTGCACTAAATGTCAACACATGCTGAAACAAACATGAAACTGTTCCATGAATTCTAAAATCTGCAATCAATTAATGACAAAAATAAAACATAGCTCCCCACGGATCCACAAAGCGGAGGTCTTCTTCAAGTGGTTGTTCGCTTGTTTTGTTTTTACAAGATTGTGTTTAGTCAAAGGGATCTTGCTGGTTTTCAAAGAGGACAGGAAGCCACAACATGTTCAATGATCCATAAATCCTTTCCTTGCCGCCCTCTTGATCCTTTGTTCCATTGTATTCTCAAGCTAACTTTGCCAAAGACAGCAGGGAAGCAATATTAAACTATGACAAGGTCCAAAAACACAAGTGGAAGCATCATGAAGGCAAACACGCAGAGAAGCCGTCCTTCCAGACAAAGTCCGAGATTCAATGTGACAGCATTTCATTTCATCTATCTGTCCTCTTTTCATTTGCTCCAAGTGATATTATGACCTAGTTTTGTAACACAATGGGTCACAAACACAGAAATAAACAAGAGGGTTGGACTTGGCCCTCCTTCTCACCAGAGTCACATGACCATTGGCAAGCTGACTTCTACATTGGTCAGAGTTCTACACCCTTTGTGCAGGACTGGGCATGCGCATGCTCCAACGCCCTCCTCCCACAAACCAAGACGTCAACTTCTGGTGCTGCTCCAAAAACGTAATTTCTTGCATCAGTGCTCTTCACTGTTTGGGAACGACCACAATGCAATATGTTTGTCTCCTGAAATGTGAGTGAGCAGAGCCAAAGACACTGGAAGATAAATCATAAACAATAAATTAAAAATAACGCAGTGAAGCTTTGCGATTTTACCAAAAGCATTTGGATTCCATTTTCTCGTGTGTTCGGCCAGGAATCGATATTTCCATCAAGCATTAAAATCTTTCAATCGTACAAGAAACTACAGAGTAAGCCTCCAGAAATGTCTGCAGAATGAGAAAAAAATAAAAAGCCGGTGGTGGAAAATGACCCGATGACATTTAATTTCGAAACATAACAAAGAAAATGCTATCACATTGATTTTTCTAATGAGGTAGCTCTTACAAAGAATACATATTGAACACCCCTTCCTCCTCCGCCCCACTCTCCTTATCTCAGTATGGCTGGCACAAACACATTTTTTTGGCTTTTCTGGAGGGCTTCTTCACAGCCTCAACAGCATTTAATAGTGAACTTATCAGTATGAGCAGATCTCCAGTGTGCCAAGGAAAAGGCTAAATGGAGTGTGTGTGTGTCGCTGAAAGCTAAGCATGTGTATCTGAGGTGGGAGGAAGGATGAAATGAGAATGCTAACATCAGGAGAGCTTGAAGAAAGCAGACTGAATGTGGTAACCAGCCTGTCCCCTGCCCCCTCCATCCTTCGCTCATTCTCTGTGCGACACACAAGTAATGGACTCCTTTGTGGCTGGGAGACACATCAGTACCTGCCTATTAACTCGTGTTTCACCACCTCTGTGTGACGGTGCAGGGAGGAATGGAAAAAATACAAGGAAGGAGAGGATGACACAAAAAAGAAAAACAAAAAAAAAGTAAGAGAAAATAAACAGTAAAAGACAGATGGACAGAAAAATGGTTCTCCTGGAGTCAAGGAGGCCAAGGTAAAGGTAAAAACAAAGAGATCTAAAGACAAAGAGTCTCTGTAAGAGATATCAAAAGCACAGTGATCTGTGTCTATTAAGAGAAAATAAAAAGCACCAATGCTGACATACACAAAGTCTGGACAAGAAAATCAGGAGGGAAATGAGAGGAAAATAACAAAAGAAGAGTCATGCTACACACACGTACACAAATGCACTGAACCATTTTGGAGAACTGTTGCAGAAACTTTCAGTCAATCAGTACGTGGTCATCAAGAAGCTAATGACAGGAAATGACTGATAATCACATAAAATGACAACCAACAATAGATAATTACCTAGAATGACTGAACAAACTACCAAAGAAAAAGTAAAAGATTTGGAAAATCATGTTTCCCCATGGTATCAAATATCCTTCAGCCTGGTTTTGGCTCCATTACTTTATATTAGTACTTCTGGTTCCATTTTGTTGTTAAAATCACAAAATGTGCCATAAGGAAACACACTTGTGGCCTAAAAGGTAACACTTTAAATGCTTCAATCAGCACTTAATTATTCCTTTAAATTCAACTGGAGAGATTAAAGAACTGAAAGTAAAATTATAAGTGATGTTTTATTTTTGCACTGTTGGACATGGACTTTGCATTTCGTATCAATATAAAGTGACGGCCCACACAATGTTATGATGGTGTTTGCTGTGGGTTTTTTGTCATCATCCTTACATTGATCTTAATGCATAGAAGATTGTGGACAGACCTGAAGCGCTTCTATAGAGGGTACCCTGCTTGGCGTGGCTGGGGCTCCGGTACAACGGACCCTGGAACGTTCGATCCTCGTAGATTGGGGTGATGTGGCGGTCTGGAGATATGGCCGACCTCATGTCCTGGCCCAGATGGCTGTGTTGACTGCCATATGAACCCCGCACTCCTGAAGATGTTGGGAGAGCTTTTAGTGAGTCATTGGTTCACTGCAGAACGGTCTTGTGATTTCACATACAGCCACATAAGTGAAGTGTCAAAGGCCTGAGTCCAATGAGAGCAAAGGTCTGTCAATCTGTCCCCACGTGTCCTATAAAAGGGTAACTGAGCAAGATCTGAATGACTTTCAGCTAATTTACTTAAACTATTTATGGATAATACTATCAGTTAAATGTCTAAAACGTATGAGGGTGCAGCGAGTTCTTGTTTTCCATTTATTCTGCTGCGGTACGAAAAACAGCTTACAAGAGTCAACACTTGCTTGTGAATAACAATGTTGCCATGACCCCACATAAAGTCTACATGGGTAAAATCCACCACAGATGAGGGCCATCTAGAGTTGATGCAGGATAAAGGAGGGTAAGAGCCAATGAGATGATATCAACATAATGGTGTTGAGAAATGTGTGAAGGGGGAAACAGCTTCTGTGGTCATCTAAAGCTGTTTAAATCAATCCACTGGACTTAAAAAAGTTTCTTGAGGACGTTTCACGAAACGTCTTCAAAAAACTTTCTTGAGTCCAGTGGATTAATTTAAACAGCTTCAGATAAGCATGACCTGGATAACTGAGAACCTACACAGACAGGTTCTGTAGTCAATGTACAGCTAACCTGATAGGGATGAGGGAAAGAAATACATTGCTGAGGTCTCTAATTTAAAATTCTTTTCCAGAGAAGCCAGTCTAACAACAGGCCTCAGGAGAATCATCCAGTTTCGTCTGACCCACATTTTGTCCAGATGTGAAGCAATCATAGAAGAATGAAGCAACGACATCTGTTGCAGAGTTCTCCCATATAAAACACCCTCAGCTATGAGACTACTCTCCCCATGACCTTCATTCTCTTATGCAACCAACCTCAAAGTGTTTCTTAAAAAGTCTTAAAAGATCTTTCTTAAAAAGTCATCTTCAGATCTGGCAATTTATTTTTTATCATTTGAGCTTAAAATGCTACTTGAATTTCTCTAAAATAAAGATGTACTAAAAACCAGAAAGTCCTCTTGCATTGAGAACTTTTAGTCTGATATACAGAGAGAAGTGAGAGAAGTGTATGATCATGTTCTAACGACATATTTATTAACGAGATATTTATTTAGCAACAATTGTTTTACATACAAAGCAAAAGAAAAACCAGGGACAGTTCTGATTAAAACATAAAACAAATCCGAACCTACATTTCTGCATCTGTCTTAAATCCAACATCAGTTATAGCACTACACTTTAATGCCCATTGGACCAGCATACAGAAGGCAAAGAATTGCTCACTGCACATTGCACAAATCTCCACTGGGGTACTCGTCAACAACTCGGACACAGCCTGCTGCTCAAAAACAAAACAACCCAAAGAAAAAAAATCCATGCAGGAACAGCTAAACAAGGGATTCCTATCACAGATTGTGGAAATGAATAAACATGAATACTAATACCGCATGGGAGAAAGGGGCTGCAGAGGCTGGGTGACTGAAGATGTAACTGTAGCTAGTGGGTCGAGCTGAGACTTCCATCTTCAACAACAATAAATACTTAAGCCAGTAAGTAAACAATGAAGAAATCATGTTCCATGTGGAGACAAAGGTGAACTGCCCTAATTAATGGTTGAGTTCATTTTTATAATTGATAGTTATGACTTTAAAAAATGTTCTGTAGCTGTACCAAAAATTTTATACACACACACACACACACACACACACACACACACACACACACACACACACACACACACACACACACACACACACACACACACACACACACACACACACACACACACACACACACACACACACACACACACACACACACAGCATAATAGGGAAAGTAATGACTGAAAAATTGTGAAGCAGCAAAATCAGAAAAGTTTGGGTTTTCACCAGCAGTAACTTAACCAAAACTTATCTTGATCCAGCAAGATACAGTAATTATTTATCTTGCTGGATCAAGATAAACAATTAAGCAATAAAATGAAGCAGATATTTGATGAATACAAACACTAAACTTAAAACCAGATAAATTCTGCCAAAATCTACAAACAGATGTTAGATGTTTTTGACAGGACTTAACTGACACGATCGTTTGAGGTTAGACTGAAGGAGGGTGTCGTTTTCATTAGGCATTGATCTGTGAAAATCAACTTGTAGGAGGGTTGGTCAATCTTGATAGTGGCTTTGTAAAATTGTATGACAGGTAATGGATGCCCAAACCACAGGAGAATTATTTTGGTGTCTAATGGAGGATTTTGTGGTTAGTCATGTTTGCCATTATAATTACCATTTTTTATTATAATTTAATTATTAGTATTGTCATATTAATAATTTGGCTTCTTAATTTGCATCCCCTGTCTTTCATTTTGAAGGGCCACCCTAGAATACAATCCCACTCTGGCCTTCATACCAGTTTTTTTTTCTCCAATGTAAATGGAGAAAAACGGAAAACCATTCATTTGTCCTTATAATTTGATATTCAACAGAAATTATTATTCAGTTCTATTTAATAAATGCAACAAGCCACTTTATGAAAAACATTTTTAGAGAAGAGGGTTTTAGCCACTCAGGGGTGGAAGTTTTTTGGCTTTTGGTGAACTCTCTAGTGGCTTTCTTTGAAATGACTGCAATATCTACCAGAGATTCCAAGAATTATCCTCAAGAGTAAATTCTACTAAAAACTAAAAATAACTTTGAGGTACAAAGGAATAAACTTAAATATGAAGTATGCATTAAACAAGTGCTGTGAATAGCCATGCATTGAAATGTAGGACATTTGGAGAAACAGTAATGCTACTACTGCTGTGTGTTGTAGTGAAACAGTCAAAAGCCCCGAAAGCCTTTCACTCAGTGGCAGGGAACACAATGGCCACTAGCAGCCGCTTGGCAAGAACTCATTTCAGATTCTCTTGTTCAAAAGGTTTAAAAAAGAGCGACAGGAGGTTGTTGAAGGAATAAGGAAAGGCATGAGCAACAAAGAAGGCAGGAGAGAATGTAAGGGGGAGGAAAAGAAAGGATGAAAATGAAAAGAGGGTTAATGAAGCAGACCGGACCACCAGAGACTTCTCATTCCGCGTAAAGCCTGACCATATGAACCAGGCTTTAGAGGAACAGAATCTACCAGTCTCAGAATTTCTTGTGCATATGTCTTCACCTCAGTAGTCCAGCTACTGAAACTCGCAGCAGTCACACAAACTCAGAGAAAACTAATCCATTTGCATTCTGTATTCTGCTCCCCTGATAAAAAAAAAAAAGCTGCAGTCAGTTCTAAAAACTTCTGCAAATTGTCAGGGCAAAATAACATACTGGTGTCTTTTGAGGATGAATGCCCCACATTCCTGGTGCGTTATAGTCATTTAATTCTCCCCCTTCAACCGTCTCACCATGGCTTTAACAGATTACACTTGGCAGAGGCTAGATGAAGGGCGGTGGTGGCTTGGCGCATGCTTGCTCTAGAGAAACAAACACTTAAATAGATGCAGCTGACTGCATTCGTCTAAAAAAATCACTTTCAAAAACCCTCTCTAAAGCAGGAGAACTGGCATGATAACCAGAAACTCTTTAGACTTAAATGAGAGAATGGCTGTAAAAAAAAAAAACTGTAACCTGACAATCAATGAACCATGTTAGCATAAAACTACCACATTGCTTAGTAGACTAATAATGCACAGTTGCAGATATGTAATATCCTCTCACTGTCTCTTCATCCTAGATTGCTCTGACATGGACATCAGGCATGATGATCACATAATTAGGGACAATGTCATAATTTTCCCATTTTTGAACAGCAGGGAAAAGATATGACTTCATGCCAGTATGAAGGCAAGGAAGGCAGCCAGGTAGGAGGTAGGAAAACCAAAGTTATGGAAATAAAAGGAGAGCAAAAGACAGAAAATGCAGGTAAACAGAGTTGAAAGTCTGTTGACAGAAAGACAGAGGAAGTAGCACAATCTTCAGCAACAGAAATGTGAAGAAGAGCACAAAAGCACACTTCACACATTAAAAACACTGATGACAATATTTTCATGTTCTGGCTCTTTTTGGCATTTGCCAAATTACAGAAACTGAGACATTTCATGTGATAATTCTCCTTTATCCAATTATGGTTCAAACATTTGTGGCAAATTACATCGCTAAAGGAAAGACTCCATTCACATTAATGTGAATATGAGTGACTTGTGCAAAAGACAGGACAGAGAGGAAGTGGACATGACAGTGGGAGGGATACTTTTGCAAACAACAAAGACAAAAAAAAAATTAGATCTGCCATTCATTCTTCTCAGGGGCTAGTGTCTCAAAACTAATTATATTTACCTGAAACATCAGGACCCAAAGCCAAAGGCGGGGATCTGGCGATTTTAAACAGATCTTGAGAGTCCACAATGTAGTTTTTGATGACATCTTTTACAATGTGCAAGATGTGACCGGAGCAACAACCCAAGTTTTGGTGGTGTTCCAGATTTTTTAAATTGTTTTTATTCTGAAGATTACGGGATCATGGGTAATGTTGACAGTATTTGGGACATGACATCTCCATAAGAAGTACCACACATCAAATATAATCTAAACCCAAAATTTATTTTATAGGCTCATGGTAAATTCTCTCCTGTGATCAGATCGGAGTTGAAAAACAGTGTTGATTCAATCTGGTGCTAAATTTGACATAGCTTCAACACTTGTGTAAGATCTGCAAGAAAACTGTCATTAGTGAACCATGTATTTTCATAAATAATATTCAAACTAATAGTGATTCAAAATTCCAGTGGTAGGTTTTCACAGCTTGTATCATATCAGGGTAAAACTATCTGGGATTCTTGCTTTAAGGTGATATTGTTGTGAAACAGACTTCTTGGATGAGGTTTCGATTCTGAGTGTGTCTAGCAATTTCATTTTTACATTCAAAATGAACGAAAACATTCATGTTTGACTAAATGATAATTGATAATAAGAATTGATAATATATTTTATTATTCTATATATTTTATTATTATATTTTATTTTATTATTTTGTATATGACGATTAGACAGGGGCGGCACAGTGGGTAGCGCTGTTGCCTCACAACACGGCAGTTCCGGGTTCGAGTCCCGCTCTGTGCGAGTTTGCATGTTCTCCCCGTGTTTGCATGGGTTCTCTCCGAGTTCTCCGGCTTCCTCCCACCTCCAAAAGCATGCGCTTCAGGTTGATTGGCCGGTCCCAAATTGCCCGTAGGAATGAGTGTGTGTGTTCATGGTTGTCTGTCCTAGTGTGTGGCTCCGCGGTGCACTGGCGTCGTGCCAGGAGTATCCCCTGCCTCACACCCTATGCCAGCTGGGATAGGCTCCAGTTCCCGGTGACCCGCTATGGCGGATAAAGCGGCAGAAAATGGATGGATGGATGGATGGATGATTCGACAAATTGTACTCATACAACATGCGATCTGTCACCTACATCATCTACAACAAACCCATGCAATGATATTTTGTTTGATTTCTTAATTTCTAAAACAAACAAAACATGCAGTACACATGCAAACATCTGAATTTGGTGAGATTTCAGTCGTGTAATAACTAATAATATTCACCTTGAGCATCATCATCAATCAGGGCTTCTGTGTATATCCCCACGTAGCATAAAGTAAAGCAGAATGTGCTCCATTAACCTCGTAATACTTGCACAATGATTTCCTTTAACTGTTTTTTTTAAATTTTGCAGGAAAACAAAAAAGGTTACAAGGTACTTTGGCAAGTTGTGATTTTGTTTTCTAAAGCTGAGAAAAATAACAGATAATGGAATGAACTAAGGATTGGACGAAAGTTGTGTAAAAACAGTGGTTCTCCAGTCATCCTTCTGATTAACTTAGTTGTTATACGTGTATAAATGAAACTGCCAGGTATTTTCCAAATCTGGGTTTCTTCCAGGGTAGATAATGATTTTTTGTTAAAATGGAGTGAATTAAGTATATTTGGAACCAAACAACTTCAGTCACAAATCAGTGTCAAAATGTAGAATTACAGTACTACAGTACAGTTTTGAAATACCTGACATCCTTTCCTGAGTGGTTCCATTATATGATAGATATTTCCACTAAACTTCCTTTCGTGGGACAAAAGACTTTTGAAGTTCACATGATCAGAGCATTCTGTGGGTGTAACATTAATGTCAAAGTAAAAGTAAAGCATTTTCACTTCCTTTGCAAAAATGTAATGATTCTGATGTAAATTAGGGCATGTATGTTTGTGTGTGTGCGTGCGTGTGTGTTTGAGCACCTGTGAATTGGTCAGGTCGTGTCATCCTCTCATAGATGTCGTAACTCTGGGGTCCGTAGAGGTCAGTGTTGTGGAGCATGGAGCGGGGCAGCGTGGAGCTGTAGTGTTGGGGCACAGCGGTCATACTAGCTCTGATTGGAGATGACGAGTGACTTGGCTGTTTGGTTAAAGGAGAGTTGATTCCATCCACCATGGTAAGTGGCGAGCCCATGCGTCCCGATGATCCCGAAGCCTGATATGGTGAGGTGTTGTGGCTGGTGCTGCCTGAACGTGAGTTTGTGGAGCTCACGCGTCTCAGTGCAGCAGGAGAGTTCTTCTGCGTGGAATAGGGTGAGCCACCACCAGAGGTGGTCGTGTTGCGCTGGGCAGAGGGTAAGGTTGTAGAGAAGATGCTGGAGAGGGGTTTGGGTTCTGTTACAATTGGAGAGCCATAGGCATTCCCAACCGTAGTACGCAGGGAGCCGCGGGGGGGGGACATGCCGCTCGTGTACGCTGGCGAGTGGGAGCGAGAAGGCATTGAGCTTACCCTCCGCATTGCTCGGCCAGGCACTGCTGATGTCACAGCTGGAAGCTGCAGGACAAACACAGAGCAATATGGTTTTCAAAGTTTGTTTGTATTCACCGCAATAAACTAATATTTGCAGGGATGATAATATATAATTAAATATATTATTGCTTTTATGCTGTTTTTGATGACTATTATAAAATGTGTAGAAAACTCTTATCCACTACTTGTCTTCTTCGGTTTTTGATTATGTTATCTCATCTCTTCACCTTTTTTATATTAGCAATCCATATTTTTTATTTCATATATTTTTGATGATGAGACTAACTCTGAGCAGATCTGTCTTACCATCCATTTTTCATTAATCACGCACTTGTGCAGACATGCAAATTGTTTGAAAGGGGCATTATAAATGTAGTTTGACTGAGTGATTGACATGCTCAATAACATGGCATTACATGGACAACTCACTGGCTTTGGTCAAATTTATTCTTTATTTTCTATCCCTTATGTTGTTTGTGACAGTGCCATTTGGTTTCTCAGTGGTCTTTGTGCAAGACTGTAGGAAGCACAGTTGTGCTACACAGTGCTTCTGCACCTTTAAGAACTACATTGCTGCCTTTTTTGGCATCTTGCGTGTCATGAATTAAAACAATTGAACATGCAGATGTTTTCTCTATCTGTCTATCTATATATATATACGTGTGTGTGTGTGTGTGTGTGTGTTTATGTACAAACACTATGTATGTACGTGTAATGCATTTACAAGTACATTGTTAGTTTGAAAACACATTGTTTGTCATTCCTGGCAGTACCTGGGCTGAAGCCTGGCCCTCTGCCCTGGCTTTTCTCAACAGGGTCCCAGTGCCTGCGCCAGGGAAGGAGTGTTGCATCCTCAGCTCAGCCTTACCAAGGTTCTGGCTGCTGTGGTAGCCATTGCTGGTGTCCTGATAGCCACTGTCCGAGTATGAATTCATCTGATTTGAGCTGCGAGAATTCCCCACAGACCCTGAGAGAGAGAGAGATAAAAGGTGTGTGATTGAATGACGGTATATGAGAGACAAAAATGAAATGCAGAAAAGGTGAGGCGAGAATAACAAGAGACAGAGAACTCATCAATGGTTTCATAATAAATACGACCTTTACCTATTCAGCCTTCGTAAAGCTAAATGCCACATGAGGGGGAGAGATGTGGTGTGGTGGGGGGGCTGTTAGCATGCATCACTCTGACAGTCGAAACATCAGCATGGAAAAGGTAAAATTGAAAGATGACACAGTGGCCTGCATCCTCAAAACTTCAGTAAACAAGGATCTAAGAAGATTGGGCAGCAGAAGATGGAGAGATTGCAATAACAGACCCTCACTTTCATGGAGGGAGGACTGTTCTGGGGAGTACAGAGACACCTGCTCTGACTCGGTCCTGATGTGGTAGCTGGGCGATTGAGAGCTGTCAGGCACCAGGGACTTTGTGTCCCCCGGAGCAGATGGTTCTGGAAGGGAGACACAATAGTGCAGGAAGAGTTCTGAATCTGAAGCAATTACAGCTTGGTCTTTAATTAGTTTAGACTTTAATGAAAAGATTACGATAGTCATTTGCTAAAACATTCAGACCTGAAAAGTCTGTAGAAATGAAAAACCTTACCAATTTAAATTTCATTTTTTTTAGTCTTGCATTTTTATTCCTCACTCGCATCCTGTTGTAGACAGGACAAATAATTTTTTTCATTATCTTTCTGTCCGTATCTTCAAAAAAAAAAAAAAAAAAAAAAAAAAGGAGTTTCAGGCCCATTTTTTATTAAAACATCAAAGGAAAAAGGAAAACTGATAACTTCCACGGTGTTTTCATAGGCCATTTTATTTTACTTTATTTATTGGTAAATAATGAAACAACTAATGAAGTGTTTGCTCCCTTCTGTTCCAGTGTCTCGCAAACAGTGTTGTTTCAGACCAGAGGCTTTTTATTCAGAGCCTTGACTATTTGATAAATGAGATGCCAAAAAACAGAACAGAACAACACAGAGGAAGAGACGGCGATGTGAAACACAGGGGTCCCTTTTCTCATCCCGTTTAAGAGGAGAGTTTTTTAATTTCATACCTCCATAGGGTGACACTCACAATTAGCCATCTCAATTAGCCATCTTTTTTTTTTCCTAAATGGGGTTGTTTATTTTCATCTGTATCATAAGAGAGTTATCAGTTTTACATGTGTTACCTTGGTAACTTCAGCAGTCTATTAATCCTGTGTCCATACATTTTCCTGTCTATAAATGACACAATTATATCTACTAGTGTTGTTTGGTTCACATAGCACCGCATCACCCACACAGATAATCCTCTGTAGCCCACAAATGTCAAACCCATTTATTTCACAATAAAGTTTTAGTTGTTTTCAGGATTTTTAAAGAATAACTTTAGTTTGCCACCTTGACTAAAAGACTGGGGATAAAAAAACAAAAACAAATGTGCAAATTAATTGAGCTGAGTTGTGTGAGCATCAGAGTCAGTGAGTGACGAATCCTGACAAAATCTATTGCTACGATATTTCATTTTACAATGTGGTAATTTAGCGGTCGTTGACTGCTTTTGTGATTTCTGTCGTTACGGCTTATAAAAATCATTTACTTACGTGTTAACTTTTCAAGCACAATTGCTTAGAATGCTAAAATAGAAATTTGATAAAAATGTCAATCTACTCAGACACTTGTCAACCACTCACACACATACTCACACCTATGGACTATTAAGGAGAGATCAATTGGATGTCTTTGGAGGTGGGAGGAAGCTGAAGAATCGAATCTGGAACTATCTTGCTGTGAAGTGACAGTGCTACCCACGACGCCTCACATTACTGAATATATAGATTGATTTTTCTTCAAAATGACATGGGCTCCTTCTTGAACATGATGCTAGTATGTTTAGCTAACATATCTGAGAAATGCTAGTTGCATAAAAAGAGACGAGGAATTAAAACAGCTGCAGAGAGAAAACTTTTATTCTGGCATGTGTCTTCATATCTCAGGGGACGAGAGTTCTGAATGAATTGACATTTCCCGGGTCTAAAAGCTTCGTTTCCACAGTGAGAATTCTATCCCAAAGTCTGACGGTGTAGGGCCATATAGTGGCCCACGAGGTCCCCCAGAGCATGGCCCATTATGCACGCTACCATACTGCATTTACATTGGAAGAAAGTAAATTATCCGATCATCATTATCATTTATCATCTATGGTACAATTAGAATTCAATAGAAAGCAAAAATGGTGATAGTGCTTAGAAAGGGCCTGTTCAAACATTCATCAAATGCACTCAACAAGGAAGCAAAAATGTTCGCAGGGCAAATGTTCAACTATAACTCCCTATGGGTGCTTCTGGCAGGATCGACAAGAAAAGATAAATGACCATTACAGAAAGACCACGCAATTAATAAACCATAAAATCCATTAGTACATTCAATTAATCTGTTTGAGAAATCTGCTGAAGAAAGATGTGAACTAAACGAGCAGAAAGAGACCCTGAGGATCCACAAACCACCATCACAAATGGTGCGTGTGCATATGTTTGTGCTTATACTGTACGTGTGTGTAGTATACTAATAGTGACAGTGATATTATGCTTCAGTAGAATACAGTATAGTGCAGGAAGAGAATGAATAAACACTTGATGGATGTTAGCTAACTTTTGATAAGACGCACAACTACGGGTCACTTCAAACAAAGAGAATACAGTGTGAATTTTGAATCCCAGAAGAAGTAGTTGGACCTGTATCCATTATGTCATTGCAATACTCTGTAATATAGATACTCATTGGGAACACTGATTTGTTGATTCACACTAATTGTCTGACAAATATTTCACCAAACCTGATTCTCGTGTTATCCCAGGTCTAGTTACGGGGTGAGGTGGTGTGTGAGAGAGTGTAGAGTGTGATCATAACGCTTACACCAATGACAAAAAGGGAAATGTAACTTTGATAAGAAGCAACATATCAAATCATTCAAGCATTCTAGTTGACATACCTGCAGTCCTCCAAGGTAGGGACTTCTCAGATGAGCTGTGGCAGGAAAAAGAAGATAAAATAGTGAGTATTTTATCTTCAAACCAAAAGCATCCCAATGAAATAAAGACTGAAATCATCTGACGAAAAATGTACTGTAATTGTGTCATGTACTGTTTCCTTAGGCGGGGTCACAGATGATTATCATTGCATCTGACATTAAGTAGTTACAGTTTCAGGGTACACTGCCTACAATCAGACTTAATGTTTGTAACTCATATACAGTAAATCCATTCATGTAATCTGTGTTTAACAAGACCTAATGGTGAAAGCTGTTTTTTTTAAATTCCCATAAATTATTAATGTGGAACTATAAGTTTTTACTTAATATATAATGGTTATTAATATGTGGAACCAGAACACCCATGCATCCCATTAGATGCATGATTGGTGTGCATTTTATGGGAGCTGAAACTGATCACAGGTAAATCAGAAGTAGGGGGATCATGCAAACAGTGTAAAAACTCCTGACATCCAAATGTAATCCTGACCTGAAAGACACAGTATATTCCATCACAGACAGAACCTCAAAGAGATACTTGCTCTCAGGAGAATAATGCAGCAGAGTAATGTTCTAGGCACATAGTGATTGGACTTTGTGACTCCCACTCAGCCACAACCACTGAGGATACTGAGCACCAAACAGAAACGATCTAGCAATGTGCAGTGATTGATGATGAATTCTCTGGGTCAGAGCAGGAAAATTCCCAATCACACATCCAGTAGACAGTAGACACCTGCCCTAAATTGTGCTTCTGGTCTCATTTGGAAAAATGTCTGGAGCATCATAATGATTATGAAATGTCTATAAATTTGATGGAAGACTCGCATGTCAATAAACAAGGGTGTCACATACCTAAAACAGACCAACTAGCCTCAGAATATACTTCATTTACATGCCTTCAGATTTCCTTTGCATTTGAGCATTTCCCCAGCCACCACCACATCAAATTATTTATAACTCAGATAAGAGAATAGTCTCCCTTCCTTAATGTTGTCAGCATCTAAAACAACTCCAGTCTAACCTGATTAAAAACAAAAGTACAAGTGTTCTCTGTTTTGATGAAACCTTCAAAAAGGAGCCTCAAATAACCTGCAAATCTTTCAATTTTAAATTTTTAAATTACATTTCACAGTGCAACATAAACCTGGATTGGAAACACTTAAAGAAAAAGAAAAAAGCCTTAGTGAGTGACACATAATATACACAAAATCTTGGTAAAGTAGTATCAATAGCCAACTGCCTTTGAGTTTTGACAAAACTTGACCAGTAATTGATCCAATTAAAAGGAACAGTTCTACAAAAACTACTGTACTTGTTAGACCTAAACATTTAAATGAAGAACAGTCATGCAGTGGCATCCTATGAACAACTTACATTTGAACCTTTGTATGCATCTATGAAAGCACTTTCTGACCAAATGACAGGAAAACCCATTCACTTCACAAAGTGCCACTTTCCCTAGGTTGTTTATTACAAGACGCAGAGATCGAACAGGGGAAGTCTTTTCTTTTATTATTTTATCGATACAATTACACATCTGATGGTGAAACTACTGCTATTCATCTAACTAAGGTGACATTCAATGAGTGTTAAGAGGCACAGCTATCAGAATTTTAATGAGCACATGGCAATTAAAAAGAGGATGTTGTGTGAGTTGTGCTCCACTGAACCATGGCAGATCAAGTAGACGATTGGCTATGTTATGGAGACTGCCTGGCTGGGTGAAGATAGTGTAAAGTAATTGCAAAGCAGATGCTGATAAACAACTGGCTTGACCCTGGCAGGACACTTTTTGTCCCATCATTCCCTTTGTCTGGGGGCTGGTCACATCTTTCAAGAGAGTTGCCAATCACAAAGGGTCTGGTCAACTCTAAAGGTGTTACAAAATGGAAAGCCTCCAATCAGAACCCTGGAAACGTGTTGTACCGCTGCTGTCATCCTGCTGAGCTATTGAACACAGCTGTGACCTCAGTAGCTAACGCTAATCCCCATTCATACACAAATATGCAGGGACTTGTCTTCTTAGTTCAAAAAAGGTGTCAAAACACTGCTGTTACATATGCTATTTTAAGTCCATGGGAGGAGGCGCATACATGCCGGTCCCCAAGAGGGTAAAGCAGTTCCATTTACATTTACTTTGTTGTTGTGATTGTTTATGTTGTCTGGTGGAATCCCGCTCTCTAAGGCCCAATCCACACTATGCCGGAATTTTTTGAAAACGCAACTTTTTGAAAACGTATCGAAAACGATTTGCGTCCACACGACAGTGTTTTCAAAAAAATCTCCATCCACACGTAAATGCATCAGTGCGTTGATCAACACGTGTATACGCAGAACAACTCCGAGAACAACAGGAGAGAGGACTGGGACGTGCAGAAATTCACGGTGTTCCTCCTGGAGGACGACCTTCATCACAGAGTTCTCCAGAGTTATTTTAAAGGTGTCTTTCTTTTTTTCTTTATCAAGAAAGAAAGAAAGAAAATAGAAAGAAACAAAGAAACAAAGAAAGACAGTAAAGGACAGTCACTATTAATATATACTGTACATATTCAAGAGTCACTGACACTACTTGAGAAAATAAATGACAAACACACAGAGATCGTCTTGGGGCCCTATGTTTTTCATTTTGGAGATATTGTGGTGAAATTGTTTTAAGCCATAAATAAACATCAACAGACGGCTGCTGCCAAGCCTCTCAACTGCCAGTGAATGAAGTCAATGAGCTGAAGGCTGCACAAAACAGCCAATGCTGATTGGGACCGGTACATTAAAAAATAATTAGGGCAGACATCGGATTAAGTTAAGAAAGATTGCCTGGTTGTCTTGTTTGCATTCTCAAATCATCAGTGTGTACTACTAGATAACCACAGGTAAGCAAGAGTCTCCAAATATGATCAATCAATGTAACAGAGACCTTTTTGATAGCACTATAAACCCCATAATCTGAAGTAAAAGGAGAGAAAGGACAATGACATTCTTATCCTGAGTGTAATAGGTAGGCACTTTTTGCAGGTATGTGGGCTGGAGTGAATGGATGTACAGTGTAAGGGCACAAGACTCATCAATATAAAGCTGGAAGAGATTGGACCGCAACAGCTTCTAGACATAGAATCTAGACATATCAAATGTAGCGAAGCCAAATTAAAAATAACAGCATCTTTAAACCAGCATTGTTGTTTGGTTTGGCATTAAGTCTTTAGTATGTCAGTAAGTCACCAAAGTAACTGAGACCTTTAACAATATGATCTCACTTTACATAAAAGACTGTTCATTCAATCATCATCCAGGGCAGGGGTTGTTGTAGAAAAAATTGTGGTTCATGACCCAGCTGATTTAGCAAGTTAATTTCATCACTATACCTTTATAAAAACGCCCTTACACATAATTAATACTTAACATAGATACAAATCACTGAAGCAGTGATTGACAAATCATTATGAAAACCCTCACAAAAATGCATCACTTTGCTGTGATAACACCACTCTTGGTCAGGACAGAAGCAAAAGAGCAAAAACAGCAAAGTACAATCCCATTAATCGTCCCTGAAAAATATGACCATTAAGCAATCTTTTAAATGTCACAGTCTATTAACCTCTATTGTAATTTCCCTTGCCATTTCAAGGAATTACATTTTTAATCAGGTCTAGAAGATGTTTCACATATTACTTGCACAACAAGTACAACTACAGTTGAAATGGTGATGCATGACTGAATGTTAAAAAAATTTAGCTTTCTGTGAAAGTGCAGAGCCTCATCAAAATTATGTCTCTAATTTTTTAAACCTTGATTATTCAGATTTATAGAACTTCTACTAGTCAGTGTCAGTCACACTTCCTGTGTTTCACTGTGTCTACCCTCTGCACCTTTAACAAATGACAGTGAGGTAAGCCATCAAAGTTGTGTGATAATACAAGGCTGATGTCAACCCACTGGGATATTGTACCGAGGTATTGAGATGTAAGAATGAACCTGACTTGTCTGAGACGCAGCTGACAGGCCAGAATGTGTGGTCACTGAAGTGTGATGATCAAGCAGCCTACTGTTGTAGCTGATCAAGTGGGAATGAGTTCCCAGAACAAATTCAGAAGTGCCACACTCTTTTCACACTGACGGTAATGCTTTACTGAGCAAACAACAGTCGGGTATCTGGCATATTCACAATCGCATACACATGCTATCACTGAAAAACATAGGCTTGGTATTTGTTAGGCAAATATATTCTCATTTCAGCTTAACTTAAATTGACTTGAGTCAGCTATTCAGGTCAAACTCTCCGCTGACGAGAACAAATTATAGAAAGGATAGACCGATTTCATCTATTTTTTGACAACAGGACATGAAATGATTACATTCACCAATCGGATTTGAGCATGCTGTGTTGCTTTAACAATATGCCATAAGGTGGAATGAATGGAATATGGACACTGTTGTGAAGGATGAAAAAGCCATATGTTAGATAGTACTGTCTGTGTGAGCTTGTGTATGTGTTCTCATTACCTACTGCTACCAGAGCCTGGTGACTCGGCCCCGAGTCTGCATCTTTCCAGTTGACTGGCCACAATCTGCCTCTCAACTTCCAGCTCCCTGGTTAGACGCTCAAACTGGAGCTCCTGCAAACAAGCACAGCAGAAAAACACAGTATTGAGGGACGGGACAACAATCTCCTCAGAGAGAGCGTCACACACTTCTATTGAAAGATATGATGAATTTGAAATCACTAAGAGAGGGGCTGGCTGACAGTCTGACAGCTTACTTCTACAGTGTTATTCTTCATCATGACATGTAGGTTAATGACAAAAAAGAAGCATAGGGCAACACAAACAAGATGTTTGCTCAAAACTTGCTTGTAAAGTAGACGCCATATACATTCTCATACATAAAACTGTAAAGCAGACACATATACAGGCTGTATGAAACTGCTTTTCACACCACATGGAGACATAAGCACCAATTCAGTGGGCGACATTTACCTTTGGTAGCCCTGTTTTTATGGTAGTTGAGCAGAAATCAGCATTTGACCAATTATCCAACCTTTGGCTATTACTTGCACAGTTCTCTTGCTGCAAGGGCTGCATCGTGACACTCATAAGACACACAGGGTCTTCTGTATACACGCATACATACATGTATTTACAAGAGTTGGACATACTTTCTCACTCTCCCATACCATTGTCATAGTAGTATGAAAAGGATATGAGCACCAGCAGAAAAAAAGCCTCAGTCAACCTAAATCCTTGCTGTGCTATCTGAAGCTGTCTCTTGTAATGCCCATTACCATGGTCAATTACATTCACAGGCAGCTGCACACACTCACGGACACAATTGTGTCTCAGCTTCTACTGTGACCCGTCTGAAGAAGTTTAGTCACTCTGCAACACTGAGGCCAGCCTATTTTTCACACCTCCCATCCACTGTTCCCTGAGGGTGCTCTGAAATTTTCCCCTCACACTTTACACATGCTCTTTTCACCCCACCTCCAAAAACTGGTTTACACTCCACTGCTCTTCTCTGCCTCAGTGAAATATACGTATGGGTTGACTGTAGTGAGACGTGGGATGCAGGAGAGAAAACTATTTCCTTAATAAAATGACAAATAATCACGTGAATGGGATGCCAGTGTGTAGCATGACTTTTCCTGATTACTTTTGGTGCTGCGCATGAAGATTACACAGACCTTCCCTTAAAAAATGGCACTGATATGAATATAGATGGACATAACAATATATTACACAACATAGTACACACATGGGTGTACACGAATGAAACAAGAAGCCTGCAGCTCAAAATAAGTATCAAAACAAATATTAGTACTGCTTTACAATATTGAAAGTCAATCCACTGACAACATAGTTCATAACTTGACCACATTTTATTCTGCCCAAATCAACACAGCTACTCTGTCTGACTGATCAAATGCCTTTCTTGTAGCTGCGCCTCGGTGATGCAAGAAACGTTTAGTTTGCATTAGCATCAACTTGACACAGCAAATTCAGCTCTAGTACAGCCGGTACAAGGCGATATTGCTTACAAAGTACTATAAGAAAACAAAAAAGTACAATAATTCAACTCCATAGGTCAGAAATCCCATCAAAAAGTTTAAAAGCTTGGTGCTTTCGCATACAATTGTATGAAATAACTCCTAGCCACATAATAACAATCTAATATGTTTTTAAAAGTGTATGTAGAAACAGTAAAAGTAAAAGATTAGAACAATGAGAGAGATTTAAAAAAAAAAGAAAAAAAAAGAGACAGATTTCATTTGATTTTGAAAATCAGGTTTATTCATGAAGGCCAAGTAACAAGATAATCAAGTTGACACAAAATCCAAAAGACATTCCCGCAAAAGGGAATTCAAATCTCACAAACAAACAGTCAGAGGGAGAGAGATAGAGAAAGAGAGAGAACAATCACATTTAAATACAGATCAGTCTCGCTGGATGTGGACCATTAGGTCATTTTGTGATTTAAATTATACATAAGTGCAAATGGGATTAATAGAGCATAAATCCACACAGACGGCAGTTTCATCTTTCATGTGTAAAGCAGTTTGAGGGAGTATGAGGGACTGATTTAAAATTCAATGAGAAACAGATGAGGTATTTTTTTGTTAAACATTATTGTCTACATATCAAAAATGTTGCTGCATTACAGGATTTTTTTTGTGGGAGGTGGACTGAAATCACATTGGATTCTGGTCTCATCTTGAGCAGTTTACCAAAAACAGGAGAGTTTTAACTTTTGTCATTTGAAAGTAGATTCTATTTTTCACTTCCCACTCTATCTGCAGGGAGTGAGTTCCAGTCAAAAGCAGTTCACTGTAATTACAACAGCAGTTGTGCATTGTCTGTGATGATCTGCATCTGCCATGTTCTATTTTGTCTTTTCCATACGCTCCTGACTTTTGTTTTATTGGTTTACTTTTGTTTATTGGTTTTCAGTTCATGTACTTTTTGTTTTGACATCACTGCCACGTTCATTATTCTTTGCACCTGGTTTGTTCTCCCTTGATTGTTCCGTTTGCTATTTAGCCAATCCGGGTTTAGTTCCTTCTCAGTGTTCACACTTGGTTAATTAGTTAATTATCAGCTCCACCTGAACCTCGTTTTGCCCCTTCAATTCTGTTAAGCGCTGTCGCAGTGTAGTTGATTTAGTCTTTTATGCCCCGTGAATGACCTGGACCTGTTTGTTGAATTACGTTTTTTGCCTGCCGTCTTTGTACCATCTTTATCCTGAACTTCTGGTTTAGACCCCTGCCTGTTCCTGACATTGGACTAATTAAAAGTTTATTATTAATTGACACCTTGACTCTCGCTCCTGGTTCCTTTGGAATCTGTAACATTGTCCTTACTGACTGCTGACTGGATGGGAAATGTACATCACCTAATGACCTATAGACCAGCCACAGGAAAAGACAAAAAAATGGATAAAAATGACCAAACTGTCTGTTGAGTGGTGATGATTTCAGTCAGAGGCAGAACACATAGAGGCTGTTTACTCCAAACACACAACTACCCTGTTTGGCTGTTAAGTGTAAATTTATACAGCGATCCCACACTCAAAGTCACGGGTAACACACAGTAATTCAAGAAAGACAGGTGGGTGTCATTCCCAAGTTATCAAATGTCAATACTCTGGGGTGTGATGTACCATTTTAATTTAAAAAATAACATACAAATTTTCAATGTAGTTGTCTGGGCCGAACAAAATGTTTCCAAACGAGTTAAATTTCCTGTTCCTACAAATGTCACTCTTGGCACAGATGATTTTTTACCTTCATTGTTTTGTGATGTAGGCATGTCATGTTGTAGGTTCAGTAACTTCAACTAATGCATCACTTCTCATTAGTGGTGCATACAACCACAACAAAAATAAACATCTTGTCTTTTTAAAAGCACAAAAAGTGAATGGCCTTGTGATTATTTGTACCTTCATATTAATCACACAACAAAGGGACATCTGTTGCAGACATATGGAGGTCACTGATGACATTCAGTACTATACCTAGAGTGGACAGGTGTCCTGCCATCATACCAACCCAAATGCCACAGTTATTTGAGGTTTTTTGGAGGCAGTCTGAACTGCACTTCAAGGAGTTCTGTCCTCTCCCTCACTTACTCAATTGACAAATCCGCAGCATCCCCTTTTTTTAAAAAAATTGTTCAGTCATTGTCTACGTTGTACTGATGTTGTTGGTTAAATAGTATCTCATATTCCAGAAGAAGGATTTCCATCTGTGATCATTGACACAACTGCAAGGAGGATGGAAGAATTAGGTAGGCTGACTCTCCAATCCTTTAGCCTGTAGGAAACATCTATGCGCTCTGGCATGCCAAGTTGACTGGTCTCTCAGATACCTGAAAGGAATGCTGCCTTAATTCTTTGCTCTGTCATCTGTCTTTTTCCAGCAAATGACATTAAAAACATTCTCTCACACACGTTGATACTTTTCTTATTCTCTGTGTTTCATTATGACGTTTATGCATTTGAATCCAATATGTCCATGAATACATAATGATGAACAGCATTGCTATTAGGGAAAATGGACCCTGGCCTACTGACACAAGGACAGGGATCACACCTGTTTTCAAGGCACATATGATGTAATGGAAAAAGAGTATTCACAGATCTGTCCAATTCTATTCTATTTTCTTGGCCCCTACATGAAAAGAGACTTTTTTTTTAAACATAATAATCAGACTGAGCACAGTACAATGACCATAAAACAAGGCCTATGCTTATTTAAAGAGTGTGGGCCCAGCCAGGTCAGTACCAGGATTAGCACAAAATGACAAGACAAGGACAATGGGTGGTCAGCTTTCCTGTACCAACAAGGCCCCTGATGGCTTTATTTGCTGTTACATTTGGGCTGTTGGGACTGATCTGCCCACAGTCCAAGAGCTGATTCAGATCCTGTCCTCTTGTGTCCTCAGATAGACCCTAAAGAAACAGATGAAACATGACAGCAGACCACGCCACCGATATACAGGCTACCTCATCATCTTTATGAATGCTGACAATACAAGACCCATCAGGCACGCCTGAAGGGACTTCTGCACACTGCTGGTTTGGTATAAAGATTGTGGTGCAATATCATTGGAAGGTTTGTTAAGAACACTGATGTACACATGCACTGAAAACTTGTGACATATATTGTCAATGTGGTATGAGTCAAGTGTTTAGCAGGAATGCTAGTTTCTGTACTTAAAGTTTGTTGGAAAAACAGTGACAGTGCAGTTCAGATAGTATACTGGTTATAACGTAAGCTCTATATATCAAGGCTAAAAGCTTCTAGTGGTCGGCAAGGGTTTTGATTCCAACTGCAGACTAATATTGGAAAATATCTTCCTCCAACTCCGACACTGTCTGCAACTTCTTCAGGTGTCTCTATCAATAAAGGCAATAACAATAATAACTTTGCGATCAAACATCTAGTAGGATATGAATTATTTTTCATCCTGATTTTATCACAATCACATCTTCTTTTTGACTACCCGTAGTTCTGAAAAACTTATTAATTTGTTAAACTTGGAACCTTTCCTAAGGAATGTCTGTGGTTTTCCTGGTTAACATTCAGTCGCTTCCAAACAAGCCAAGCTCATTAACTGAGATTAGACAGATTGGGTGTGATCCTAAGTCTCTCCAACACCTTTCACACACTAAGCGGTCAACCACTAACAGTTTGAACTTGTTTCCTTCTCTCAAAAGTTTAAGTCAGTCTAAGTCAGTTTAACGTGGTAGTCTACTCTCCTTTATAGGTTGCCATGTTTTCTCTGCTACAATTCTATATAGTTTAAATGTTCTTTTTTACAAATTTAGGAAATACCGAATGTGTTCAGAGCTCTGGGGTACGAAGGAAATATTGATTACATCAGCGTATACATACAGTATATCATCGCTGGCACATAAAGACACAAGTCTTAACCGTTATACATGCTCCTTGATGCCTAGTTACGTGTTCCAAGTATTCAAGAACACACACAGAATTCATCTGTATCTGGTGTGGATGCAAATCTGTCTAATTAGTTTACTACACAAGATCTGAGATGCCCCCTGTGGAACTGGTATATCTGCAAAAGAAGTTAAAGTCACCACACATGAAAGTTAGCACTTGGGCAGATGCATGGTTTTATACCTTATACATACAAAATCATGTGCCACCTATCCAGTCGGCTAGATTTGAATAAATGATGTATCACTGCCACTGGAAATTCTGAGTCATCTCCTTTATCTAATATCTAATCCAGGTATAAATCATCATCAACTTTTCCATGACGCTTTGAAGCGAATGATAAAATCCCATTATTGATTACAACTTTATTATGTATTAATAGCACTCAAGAGTCTGTGTTAAAATGGGTTTTGGGTCCGAACCAGTATATAAAGAGGTGTTTGCCCATTAGTGATGTTTGGGCCTATTTTGCTTTGCTGGAGTATTTTTAGAAGAAAAAAAAAAGAAGAAATACTGTATATTCATTCATGTACATGTACTGTCAATGAGGTCTTACAAGCTGCATTATGGGATACCTTTTCCATAGAGAGCCTAGTGCTGCACAGTTAGAGAATGACAAAAAAGGAAGAAGGATTTCTGCAGCATCAGGAACAGAAAAATTAGGCCTAAAGTGTGAGCTAAGCGAACAGGCCTCTGAACGGGATGTATGACTCGCACGCTACGCAATTACTCACACAAACTGTCACAAAGTCACCTTGTTAAAATACTCAGGTTTGAAGAAAATGGCTGCAGGGTCATGCCAGATTCTACAGAATTATAATAACCCCAAGTTAGAAAGGCATTTTAAAATACAGTAAAGTCGGTTTCTGAGAAAAGCTGCAGACATTGCCATGGGCTAATCAGAGGGGGGAAATTACTTTAGCACCCACAGCTGCAGCACATCTTTTCTACTGTATAAGCTGTTAATGTGGCAAGAGGCTTCACTCTCACTCTCAGATAATGGGGAAGCAAGTTTACAATAGAACATAATTTCCGTCAGGATTTCTACTGCGGCATTACAAGCTCTTATTGCAGGAAACTTGCAGGGCTACTATTTTTTGAGAGGAATAAAAAGTGACCTCTGCAGTTTTACATACAGACAGAATTTAAGGTCAGAGAACGATAACACTGCTGCAGAAGCTTTACAGTGCCTATCTAATTCAGTGCTGGCTTCCCATATCCAATCACGGGTCCCACTATGGTGACTTTACTTCAGCTGCTTATAATTCTGTGCCTTATACCATCACTGTAAGGAAGAGTCACAGCAAAGGCAAACATTCTACTTAATTCAGAGTCACTATAACCACCAAAAAAAAAAAAATAGCTGGATGTCCAACTTCTTTCCTTCTACTGTTAGTTTATAAGTATCTGATGTTCAGATGTTGTTGTTGATGTTGCAAATGTTATGTAGGTATGAAGTCTGTCGTAATAACATGTCCGAAACCCCACCCCAAAAAACTAAAGTTTATAAGTATCAAAAATAAGCTAAAATTTAAAAAAAACTATGGTTGGCACAAAAATGTTTCATGGGAAAGGTCTGAAGGTCTTGTATGATGTCCTGATGTTAGCCGGTACACACAATAATATCAATAACACATATCACTCCAAAAATAATTTTATGCTGGGGGTGTTTTAGATGAAACATTCTGCTGACACAGATGAAATCATCCTTTTCAATATATCTCAACACGAATAGGAGTGACTTGGCTTGAAAATGAAAATGCCATTAAAGAAACTGTCATTAGTGTGGTGAATGCTATTAAAAGAGTGTCTTTCTGATTAGCAGAGCAGCAGCTCTCACAAGAAAATGAAGTGAGACAAAGACAGAGGACAGTATATACAAGGGAGACAAATTTACATTTACAGTACTTGGGAGAATTTTTTCATTAATTTCACCATTTATTTGTTCATCCAATTAGGCGGTATTGACTCAGTTACAGACAACAACACATAAATTCCCATATCTGCAGCCCACGTTGGTGAGGTCAGACAGGAACAGGTAATGCAAGGAAATATAAAAGAAAAATGCCAGAAACCAGCTGAATGTTGCGGCTGATGGGCACCCAAGTTTAATCAAACCAAATGCCTTTATATTTGTGTCTCATTAATATTCACAGCATGACCCACATAATTACACTTCAAAAGTACATTTTATGCACCATTAGTAGTTCAAGTGGAACCCGCAATACGTGGCATCAATTTAAACTATTTCAAATTTAAAGCTCTGTAGCAGCGGACACACGCTATAAACACACTTAATAAAAATATTCTTTATTAAATATCAAGTGCTGAAATACTTATAGCACACAAATCCTTTCTTGGGCCATTTAAATCTCATACACTCCTGCAGAAAGTGTTTGAACAGAGTGCAACCTAGCCAACGTTATTATCTGATCATTAATGCTTTTAGGCTACCTGTAATATCCTGGAATCACAATCATTCAGCAGCTAATTTCGTATCTTTTCCCACATTTTTACATTTTATATCCACCAAATCCTTTAATTGAAGTTCTGTACCGGACTTGCTGTTATTTTGTGCAGCCACAAGATGATGATCCTTAATAAAATGTGATTATTTTGATGAACACCTAAACATTTGAGCAATAAATAAAAGCAACTTGCAAATAGAGACTCCACAAATACAAAATCAGTGCCATCATAAAGCTGTCGCAATCTGTTACCATACAGTTCCTCTGATAGATCAATAGAGTTGTATCACAAAAATATTGCTCTGGGCCAAAATCAGGAGAATAAGCAATCTTGTAGTGTCAATTGCAAAGACTACAACATGTGGTAATCTGAGGAACAGTCATTAAGAGAAACCAACACCCAAGACATCAATCACATCAGTGATTCCCCCAATCAAGTGGTCCTCCCTAACCCGACCAACTCCTAGAATCTGGTAAACAAATGCTCCCTGCATCAATAGATATTTGGAGTTTTAGGAAGTCATGGCTCTGAATGACTCAAATAGATCATATTGCGCTAGAATAGCCATTCTTGACGTCAGACTAGACACTCTGTTCTACTGGACAGAATATTGGACGATATGGATTGGTTGACATGCCCAAGGGCGTGGCCATCCCCAAGACGGAGTTCTTGGTAAGTCGTTCTTTTCAAAGAACGACTTACCGATGTATTCGTCTCAGACGTGAAAGGCCATACTCAGCCCTCAGCACGTGACCGGCCATTTGTAGGGTGTACACGTGTAGGCACACAGGCTGGAACCCAGGATGTTGAGTCATGCACGGAACCTCATCAACCTCCTGCAGATGGCTCCTAACCTACAGTGAAAAGCACGGTAAAGGTCATTTGAATTTCTAATTGTAAAAGTAGCCAAATAGAGACATAACTTTGTGGTTTAGCTGTCAGCTTGCTACTTGTGGTATCTCCAAACAGCAGATGTTTTCTACTTCTGTTGCCATCCATTCAGTGTCCACAGGAACACCTGTACAATAAATAGAAGGTGAAGACATCTCAAAATAGAGTAGATAAACGCACCACTGCAATATGGCTACATCAATTCACCATTAACCTGGTGTGATGTGACAAGTGTTAGCTCCGTGTGTCTTGTCACAGAGGACTGCCTCAAATATTTTGCAGCTTAGTAACGGATTAAATCAATGTGATATAAAAATAAAGTAACTTAGCAGTGAGCAGAAGCTAGCATTAGCCACATGGTAATAACTATCAGAACCACCATCAGACTTTACTGTCACTTATTGAAGTACAGGAACATTTTAGCAGTCAACACGTCCTTATATATACAAAATACAGAATAAGACAGATATGACATTATTACTGTGCGATAAGAGGCGGGGAAAAAAAGTAGCTACCGGACGATGCTCTGGTCCTGTGATGACGTAGGTTACAAAACAAAACAAAGCACAGAACCAACTAAGTAACTTTCACACGTACTAACCATTCAGAAACGTTCTGCTGCAGCCGCACAGTCGGTGTTTCTTCAAGAGCCTCCGCTTCTGGGTCCAACTCAGGGTCATAAATGTACGGCGACACAATGGGGCCTTCGAACGCCATAATGACAACAAATGTAATGCCGGTCAGTGTTTCCCCATTACGCTCTCCTTCAGAGGGGCGTGACCCAGGTGAAGGAGGCGTGGACCAGCGGAGCTCATTAACATACTACAGCTGGAGGCCTGAAATGAAGCATTTTGTGAGTAGCTCAGATGAGCGATTTTGAAAAGCTCATATTTAGGACCACAGATCACTTTAGGTCAAAATATTTGGAATACAGTCTAGTTGGACATCTGGCAGCTGAATGACATTAAAGTTAAAAATACATAATATGGGACCTTTAAACTTCCCCCCTGGCACATGCAAGTCCAATGATGCACAACTCTTGGTTCCCAACAACTGGGTCTTCTGTAAGCCGAAGACAGCCGTAATGATGAGTTATAATGATGATGATGATGATGATGGCAGGAGTATTAATAGGCATGTTATATGATGATGTCCCAGAGATGGATTCAAAACAGTGCTACCACTTGCCAAAAACACCACTGCTCCGCCATCAAGTCAAATTAGAATTTCCTCCTTTCTCAAGTCCTTTCCATTTTCCTTTGCATTGACAGCCTCCTGCCACTGCGCTTGAGAGAGCCATTCCCAGGTGACAGCCTCTCTGATTCTGCCTCCCTCCATCATGCTCACACTCCCACTTCTGTCCTTTTCCCTTTACTCACCACCCTCTGCCTCCTACTGTATCTGAGCATTTTGTCTTTCCTCTGTATATCTGAGCACTCTCCTTCACCTGCATCCCTCCCCTCTGAAACTGTCTCACTCTTGTTCTGCTGCCCCACGGGGTAATTGCTCGGAGCCAGGCTTCCATTTTTATGACTATAATCGAGGCCAGAATGCTTATGCCTCTAGATTTCTCCTTGCCTGTGACTGAGCAGCAAGGAGAGGAAGGTAGATAAAACCCTGAGGAGTGGAGAAAATCACTAGTCGATTGTAATTAGAGTCCTAATTTCACCTATGGAGGAGGAATAGACACTACATTGGCTGTAGAGAGAATTCAACCTTTCTGCTGCACTTCTGGCATGAAATACATAATGAAAAAAAAACAGTGCCTAAAAGCTTTGCCCTGGTCACAATTTTTAACTCCTTAATCTGGGTTGCTTGGACTAAGATTATTCTGGCTTCATTAAAACATGAAGAACGCTTGCTTTGGTATCCCTAGTGGCTATACAGTAGTTTCAGCTAACTCATCAAGCTTTTAAGTGGCTGCTGGAGTTGGTCCACTCACAGCAAGGTCAGCTTCAAGGCTATGCAAAGAAAGCTGGGTTCTGCCTGTATGTCTGTGCCTATTTTGGATGGAAAATGGTCACAGACGCCCCATTCACACTGCTTTCAATGCAGGCCTGATGAGCCTTTATTTTTGTGTAATGAGGTGTCTGTTTGTTCCACCTCTGTGATTGCAGTGGAGGTGGTCACAGCACCAAAAACGCATATCTGTGTGACCGCAAGGTGGAATGGCAGAATGGGACACTGATGCTTTTCCATTTTATGCACGTGGCCAAAATTGTAAAACTTAAAACGCACCCAGCAGTATTCAGCAGCTAACTCAAAGAAGGTCTACAAACTGGGAAGACAGCACAATGTTTCTGAGTTCCTTGTCATCAGATTAGAGGACATGATCTACCTTTCTGTAACAAGGGAGTACTGTACATCTTTTTTGTTAAATGGAATGGTTGCTGGTTTTACACGATGCGTAAAATCACACGCTGGAGCAATACTCCTACATTGTGTTGTTTAGTGCAAACAATTAAAGGTGTTGTAGAGGTGCTGCTGCACAGTTTCCGTGCAAAAGAGACTTTGGTATAGTTCCAGCCACGAAAAAGCTGGAGACAGAGTCTTCAGATATGATGGACTCAAAGTGGAAGTGAGAGACAAAGTGTTGAAATGCCACAACAAGTCTTAGTAAGTGAGCCTTTTTTGCTTGATGTATGGTTCATATAGGCATGTCCAAGCAGAGCATACAACAGCATTACTCTGAGGGCAAAGACTTATAAATAAAGAGGGAAAACAAGCACACCAAAAACAGCTTTTCAGGACACCACAGCACCACTAAGACTGCAAGGACAACTATGATCACAAAATTCCTTTCATGTTGTCAAGAGATCTTTCCTCAAGACAGGAAGCAAAAAGAAAAGCATATTCCTCCTCTGACCTATTCAGGTGAAAAAGTTTACAACCATGAGAACCAGGTTGTGATGGAAAAGAAGAGGTTCATAGAATGTGTTATCACAGCGTTGAAAGTGTTGATAGCTGTTATGAACGACCTCACTGAATCACAGTCATCATTTTAATGATCAATTTAATGGCACATATTTTATCGGACACTGTTTTTGGGAAGGCATTCAATTTGCATCAGATTTGTTTGCTCAAAAAATCGAGGGAAACCAAATTTACAGCGAAGAAAAATCCTTTTCTGTGAATGAAGACCAAAAAGCAGACAAATAGTATTTCATATTAGTGCCATCTCATGTGGTTGTCATGACTCCACTGAGAGGCGGCAGTATCTGAAATCCTTGTCAGATTACATTAAATCAGTTATACTTTCAATTAAAATTGACCTTGACAGAGCATATAACTCAAAACTTTCAGTTTCTACGACAACTGAGGGAAAGAGCTAGCTACCGTAATTCTCATCAGATTTTATGACTGATTTACAACAAACAGGAAGAAGAGTGTGAACAAAATGATAGGTAGGTGTATCAGTTCAGGTTCATGCTATGGACTGACATGCACATAAACTAATATATAGTATCCAAATATTGTCAAAATGTCTTTAGTCTTTGAAATAAAAAAAAAACTTAATTTAAATTTAATTTAAAGAAAATTTCCAAGACAAACTGGAGGTTGTAAAAGTGGAATCCACAAAAACACACATTTTGACTGCAGCCTACTATACCTTCCATTATGACTTAGATTTTAAACTACCACCATATGAAATCAATTATTATTAAAACAACAATAATGAAATACCAACTGACAGAACATTTGTTAAAATTTTTAAGGTCATGAAAATGGGCCTGAAAACTAGCATGACTGATTCTCCAAATAAAATTGTGCAGAAATAAAAAGATTGATATCTAAACATTTAAAGATGCTCTGTAGTAAACCATCATGGAAGACATCCAGATGGTGAATCAGTGCATTAAAGAGACAGAGAATAAACAATAAACTCTAATAACCAGGACTTAGAGCCCAACAGAATAAAATCCTTAAATTAATGCCAAAACAGAAATTGTTAGCAGTCAGATGAGAAGAGCAATGAGATCAAGTAATGAACCCACAGGGAGAATGGAATTATAAACTGGTGAATCTGTCCTTGTTTGGGCATTTGGGCAAAGCCTGTGCAGCTGGAACGACAACAGTGACAAGTTTGGAAAGATACAGCAGATGAGTAAAATCAACAAAGTCAAGACTGAATGAAGCAAGCGAAATGGAAATCATAATGTAACGTTTGAAAAGGGTTGAACATAAAAGCCAGTAGAGTCAAATAAACACTTACTTAAACCCCAGGCATCACAAGCCCCTGCCCTAGCTGCAACCACAGTGCATCAAACTAGCATATTTCCACTGACAGTGAGATCCCTCGAAGGTTTGCTTCTCAACAATCACAGGAAACCCTCGTGCAAGCAAGCACAAGGAAAAAGCACTCACACAAGCCATCGTCTGGCTACCTCCATCTTTTTGCTCTAACTCACCCTCTGCTTTGCCTCTCCAATTCTGTACAACGATCATTTTACAGTCTGCAGTCGTTAGCAGGAATCCCCTCTGAACTGAAACAAAACTCTAAAAGCAGCAGCAGGCAGGTTTCCCGCTCTTCCTGCTCGCCTGCATAGATCTGCTCCAACCGGACAGGCAACTCAAGTGCACTCTGAGGAAGGAAGTAACATCGACAGGTGCTACCTCCTTCCTTCATTCTTTCCTTCCTCACTTACACATGTAAACAATGTGCACTTTTGTGCAATAAACCAAAACGAGACTTCTGTGAGTCATTTGTTAATAACTACCAGACTTTATTTAATTAATCTCAACCTTGTTCAATTAAAGTGTCATGTCACGGAAGGGCATTAACATCATTAATAATACTAAAATGAGATATAAAAAGTCAAAATTTATGCTTGGAAGATACTTTCACCACTCTATATGTAAGTAAGTTATAACTTTCTGCTTTGTGTTCTGTGCCGCAGAGTTATACAATTACAGTGACAACAAGGAATATAATACAATTTCACAGGAGGATAAAAGTCCATCTACTTTAACTGGAAGATTTACTTTTAGTAGGATGTGTGACTTACCAGACACTTTAGCATTCCTGTCCTCCACATAAACGCTACATAAAAGCTTTAACAATGATATGAAAGATGTAGCATTATGCAAAGGGATCTTAGTGAGGAAAGAATGGGAAGCGATATGCTACCTGTTCTTTGACGGAGGCCAGGATGGTGTTGGCTGTTCTATCAGCCTCCATGTTGCGGCCAGTGGAATGGTCGCGGACAGTCAGCAGAAGCCCCTCCTCCGTCACTGGGCTCTGCTCAGGAGCTGGCATTCCTCCTGTGTGGACACACACACACACAGACACACAAACATGATCTGGTCACCACAGACACTCTTACAAAAAAAGAAATCCCCCAAAAAACAAAACAAACAAACAAAAAAAAACGCTCAGTATCGTATGAAACTGTGCAAACACACCAGACTCCTTGAGTCAACCACTCCCCGATGCACCCAAATGAGTGACTATCAGTGGTCATGTGCCACCACAACCGGCAAAACACACACCCACACACACCAGATGGCCCCAAAGACAAAAAGGATGTCAATGTTTCACGTTTGTGACAGTGCAAATCAATGCCATATGGCCTTGAGACAACAGAGCTGTTACAAAATTATTTCTGTATCTATTACAAATGCAAGCTTGCTGAATACAAACAGAATGAAAGTCAACACTTCTAGAGAAGGAAAAAAGAATACAAATTTAAATGAAAGCCCAGACCAGCACCATAACATGTGTCTTTTTCAACACGAAGAACAGCAAACATGTGCTCACTGTGTATAGGATGTAGCGGCAAGTGAGGATAGGAGTTTGAAAACCTCCAAACAAAAAAACCTGCTTGAAAGAATAGACCAAATTCCCCTGCCTCTTTCCTAGTCTGTAACATCTAGTCTTTGATTAAACTAATGGTATCGTAGTAATCATCACATATTTATTGGCAGGCAATTGAACGAACTGCAGGAGGATTTACATCATAGTCTTTCATTTGGATGAAACAATATGATTTTTACTGACTTCAGGATTACTTTCATCTCAACAATATGAAGATCAAGACCAATTGCTTTTATATATTGTGACCAACTTCACTGAAGCAGACTAGATACAGTCAAGGTCATGCATGTTGTGTTGAGAAAATGTTCTTAAAAGTAGAGGAATTGTATGTATTAAAATCATCAGGACTTGAAGTAAATGGTCATTTAAAACATACCCCTACAGCTAGCATCCAAATATTCTTTCCATTAAAGTGTTTATTTTATATTTCTAATGCTCAAAAATCCCAGCCCGAGGGTGACCTGCTGTTCAGTAGCTTTAACAAGTGAGAGTGAGAGTCTATTTTGTTCTAAAAGAGATCATTCTAAAAGGGTTAAAAGGTCAAACGGTGTTATGTATAAGCACTAAATTTGAATCTGTCTGCGCACACACAGAGACAAATAAGGACTCATTTAGCTGACGCTGACAGCCAGTTTGTGTGAGCTGGTTGGCCTGTTTACAGTGAGAACGTAAAAGTTTTCAGCTGGGATAAGGCTGTTGGGGAGGAAGGGTGATGTATGTGGGAGGTCCCCAAGGCATTTTATGAAACATTACCCTGAGGTATTCTGAGAGCTTGTCACCATGGCTGTAAGAGCTGGGCCAGCCATGTGCCAGCCCCAGTGTTAATGACAAATAAGGATTTACTACTACCAAGAACATTAGTCCACACGGGATATTCTATGTAGCCTGTCAGTATCCCAAATTCCTTTCCTGTTCATTCACAGCATTGTAGCATACTGACTCCTACCCGCTTCCAAGGCAGCCTCTGAATCAATAACAAGGAACTTGATTCCAAAAAAATACACCAACAGGAAATGGGAAAGGCTGTTTGAGTTTGACAGAGCTCCTCCTCCCTAAATGCTGCACAGAGGACAACAGTCAACCCCGACTGACTGCAAATTCTGAAACTGACAGAAGCAGCCAAACTGGTCAGAGTTCTGCTTTCTACTTCAGTATGTTTTCACTGAAAGAGAAAGAATTACAAAGTGCCAGCATACAGGCAACTAATGATAATTTTTATAATCACCACAGACTAAGTATTAATAGAACCTTAATCTAAATATTGCTATTTCTTTACTGTTTGATAATACACACGTTCCATTAAAAATAACCTCCTAGACTGCAAATGAAAAACAAACAAACAAAAAAAAAAACAATTCTTCACAGCATGACCACATTTTGTATTTATAATCTCTTTGAATGGATATTTTTCTGCAGTCTAAACTTGACTGTGGGAAAGTGCACATTAAGCAGAATGTAGGAAACAGAACCACAGGAAAACATACAAAAAAGGTACAGTCATATTGTACCTATCATTAAGCAGAGAAAAAACAGTGTACTCGAGCCTACCTCTGTAATTCCCCATTTCGTCTGTTCCACAAAGATCTCACTCTGCTTAGCTTGGAGATACTAGCTTGTTCGAGTTAAAAGTGAAGACAAAGATGCTGCTGCAAACCTACCACAGTCCTGACAGCGCTAGGCTGACTGGTTCTTCAACATTTCTTTCTTTCCCTCCAAATGTTGAAGAGAAAACAATCTTGCTGTACTGTGCGGTTGTTAAAACCTTGCATGTCCAACCCTTCAGTGGATTGAACAGTGAGTTCAAGGCTGAACGTTAAGTGCGAAGCCTGGTCTCTTCAGATGTCAAGCCTGTCATTTGGTTATACCTGATGAACACGTTGTGTGGTTCCCAGAGTAAAGATGACCTCATTATGAACTCAAACAGGCACCTAATTATTAGCATTATGGTTGTTTCAGCTGACTGAGCAAAAATTAAATTCTATGTAAGCACACATGATCTCTGAACAAAGACAATGACAAAACAAAACTGATTATTAACAGTATTTCCTTCCTTATGTGTGGCTCCAACATTTCACTATAGAATAATTTGCAGCTCTTTTACTCAACACTCCTCGTCAAATCTCCCCTTTAAATTACCATAATCCTCAATGTCTCCAAGCCTGCCAAGAAAAGTCTTACTCCACCCTGACTCTTCGTGTCATGTGATCTGATCCAGTGACCTCAGAACCCAGCCACTCTTGAGCTTCTTAGTGAACCGCTTTTTCCAAGACTCGATCAAATGTAGTTCATGGAAAGAAGAAAATGGTAGTGAAACATATATGAATGTCAATTCAAGTTCTTTATACGCTTTGTGTCACCTTCCACAGCCAGGATGGAATACTTAAGTATATGTATTATTCTGCATCCATAAGAACGTCTATCTTGTCTGTTCAGAGCAATAGGACTGACAGTGCATTGAGAACCAGACTAACTTTTTAGACTGGATGCACTGATATGCCTGACCTTTTTATTTAGATGGACCAGTAAATAATTTAGGTGGACCCTATAATGCAGATTAAGTGTAACCTTTCCTGTTTTCTTAATTTAAGTAAATGCCTGTAATGGGGAAAAATGTGTAGATAAATATTTTTCTTCTTTATTTGTGCACAAGATGAAATCCCACTCGACTATTATGAAATAAGTGTTAACTAAATGTTTTTCATTTAAACAGTTCCATGTTTGCATAGCATTATTAGATTCTTTACTAATAGATTGACAGAATGAACAGGCTGAACATGGGTTAAATATACATCCTAAATTTAAATTTGTTTGTCAGAGCTGCTAAATGCCATGCAAACCAGCCATTAACAAGACATTCCTAGATTTCTGTGAGCATATATGAACTAAATAGCTCCCTGGAGCCCTAACAACCATCATCCACTATTATGATATCTCATATCCACAGACCAAATGAAACACTCGGTTTCCTTTAATTAAATCACTAATTTCATTGTGTGTGCACATTGGTGGAAATGTTTGGGATAAAATACAAAACTTACAACAAGATCAAGACATTTTTATGCAGCAGTAATGCTTAAACTTTTGATCAGTCGTCATTCAGGTTACTATAAAAATCAGACAGTAGCAAGAAGCATGGTTTTTCCATAATGCAAAGAAAAATTATCACAGACTTTAAAAACCCTAGGTGATGAAAAGATTTAACTGTCACCTCAATAATGCTTAAATCTAAAACAATTAGTAAAAACACAAAAAAGTAGTAATTACCAACATAAAACACCATTTACACAAAAACCACAAACATTAACAAAAGTAACATGTTGCAACATGAAACACTGCATATTAATTGCCCAGTTCAGTGCAAGGCACAATGGGAAATGAGAGCCATCACCACAGTGTGTTATCATGCAAGACTGTCAAGAGATGCTGGTCATGTCTCTGTTATTCTCCCATAGGTATTAACACAGGTGATTCCAACAGTATCACGGCTAAATAAAACTTCATTCAAGTACTTTTTGGGTTTCATGTACAAAAATAACTCCATGAAGTTTAATCATAGGTTGAATGCTCTATATGCAAAATTATAAGCAGATTTAAAGCCGAGCTAGATCGACAGTGATAAATCAGAATAGGGCGATCATGTGGCAAAGTGAGATTTTAAAGGTTATTATCCCAAAAAACCCCAAATAACTATTCATTGATTACCTTCAAGAGGTTCTGAGGTCCAGTCAAATCATCTGATTTTTTAAATCAAAACCGAAATGCTCTCAGACCCGTGTGACATAGTTAATCATAACTTATCTGGAGAGACCTAGCAGCATTATGCAGTCTGTGAGAGCAATAAAGTTCCATAACTTATCTCCCAGCAACTGTAAAAATGTCCAAAAAAACCTAAAAGGCTTTATTGTTCCTTTTGTGAATAAAATAGTGAATTAAAAATTGGAATAAAAAATTTGTGCTAAATCACAAAGCAGAATTTATAAAGATGATGATTTATTTCAGAAATAGTGATCTCTAGAACAATAATAACGGCAAAAAACACTTGATCAGGTACAAGTATGCGCATATGTTTTACATTAAGTCAAAGAATTCTGTTACAATTTCTAAGATCCCCTTTACACAAACTTTCAAAATAAACACAAGCTTAGATAAGGTTGACTGGAGCCATAACAAAGTAACTGACCTGAACTATTCAAGACTGTGGGCAACACAAATAAATCAATCTTCATGTAATAGAAATTACCCTTTACCTCAGAGAATACATTGATTATTACCTGCACAGTGTGACTACATTGTCATTGTCATTCCCAATGTGTATTACAATACACATTGAGAATTATTTTCACGAAACGTCAAAGTCAGAGTTAGAATAATTAACTCCTCACAAGCAAAAGTTATTATTAGGTGTTTCAATTTCTTCAGCCCTCAACTGTTGAAATGCTTTTCCATATTGACACACCCAAAAGAATGTCTCTTTATCCGGATCAGAAATACACTTGCATGCACACAAACACACACACAATCATTCTATTAATCATTATCCTGGACAAGCGAGAATGGCACTGCCTCCTCATCGCAGGTACACATACCTGTTCTTCTGTTGATGTGGGATTAAACAAGAGTAGAGTAAAAGTGTTGAATGGCGTGAAGACAATAATCCAACATCTCCACTTTCTCAGCCACAGAACATGTAACGTATATGGTTCAGAAAGCTATGCCATGCCTGCCGCCCACCTTGAACCTCACCCTGCTAGATGTTGCAATAACCTGAGGCCTTCAGCAGCATGTGTATCCACAGGGTAGGGCTTGTCAGTGAGTAAAGGCTGGAAACATTTTTCAGTTCATGCCACCTGAAAATAGACAGGGACTAATGCCACACAGTGCATGCATACTTCATAAGATTCTGATTATTTTGCAAGATGTATTTACTCAAAGATGACATGGGGAAGATGACCACAGACCAAATAATCCATGCTTGAATTGCAGCAGTAAAAACACGAGAATAACTTTTGAGTAACCATTTACTCCCTATTTATATCATTCACCCTCTAGACCAGTTTTCCCCAACCTTCTTTGCGCCTATGGTCAGACAATGTTTTCACGTACAGGCCTTTAAGGTGTGGCAGGTATATACAACAAATAAACTATATTTACACCTGACTACCTTTCTGTACAAAATAACAATGACACCAAACAATAATGATATAGTGTCATGTATCAAAAGTAAGGAGCTACATTGCTGGAATTTAAATAGGTATGCACATATTTATCAGATCATGGACACACAGGGAAATAGAAGTCCTTCCAGTTTAAAAAATATCTCTTACTTTGTGATCAGTGTTTTCTAATGAATAAATCTCTGCTGAGACCTAGCAGTAAGGGCATTAATTTGCAAGAACAAACTAATGCCCTTACTTTAAATTATTATATCAATTGACACTGAAAGAATCTAGCTAAAATGATTTTCTTATAAAACCAGCAAACAACAACGTCACATGCCCTTACAAATCACGCAATATAAAGCAAAACCAACAGCAACAGCAAGTAATAATGACAGACAATCACAATCATCGAGTTTCTCTCTCCCTAGACTGCTATGGTCAGTTCATTCAAGAATGATTTTAATGAACTGGGAAAGACATCTTCACTATGACCAGGGCTGATTTCTGAAAAACATAATAGCTTTCTGCTACATTGTGCGATAATCATTTTATATTGACAAAAAAAACTTCTCATTTTAACCGTCAAGCTCCAGGCTGAAAATCTGCACAAATATGCTCTACATCAGTCTTTTGGCTATATGCCTTGCTAAAAGGTTCCTCGGTGTATTGAGCAGGATATTGTAGACAAGAAGAATAAAATACTGAGATTGGAAGATTGAATCCATCTGTGCATGAACACTGGACAGTTTTTTAAACTTATAAACTTTATAAAAAAAAGAACACTCCCATTCCTCTGCCGCTTTATGAAACTATCTTTAATTGGGGGATGGATTAATAGAGGCCTAGACATGTGCCTACTCTCTGATTTGCGTTTGCGCTGTGTCCATGATGTTCTGTGCTTTATAGTGGCAGTAGTACTACTACTACTGATAACTGTCCTACCACAGTACTCAACATGAGGCATCATGCTCCTCAATTAAAAGAGCTACATCATCAGTAATTTATGATGCTGAATGCACACTTTCAAGGGCACTATAATTTTCCAACACCACTGCAGAAGGCATAGCTGACAAAGACATTTTCATTATGTTGGAATATCATCCTGTCTGTTTATACTGTGAAGGTGTAGCTTGGTACCAAAACAAAAATTTCTTTCAATAGTGTTCCTCTGATTTATTTTTCCCTGTAAGTCTGTAATCTCTCACTCGTCACAATCATCAAAGTCCCCCTGGAAGAGCCCTGGTGCTCAACTCACTGAATCTTAGAATACCACAGACTTCCTGACCACAACTTTTGTCTCTTGGCAAGGGTGACAAATGAGCTCATCTGACTGCTCATGATGATTGTTGACTGAAACAAGCTGCACTCCAACACAGTAATATTACACTTCTGTTAGCCCCAGCTCATGCTAGCCTGCCAACTGGAAAGTGGTCTCTCAAAGACTTGAGAGAGGAAAACCTCCTCAATAATTCTGCTTTTAGTAAGTGGTCAAACATTTGAGTAATTTGAGCACCTCCTAAATATCAGCTTCACAATGAAATGTTTAAAATAACGCTGTTAAAATATCAATGAGACTGAAGCAGAACAGTTGGGTACTGCAAACTGTTTTTGAAGTGCACTATCAAATGTTAACATGCTCCAACTGAACTGAACCTTGTACCTGGTGTACCTGTTATTACAGGTCCAACAACAACCACCATCCCACAACTGCATGCCTCAGACTGACAGGAGATGCACTGGAGGTTTTTCTCGAAAAGTGAATATGAAAGCACACCAGAGCTAAAGATCTAAGGTGAAAATACAGCTTCCTAACACTAGTGGAATGGCAAAATTATTGGTTCTTCTTGTTTTGTTCATCTTCTGCTTTGTGACAGCAAAGAACATTATGTTCTCCTTTGCTAGGCAGTCTTTGTCCTTCTTTCACTTTATGGCAGCCATGCTGCACTGTTGCTGTCCAATGAGATAGTGCAGAAATATCAAGCTTTAGAAAATCTTGCTTTATTTTAATTCAGTGATTTTCTTGGCAGTCATATTTTAATTATTTATTTATATTGACATCGTCAATTTGTTTTTATGCTATAAAAGTAAAACTTGACTACAGTTATGAAACTATAACAAATTTGTTAGTTTCATAACTGCAGCCAGGTATGAAACTATAATAATTTGGGTTTTTTTGGATGATATACCAGCAATAATTCAGAAAAACAAGTTTAGAACATCTCAAAATGTGTCACAAATTTTGTTAATGTTACATTTCTGATGTCCTTCAGCCTGAAGAATGCCACAGTAGCACCAGATGTTTTACTGTTCAGTCCAGCAGCTGCAATGGCAGCTAGAGCTGTAAATTGGAGAACTTTATTAAGGATTGATTAGTTTTTAAATGTTGTTTCACAGAAGAGCAGCTGGTTGTGTTGCGTAACAACAACCAAAAGATATCAGTCCTTTGAAACTGTCATTGGTTACAATATGCTTTTAAAAAACTGGGCTTTCTCTGCATTTCGTGTGCCTTTGACTTATATTCAATGATCTGAACCCTATATTTTATCTAATGTTGGGTCAATCAATGTGCTGTTTTCAGACCAATCCAGAACATGTGCAGTGACTGTTGAGTGTTCCGTGTCCCGTTTTGCTTTGCATTTTCTGCAGCCACACTTTAACGGCTATATTTTCACTCAAACTAACCTGATGTGTCATGCTACGGTGTGTGTGTGCGTGCGTGCGATTGTGTGTGTGTGCGTGCGTGCGTGTGTGCCTGGTCTTTGTAGCACAGTGCTGCAATCACCTAAACTTAAAGTGGCATAGTGTGTAGCAGCTGCTATTTCAGGGCTTAACAGACCTACATTTACTTGTTTCGGGGCTCCACCTAAGACATGAACACTGGAGTTCACAACCTAGCATCCTGTGGTGTTCAACCACAAGTGGGGATTTTTCTAAAATCTAGTGAGCTAGATTTTAGAAAAAATCCAGTGTTACAACCCCAGCTTTAAATATGTCAGGCAAGCTGACCAAATAAAGCATTTAAATACAAGTAAGCAAAGACAATTAAAGTATACTGGAAATTATTGGTACAGTGCGCCCTCGTGCATCAACGCTCGCGACCTCACTTCATCGCGGAGTTTTGGTAGGTAGTCACGTGATACCATATGCGCATTCTATTGGCTGACGGCATCCGGAAGTGTGCTCGGTTCCGTAAGTCTCGGACTTGCGTGACACACAAAAGTGTTTCAAACACTCGATAAGAGTGTGGGAAAAGGTAATACAGATAGAAGGTGATTTAATATCAGTATGGGAAAGGGTCATAAACGTTTAAATTACCGTAACTAATAAGATAAACAGTTCTTCACTCCATCGCGGAATTTGTTAATCACGTGTGGTTCCTCGAAAGCATTAACCACAAAGAATGAGGGCACACTTACTAAAACTAACGCAACTCTAACAGAGTAAAAAATTATGCTGAAGTACTTAGGGGAATGCACTGTTTCTGTCAGGTGGTGCTATAGAAATTACCTTTCAAGAAGTTTTAATTGTAAAAATAAATCACAGCCCACAGGTTGACAAAGTAAATAGCCATTTAATTTCAGCTTGTAGTGATTCATAGAAGATGTGTATGATTTTACAGTTCTGCAGAGATAGATGAAGGGTTTATTTGAGCCATTACATATAATTCATATCAATCAACAGGCTTATGAATGAGGAAGCTTTTTTTGAGCTGAAACTCAGCTGGCAGGGGTGACACTTAATAAATATATGGTAAGCAGGGAAAAAAAAACAGTAAAAATAATGTAATATCTATTATCTAATGGATGTGATATAATATAAATGTCAAATTTCTCAAATCTATATAAGAGATATCTATTGAATATTTAAATACAATTGGTCATAATTTCTTCATTCATATAACATAAAATACCCAACTGGTACATTCAAGTACTCCTCCTGACATTTTGACCAGGATAAGGACGTTTATGTCAGCACTAAATGGAATACTATAAATAATATTCCAAAGTTCCAACCTTGGAGTGAACAGATTAGGGTAAATGTATTAACTTCTGGTTCATCAGATTTGAGCTCTTTAAAAGAGTCAATGATTTAAATCGCTCTGTTTTGAAATTCATCTGTTTCATGTTAATGGAACCCAGAATGCAGAACCAAGTGAATACTGTAAATTGTTTTGGAACACAAAATTTTTATGGCATCTTCAAGCAGAAATGGCAAAGCCTCTTGCAGTATATTCAAAAAGCTTTGCTGGTTGAACCTATCTTTCCTTTAAGAGCTGATAAATTTTCTTTGACATTTACTAAGGTTGTCCCCTGCTGTACCCTAATTGTCGTCATTATCCCTAATCATCTCCATCTGAATTTCTTCCTACCATCCATTTGCAGCAACAATTTTACTGTTTTTCAACAAGTACACAATGTGCTCACCACAATAGCACAACTAAAAACTGTCTCGCTTGCCTGTCTTTTAAGTAGGAAGATAATAATTTGCTTTACTCCCACATTTGTGATTTCCATTATTGCCTGGTTGCAGGAATGTCAGTACAGTTGAGGTGGTGTGTTATTGCAGGAGATTGACATTCGTGCACATCCATCAGCAGAATGTGTCACTGTATGACAAACCAGTGGTGGCCCAGTTCAATTCACACTACCCTCCTCTTTTGTTTGCGCCATTTAATATCAGTCCAGAATAATTACGTGTATTTAAAATGTAAATGCTGGGCTCTTTGTCCAAACAATACATCTAACTGAAAGAAGAATCCATTGATTTGCAGAAGATATACCTGCAGGCTATAAGCGTGGCTGTCATTATGGTGATCAGAGATATTTCTGCAATCTTTCCAACTTCCATTTCTTACTTTGGTAGTCATAAAAGATTAGCAACTCCTCTTTTATGAATGATAAAACGTTTTCAGCATTTTCTTATAAATTTCAGCAACAACAGAAATATCTAAAAATCTGTGAGCACTTACGAGTGAATGTCAATCCTAAAATTAAAGCATTTGGTGTTGTTAAAGATTATTGGTGAATCCATAGGAGTACACACCTTAGATGTTAGCTCTTTCCTGAGACAGAAACAAGCCCATTAAGAGGATGGGTGGGTTTTTAGAAGTACAGGTGACATAGATTCTCCAGCGAAATGTCAGCCCTTTGGACATCAGACAGAAAAGTCCTGGTTGTGTGGATTTGCTAGCTGATCAATACTTAAGACATACAGTCAGCGCAAAAGAGCTAGTGAAGAGAACCTGTGAACTGCTGTCTTAAGGCTACATGTTTCTCAGCTATGCTGCTGTCAAGATATCAAATTATTTCAACAGAGAAATAAAAAGTACAGCATACAACTTGATATGACAGCTTGAAGTGTATTTGGTTTACAGCTTTTCCAATGCAGAAAACTCTATTCACATTTCATTTTGTTTTGCAGCAGTCAAGAATTTACTGTTTGGCTTCTTGAGTTCTATGGAATCAGGTGTGGTAAAATAACTGAAGATTATATCAGTTTTCACTTCACGCCTGCATCTTTTGATCCCACATACATGCTATACTCACCATTTCTGGTGTTATGTTTTACCTATCTTATCCTAAACACCACTGAAGTGAACAAAAAAGACACAGGAAAGGCCCGGTCAGAATCCGTCTCTAATGTAGAACATTACCAGATTTTTACTGGTAGAGGGCTATAGGTCCACTACCAGAAAGCTAAAACCAAGGAGCATCTGTAAAGTAGCAATATAAGAAGGAAAAAATACATGCACAACTACTGTCTTTGAAGATACACTGCCAAATATTTTACGTGAGCCATAACTGATGATTACATGGTGACACTGACAACTCAGCCCCTGACAACGCTTTGACATAATTATAATACTTTTAGAAATGTATCAACCCAAGTAAAGGTTGTGTTTGCCTACAAGAGCAGACTGTTAGCCTTAGTAGAGGTATGTATTCTACAAGTCAGCTTCTACTTTATGTTTTCTGATGCACTTATGTATTAATCCTCTTTTTACCATCACTTTTGATTAGAATGTAAATGGTGATTTGAAATATACAAAAGGTATCATGTACCCTATTAAAAGTAAAAACTGCAATCCAGACAGGGTCCTTTGGAAAGAATTGCTTGAGCAATGAGTTTATAGAAAGATCCAAGCTATAAGACCTCATGAGGAGTGAATAACAGCAGAAAACCCATGGACCTTTAGTTGTCCACATACCAGAAACTGACAAGGGGGTATCTTTAGGACTCAGCATGTTAGGTCTATGGTGGGCTATTTTACCAGACAATAATCTATTGTGCACCTAATCTCTAAAAGCGCTGACATGCTTTGTGTTCTGCATTTTCTTTAGCTGTCCAGTATTCAACCAAAGCATGAAATCTGGCATTCTTATAGGAATTCATCTACATATCTAGCCAGATAAACTATCAGAAAGGAGCCACACAAGCAAGACTCATCTACAAACAGCTGAAGGCTTAACTTCATTTATTTTTGAAATAAGATAGGAAGCTATATTTAATTTAACACTGCATAAACTCTAAACTTATGATTGTGAAGCACGGAACGCTAATGCATACTAATCCTTGAATGTTCACAATACGTTAGATACGAAGAAAAAATCATTTTTAATGACTGAACTTCTTTTTTGGTTTAGGCATACAAGTATTTTAAGCAATTTCAAAAATCTCAAAAGTTTCCAGAGAAAATTCCCTACTCCACTTCATGTGGCTGTTTCTAAAGGAAAGCAGGAGATGAAAATCAAGTCTTTTTACACCACACAATACAACATGGAGTGGAGAGAGGCTATATGGGATAGAATGCAATGAAAACAAATTTTCCAACAGCTGAATAAAAAAAATTATTTTGCTGATTGCGTCTGTCATCTATTACCCAATGACATCATTGGGTGCAAAAAATATGTAGCTGCCTGCCACTCTTCTATCATCCCCTCTGCATTTGCATGCCTACAGGTCTCGTGTGTGCGTGTGTGTGTGTGAGTGAAAAAAAATATATATATACAGTATATATATATATTCATATATATAATGGAACGTAGTGCACTTCTGGATGCCGTCAGCCAATCGAATACAGTATCCCGTCAGCCAATCGAATACGGTATCACGTGACTACCTACTAAATATTTGCGCGTGTTGATGCACGAATACGCAAAGGATTACTGTATGTACTATATATATGTAATATGTAATATATATACTAGAAAATTAGACTACAATATTCAAGTCCGTTCCAGACTGAAAAGAATAGAATGAGCTGAATATCTTTCACACTTTGCAACAAATCTGCTTCGTAACCTCTAGAAATAGACAGACATATTTAAGAGTCAACCAGTATTACTTTTTGAATATGTGGACAATAAAGTTGCATCTATGTCTTAATTTACAGTATGTTACAAATACACTGATACCATTAGAGATTCACAAAAAAGTTGAGAGTAAATACCACTCAAAAATCTAACTGCCACTCAGGGGAAAGCTTAATATTTAAGGGCACTTAGCTGAATGAATTGTGCACTAAGATGCTGACCTTCTCTTGCTTGACTGAAGGACGAGGTTGATACTTCAGCCATTACACACATGCATGCATGTGCAGACACATGGAAAAAAATAACCATTTTATTTTCCATGAGGCAAAGGCTGGAAATAGTTTGTCTCTGTTCAGGATGGGAAAGATATTTTTTGATCATAGCAGAAATAGCAAATCTGACATGTAACTTAGGGGTGAGGATTTAAGCCTTGATGTTGTGCCAGAATTAGGGGGTGAAAGATCTACAAGGAGGAGAGGCCCACCAAAGGATGCAAAACTATTCAACTGTTGTCAGTTCCTATTAAAAAGAACTCACCATGAAGGCTGGGTCAAACAGTCACACCAACACACAAACGGTCTTTTCAAAGTATGTGTGGTTTTTGTAATAGGAGATGTAAAGTTATTCTTCATGCAAGGAAATGTAGCCAAATAACCAATGTGTTGAGTTTCACAAGAACACATTACATTTGTGTATAGTGTAGTAACAACACACAAAAAAACACAAAAAACAACCAGTTGATTGTAAAGTCTGGCATGTTAAAATCTTTCCGTTTGCGCCAAACACAAAGTCACTGCTTAGAGTAAAAACAGAAAGTACTATAAAAGAAAAGAAGAGGGTGAGCTGGACTCTTAAAATCCACATCCCTCTTTTTTTCCAAGTTCACAATAAACCACTAACAGAGGCTGTCCACTGTGTGAGCAGTGTGTGTCCTGTGTGGTAATGTGTATCACGAGGGGAGTAACCTAGAGTTTCTACATGAGTGTTTATGCATTTCTATGTGTATGTCGGCAACAGCTTGAGTCAGGGTAAGGGAGTTCACACATCCTCCCATCTGTAATAAACACCACATCTGCTGAATTCCGTTTGGACATCCATGACGCGGCCAGGTGACCTTTCCACACGGGAGCAACATCTATCATCACTGTTCCTACAATCCTTTGTGCTGTAACAGATGCATGACACCTGGACTTCTGCGAAGATATGTTGCAACAAAATTAACTTTTGCCTATTTCTTTTGTATTACTTCTTTGCTTTGCTTTTTTCCCCCTTGATGTTAACGTTCACAGTGAGATTAAATTCAAAAGGCAAATATTTCAATTCCCTTAATAATGGGATTTTCCACATTGGAATTTAAGCGACATTTCATACAGATAAGTGACTTAAGAGAAGAATGAATTTAAGCAGAGAAAAGTGATTTGGTTGCGGTTTAAATAGCAGATTAAATCAGACCTACTTAACGTGGACGTAGTTTAGCGTTATAAAGCCTGAGTGAGCGACAGGATTTAAAACAACTAATTAACCAGGCTCTAAAATTACTGCACTCAAATGCAGTCAGGTAATTGGTAACTTTTGGGGGGGAAATAATGAGTATTTATTTGCCTTTCACGGATATTAAAAAATAAAAATATTGTTTGGTATAAAAAGAAATGTAAATGCTGAAAATGCAGATTAGGGTAATTAAATATGGCGTAGTTTGAATGTAAGGGTAAAGGTAAGCTTATCTTCTAGGAGCAGAGCTGGATCTCCGCCCCTTGGCGACCTCGCATTCCAGAGATTCCCACACTCTAACCTCACCTGCCTTTCCCTTCACCGCTTAGAAACTCGCTTTAAAAGGCAGTATCACAGAAAAGTCTAGCCGAAAAGAACGCTCAAACAATTTCTGAATATATTTATATAAGTTTTCATCCTAACGGGTGGGGGCAAGACAACGACAGCGTGTGAAGGTCTCTCAAAGGTGTGTGTTTGTGGGCGATGAACCGGTCACAAGAACGAGATTAGTGGAGCATTAGACTGTCTCCCGCTGGAGAAAAAAACAAACTAGAAGTTTGTCTTAAGCCACACACATACAGAAGACCGAGTAATTTATCGACATTGTGAATTCACCACTATCTTATTTCAAGTAGCAGTCCAGACACTCAAGTCTCGCAGACAGATGCTTTCATTTTCCCCTCCGTTTTCTCCTCAATTACTCTGCAGTAGGTGAAGGAGGGAAAATAAATTAAATACCTTTGGAAGACTGTTGTTGCGCTGGCTGAGGTGCGACTTGAATCTACATTGGAGCATAGAAGTTCATTGGTTAAGTCCCGTCGCTTAGTCCATGCCTTGGGAAGAGTGAAAAGCACCTCCATAGGGGCTTCGGTCGAAAAGAAGAGGGATCCTCTCCGCTGCTCCCTGCTTCCACCAGCCGACCGAGGCAATACTAGCGGGCATGACGTCAGTGGAAATGTGGGAAACAGCTCGCACTCATGATTGGTTGCGATGGGTTGAAGGGGGCGTTCCAAAGGAGGTCTGATTTGTTGAACTGAGCAATGACAGAAGAGGTGACGTTTCCATGGTTACAAGTTTTGTGTGTGCTCGTACGCTGTCAGATGTGCTAACTACAAAAGGTATGCTAAATGCAGGGGATAAACGTACATTTTACTCACAGGGCAAATACTTCTCACTGGTCTTTTGTGTTCTATATAAGTTCTACTAAAATCCAGTAAATATTTTAGCAGTCTTCATTTTCGTATATTTCATATTTCGTTTTTTGTTTTATGTGTACGACTGCCTTGTAGACCTAGCTAATTTAGCCAACTAGCCCAAAATACTGCTCCTCCGTCTCACTTGCCTTGTTGGAAGTATTTATGTGGGCCCACATTACTGTCAAACTAAATTGGAGCTGAAACTATTCTATTTTGGATTATCAATAATTTCCTTGATCACTGAAGTAGGGTTAGGGTTGGGTTGTAATTTGTGATATGTGCCCAGGCCAATTAATTTTCTTGAGCTGGGTTGTTTGGCTTAAATTATATGTTTCGTGAGGTAATGTAGTTTTTTAAATCTTCTACCACAGAGGAGCAGCAAATACCATTTGTATGTGAAAAAGGCAACTCATGCCTAAAAACAGTTTAGGTTTAATGATGTTGTCTGATGTGTGGGCAGTTAATCCCGAGGAGATTGTCAGGCTGCTATTACATACTGAATTGTAACAACATTTTAGCACTTTGTGATAATGTCATCAAAACTATTTATAAATAAATAATTTTGTATCTCTTTGAGACATGAGCCAAAAACATGGATCAATCACACATAGTTTAAATTATGTTCTAACATTCTTTACACCTACCTTTTACTTACTGCGTATTTCATCTGACAAACTTGATTGGCCTTACATTTCTCTTCATAAAGACACACAGAGATGTTCCGGCAACACATGTGATCACACTGGGGGCACCATCTGTTCTATCACAAACACCAAAAACATGTAATTGCTGTTTTTCAAGCAATGCCATGCAAACCCTGATTGCGAAGTTTGGTTTTTGTAATATATTGCTTCTGATTTGAAACACCATAAAAAGCCAAGTGATGTTGCATTGAAATATTTCCTTTTATAAAGCTGAGTAAAATGTCTGTATTTTTCACATACAGGCTATGTCTTTAATCCACAGGCAGTCTGGCACTAACAAATTGCTCTGAAATCATGATTGGAAGGGATCTCCTTAAATTCAATACAAATTGCAGACCGGAGTTTGCTGGTAAGTAGCAAATTGGTAAATTGGTGAACTGTTTAATGAAATCCCCACATTGAAATTTCCATGTAGTTCAGAGTATGTACAGTAATGGTTTTCAGAGGTTGCATTGCTTGTGTTTATTCACCTGTTCCTTGTGTCACAGCTGAACTACTCAAAAAAAGTGTTGAACACTTTGCTCTCTGCCCCACCTCGTTCCCAAATTATCCACGCAACCCATGAATGTTCCTCTGTCTTTAACGCTATTTCTGTCTTTGACGAAGTCAGCATGAATGTTGTACTTAAGATGTTATAGTGATGGGATTTTCAACATTTCAACATCAGCCATAATTTTTTCCTTTCATCCATGCAGGAAAACTGGCACTAAGATTGAAAAATGGTCTTCATAGTGCAAATTACAAACCAGCTGAATTTAAAAGCCTTCAAGATATTCTTGATGCCAAACGCCTGGAGTCATGTCAAACTGGACAAAAGGTAATTTTCTATCAGTATGAATATCAATGTCACACTTGTCCTTGATATGGGAATTTTAACAATAAAAATATTACTAACATGGTACCATCACCATAACATGGTGATGCAGCAACAAATGAAGAACAATGCAGAAACATTACAACATGGCATACTAAAGTGAAAGGTAATAAAAAGACATGTCTCCAGCAGTCGTAAATAAAGCCATCCTTTCTGTTTATCTGCCTTTCTTTATTCTCCCCACATACTGCACATACTGTAAAGGGATTTCCTTCCTTACAATACAGGCATTGCATAACCATTATAGTTTATCCAACAACATAAAACAGAAAAGTAATATCACCACCATACACAAAGCATTGCCACTTTCATGAATATTCATTTGGCTGCCTGGGGTGTTTTTATGAAGTAGTTTGAGCTTCATAGTTGTCTGACTCTGAGCACAGCAAAATGTTAATGCTAGGGGCAATGCAGATAAGACTGTTAGACCTGTGGTGTTTTAATTGCTAAACTGTGGCAGAAGCCTTTTAGTATCATTATGGTTGCCCATGGCTCCTTCCAACCCTGCTCACTGCATAGCCAAGATAAGACAGGCTATGTTCACATTTGGTTGCCCTGCTGAAAGCCAGGATTTCTTAGCATATCCCAGTGGTACTGTGATAAAGAGTAAAAAAAATGACCATGATTTGCCCCAAGCATGGAACCATTTTTGCTCTTCAGGAAGACAGGCAGCATTAGTTTAAAAAACAAAATCTCAATTTTTTTGATAAAATTTTCAGCAGTACAGCACAAAAACATTTCAAGAAGAGAATAAAGGGATCCATTTTAGCCTATATTAAAAATTAACACAAATTGGTCAAATTAGAAAGATACAATTAAGAAGGTAAATGTTTTTGCAGAACTGAGACAATATTGTCCTTACTGTATCTCAATTTTCTGTTTTCAATATTGTCTATTAGAAATACTGTAGGACTTGTAAATTAGTAATTATCCAATGGAGCCATAGTAATTCTGGTTTTGATACTAGGGTATGCAAAAAAAAAAATCTGTTTTCTTATAATGGAGAAAGAACCAGACATTTGTACAATACAATACCTTTATAGTGAAGTAGAGATATGATTGTCACTGTTAAGTGACAAATATGGCTGTAAAAATCCAATATTTCTGGATGGACCTTAGGAGTTTTTTGTTGTCTGTAAACAGTCTGCTTTGCAAATGACTGCATTCTGTTTTGTTTACATTATATGCAGAATCCCAACTTTTGTGGAATGAGATTATACAAGTAAAATATGAGTCATAAATCAACTTCTGTTTGTTTTTTTACTATGTATATGCATGTGTATATGCATAAAAATGTTATGTTAAGATATTAACGCTGCAAATGAAGGCATAGATTTTCTCCACATCTTGAAATAGTGAGAATGTAGTTCCCACTAAAATGATGCAGTATTTTGTAAATACAATGGAAATGGCAATGTGCCTGGACTCATTGTGGTTTAATCTTTGCTGTAAATATGAAATATAAATTAGGATGTACATAAATAGACAGTCTATAGGGCATTTATATCACAAATGTTTAACTCCAGCTCAGCTGTATGATAGCCAGTGTCATATCACACATTAGATTATATGTTGCTTGGACGATCCATGAACTGATGCCAATTTGCGCTTTCTATTCAGAGCACCAGCGTCAGACTGACGGCTGTAGAATCTAATAGATATACTGTAAAAATGGACGTCACCCCACGAGGATTAATGTCCTGCACATTATAGTCTTTCCTCTTTTGCACCAACAACAGTAAGCAAATTGAGACATAGATAGTCACAACATTAATCAACATCCTTACTCGTCAAGATTTTGTATAAATATGAAATGGATCCCCATGTATTAGTTATGTGAGACTTTCCTTTGTACAATTATCTGACCCAGTGGCCTGTGTATGAAAACACAGATAGAAGACAATGAATCACTGCCCTGTGAAGGAGGGCATGGTCCTTATGATGAAAGGGAAAAAAGACTGAGAGGAGATTAAGACTTCTCCCACTCCCACCGCTTCCTCCTAATAACATGCCTCATGCGTGTCGTTTGTGTTTCTACTTAATTATTTTAATTTGCTTCTGTTTATTTTGCTGCCATGCTTTAACAGTGATACTGTTTCAGTTGATTTACCCCAGTTTATGAGCCCGCTACAGACACAGTAATGTTCATAAATATATCCTGTGTGCAGAGAAGAAAGGAACAAGTATATCCTAACTGCAGGATAGAAAATTACCTGTACCATGAATCAACATCATTCAGTATTATTAAATATTCACTTTGTTTGTTGTGCTTTTTCATCAGTGTTAAAGGCGCCAGTTCATGTGTAACACCACACCATAATCAACGTTGCAGATAATAAGTTAATTATTTGTGGGAACAAATACATTTGATGGGTACCATGCTCTTAAATATAAACTGTCTGGAATTTTTTGTGCTAATCCCATTTCCACGAAAATTGTTTATTCCTGCTGTGTATCCCATAGGTTCAAAAGATTTGCTGCTCAGCCAAGGCAACCAAGGAGAGCTCCATATTGCGGCAACACAGACAGGTGTGGAGCAGAGAGTGCCCAAGGCTGCAAAAGGCAGAGTAAGAGCCCCTATTACTCCCTGTCATTATCTGCTGCAGTTTTTTTGAATCTGCTATAACACCACTCAGCCGTTCCACTTAAGCCCCATTGAGCCCAGACAGGAACCTGCATGGAAAAATAGGGTGTGGGGAGAAAGGGGAAGAGAGTGGCAGAAGTAAGCCCCAAAAGAAAAATGTAAGCTGGTTTTCTTGCAGTGATGACATTGAACTGAAGGAACAGAAATTGGGAGAAGAAGGGGGTTGGAGCAGTGTGGGGACAGAGGGGAATACAGAATGGATGAGCTCTTGCTCTGCATGCTGAGGCTAAGGTATAGAAGTGAAGCCTCAGTGGTGTCATGCCTTCTGAAGTGAGAAGGGCAACGCTAGCTCTGGGGTGCAGCTCGTTCAGCTGCGTAATGACTGTGTCTGAGCCACCCAAGGTTAATGATGTACACAAGCATGAGCCTCGGTAATGAATTTAGTCATAAAGACGCAAATTTACACATGTATCTATATAAAGGGGTGCTAGTGTTATATTCAAATAATTCCATATCATGTTGTTTTATGACACTAATTATCTTTGTAGATTACAATTTACTAATTCAATCAATCAATAATTACAGTGTATATTAACGTGTAATACTTAAGAGATTACAAGCTGTATGCGAAGCACTTCAATTAGTGACAGTTTTGACGGTGGCAACATTACAGCCACAATTACATTTTAGTTATATTCATTATTGCAAAAAGGGGCAAATTTCTAATTATGATAACATACATTGATTCCCACATCAATCAATCATTTCTCAGAGAAAGAACTCCAAACATATCCATAAGTTGGAAAAACCAGAGTTTTAAACTTTTTAAAAATGTCATGGTAGTTTAGCAACTCACTCACTGGGTATAGATGTTTCCATTGCTTGAAGTTATTAAAAAGAAATATTGAAGTTATTAAAAAGAAATATTTTTTTTCTTGACAAACGTGAACAAAGTGGCAATAAGCTGCTGTCTTAATGGCTTACTTAATGATGTGTTCTGTTAATGTTGATTGTTTGCTAAATTAACTGGTGTAACATATTTGACACTTAATCTTTCTCTCATGAAGCAGGAATAAAGCTGAGAATGACATCGTTGATTTTGTAGAGCAGCTCAGGCCAACTGATAAAACAGACACTGCTATCTTCTCCCTACATGATTATGGTAAATGCAAATAGATTTTAAATAGTATTAGTAATTGTTTGTCAATCATTGTCAACTGGAGAGTGCTGTTTTAATGTGTCCTCATATGTCTGCTTTGATGATCAGGACTGATCCTGGAGAAAGAGCGAGAGGCATTCAGGATGGCTACTGTGCTGCCAATTTATCAGCTCAAGGATGACTTGTGCTTCAGACTCGCTGAAGGGCAACGTAAGCAGCTCACCGCTCATCGATCAAACTGGGAACAAATCATGCAACAGGTATCTGTGCGATATCAAATACTGTAGATGTACTAATGTGACCAAAACAGCGACATTTGTAGAAGCTCGCTGGGAAGATGTCTAAAACTATCATTCATTCATTCATATTCTTTAAGATAAGACGATCAGTGATTGATCAGTGATCGTCTTGTCTTCAGCCACTTTTCCCAAATCGGGTCATGGGTTTATGCTGGAGTCTAACTCAGCTGACATCACACGGAGGTGAAGTACACCCTGTCCAAGTCCCCAGTTCATCGCAGATCTAAAACTATCTAAAGTAGTGGTTCTTAACCTGGGTTCGATCGAACCCTAAGGGTTCGGTGAGTCGGTCTCACGTGTTCGGCGGAGATGGAGGTCCAGACAAAACACCTGACACATCGTCAACACATCGTGTCGGGTATTTTGTCTGGACCTCCGCCGAAAATACAGGAATCACTGTGTACGTGTGACAAATCGTGTCAATTTGTGATGACACGCCTCCCTTAGCCATCACTGGCTGCAGGTGATCACGTGACTCTACATCGATTAGCCTACCTGTGCTACATGGGATTTTGCGCACTCATTAGTCGATTTATGCCTGTCATGATGGTACAGCATCTGATTGCATTCTTAATATTTTAATTCACTATGTCGAGCAAAAAAAGAAAGTGGTCAGATGAATATATGCAACATGGATTTACATGTACAAGCAAACCTTGGTTTCAAACGCTTTGGACATCGAACAAATCGGAATTCGACCAAAAAATTCTGAATTTTGTCTTGGAAGTCGAACAAAATTTGGAAGTCGAACGCGAAACAAACACAGTAACATTCATCCTCTTCCTCCTCTCCCTCTCCAACGTTCACATATGCCAACTGCTCACCACCACAAAGGTAAAAATTCTTATCTTTATTGTTCTTATGCTTTAACTGTAATGTGGTTTTTATTTTAGTTTACTGTATTCAATAATTTTTCACTTAATTTGAGTTCCATTGCCTACAGTACGAGTTACGGTACCGTAAACTTCTGTCCAGAAATGACGGTAACTCGTACCAGAATCTGCGTGGTGAATGATAAGCGGAACGAAATAAGTTTTTCTATTCTTTATTGAACCAGAGCCCGCTACGCTCACCTGAACACACAATTCAACACTGGCACATTACGCGTGTCGCACTAAAACAGAACAAGAGCATTACATTTACATGCAATCACTTCCGGGTACAACAGGAAGTCCCAAAATAAAAGCGTCACAGGATCGTACTTAACACTTTCTTTCTCGTGTTTACTTCTTTCTTTTACATTTCTTTGATATGTTTTCTTACTATTCCATTTGATATATAAATGACATTATGAAATAGCATATAGTACGCGGATACAGCGGCAGAAAATAGATGGATATTATTAAAAAAGGTAGTTTTGTAGCGTTTTGGAACGGATTAAGACCATTTACATTATTTGTAATGGAAAAAATGTATGTGGAATTCGAACAAATCGGTATTCGAACAGCCTTCCGGAGCGAACTGTGGTCAGAAACCGAGGTTTGTATAACGGAACGTGATGGGAGTCAGTGTTGCATGATTTGCAATATCAAGTTAAGCAGTTCTAGTCTTGCTCTGGCAAAAATAAAGGAAAACAAAAAAAGCAGACTTTGCTGTGAAAATGACATAAGAGTAGCACTTGCCAAGGTGAAGCCAAGCAGATCTGAACTGGTTTCTCAATAACAGCAGCAGAAGTCACACTGATTTGCAGGTAGGTAAGTTCATTTGAGTTCATGCACTGTCTTGGTTTTGTTCTTTGAAAAAGGTGACATTAATGCACAATTCATTAAATGCACCAAAACATATACATATGTCTTAAATTTGAAAAAAAAAAAATTACTTAAGAAGTGTTTGGTGAGTGAGCATATGAGACTGGTGGGGTTCGGTACCTCCAACAAGGTTAAGAACCACTGATCTAAAGCTACTCAGTATAATCTTTTACCACACAAGGTTTGAAAAATTTGATAATCTTTAACCTTTTGGATGTATTTCATCTTATCCACTGAAATACATCAACTAGCTGTGCTCACTCTCTGCAGGTAGCCAATCATACTGTCCTGAATATCAAACTCTCCTGCATGTTCACACGGCATTCCATTCACTGTCCATAAACCTTCTGTATGTTAGTTATCCACAGGCCTCAGGTCGCCACCATTCCCTTTGATTGTGGGAAACTTTTTGTGAACTCTCGGGATGAATGACAAGATTAAGGAATAAGCAGGGGTCCTTAAAGACAGATCACACTTGAAATGAACCATCTAACAGCGGTTTTATCCTCTCTGTGTGCTTGTTTCTTTCCCATGACCCCCTCTACTCTTGGTAGACTGTTGCCTCCAACCGCCTGATTGCACGAGAACACCCCCTCCCTACACAATTTTGTCTTTTTCATTTTTCGTGAGCTTTTTTCGCTCCCAGTATCTGGTCTGAAATTTAGGCCACAGTGTGTCACTGGCTGTTGAATATTGTGTGTTGTTTTGACACCTCATATTGTGGTTTAAGCCAACATGTTGAATTTGATTGATTCATATTAAAGCTACTGAACTACACTGATTATTTCCATTAGGTATAGTGATCAAATTATGTTTCACTTATTTGTTAATTTCTTGCACTCTGTGTCATTAATTCTAAGAGAGACTGACCTTTCCTTCAGTCTGTTTGCTGTATTAAAGAAATGTACAATATAGTTAAGAGATTAGAATCTAGATTAGCAAATTTACCTTCAGACAGTGACATTTACACATAATAAATGCTGTATCCCATCTGAAATCATGAAATACATGAGAAAATACACAACAAAATACATAGTTGACTGTGTTACTGAAGAGCTCAACAGTTAACAGTGTGAAAACCACATATGGAAAAACACAGCTGACAAGCATCAATCTATGCTTGTAGTCTGTAGTCAAGTCTTGTACAGAATATGTGCTAGTGGGCATGTGATCACGCTATGACAAGGCGCTGGAAGTGAGACTAGAGGAAAGTGGATTGATGGAGGAGTGAGTACATGTCACCCAAGAATAAACCTGAAGACTGAAAACAGAATTGTTCAGAGGAATTTGTTCATAAGGTCTCTGTTTTGTTGTCTTTTAACATTTTTTGAAACAAGCAATTGATTGTCTTGAATGTGACTCCTCCGTCTCTCCTGCTCCTTCTCTTCTTCTTCTTTTCCTTTCAGCTTTTCCCTTCAGGGGTCGTCACAGCGAATCAGTTGCCTCCATCTAACCCTGTCTTCTGCAACCTCTTCTCTCAAACCAACTACCGTCATGTCCTCTTTCACTACATCCATAAACCTCCTCTTTGGTCTTCCTCTAGGCCTCCTGCCTGGCAGTTCAAAACTCAGCATCCTTCTACCAATATATTCATTATCTCTCCTCTGGACATGTCCAAACAATCTCAGTCTGGCCTCTCTGACTTTATCCCCAAAACCTCTAACAGGTGCTGTCCCTCTGATGTACTCATTCCTGATCCTATCCTTCTTGGTCACTCCCAAAGAGAACCTCAGCATCTTCATTTCTGCTACCTCCAGCTCTGTCTCCTGTCTTTTCCTCAGTGACACTGTCTATAGACCAAACAACATCGCTGGGCTCACCACAGTTTTGTACACCTTTCCTTTCATTTTAGCTGAAACTCTTCTATCACACATCACACCTGACGCTTTTCTCCACCTGTACCATCCTGCCTGTACATGCTTCTTCACCTCTTTTCCACACTCTCCATTGCTCTGGGCTGTTGACCCTAAGTACTTAAAATCCTCCACCTTCTTGATCTCTTCTCCCTGTAGCTTCACTCTTCCACATGGGTCCCTCATTCACACACATGTACTCTGTCTTACTGCGGCTCACCTTCATTCCTCTCCTTTCCAGGACAAACCTCCACCTCTCTAGCTTCTCCTCCACCTGTTACCTGCTCTCACTGCAGATCACAATGTCATCTGCAAACATCATAGTCCATGGAGATTCCTGTCTAACCTCGTCTGTCAGCCTGTCCATCATCATAGCGAACAAGAAGGGGCTCAGAGCTGATCCCTGACGCAGTCCCACCTCCACCTTGAACTCCTTTGTCACACCTACAGCACACCTCACCATTGTCTTACACTCCTCATACATGTCCTGCACCGCTCTAACATAATTCTCTGCCACTCCAGACTTTCTCATACAATACCACAGTTCCCCTCTGGGCACCCTGTCATAAGCTTTCTCCAGATCTACAAAAACACAATGCAGCTCCCCCTGGTCTTCTCTGTACTTCTCTATCAACATCCTCAAAGCAAATACTGCATCTGTAGTACTCTGTTTTGGCATGAAACCATACGGCTGCTCACAAATGTTCACTTCTACCCTTAGTCTAGCTTCCAATACTCTTTCCCATAACTTCATTGTATAGCTCATTAACTTTATTCCTCTCTAGTTGCCACAACTCTGCACATCTCCCTTGTTCTTAAAAATGGGCACCAGCACACTTCTCCTCCCTTTCTCAGGCATCTTCTCACTATCTAAGATCCTGTTGAACAACCCAGTCAGAAACTCTACTGCCACCTCTCCTAGACACTTCCAAACCTCTACAGGTATATCATCAGGACCGACTGCCTTTCCACTCTTCATCCTCTTCAATGCCCTCCTCACTTCATCCTGACTAATCTTTGCTACTTCCTGGTCCACAACAGTCACCTATTCTAGTCTTTGTTCTCTCTCATTTTCCACGTTCATCAATTCTTCAAAGTACTCTTTCCATCTTCCCATCACACTACTGGCCCATGTCAATAGACTTCCATCCCTATCCTTAATCACCCTAACCTGCTGCACATCCTTCTCATCTCTGTCTCTCTGTCTTGCCAACCTGTATAGATCACTCTCTTCCTCCTTACTGTCCAACCTAGCATACAAGTCATCATAAGCCCTTTGTTTGGCCTTTGCTACCTCTACCTTCACCTTACGCTGCATCTCCCTGTACTCCTGTCCACTCTCCTCAGTCTTCTCAGTGTCCCACTTCTTCTTAGCTAACCTCTTTCTCTGTATACACTCCTGTACCTCCTTATTCCATCACCAAGTCTCCTTGTCTGCTTTCCTTCCAGATGACACACCAGGCACTCTCCTACCTGTCTCCCTGATCACATTAGCTGTAGTTGTCCAGTCATCTGGCAGCACCTCCTGACCACCCAGAGCCTGTCTTAACTCCTTCCTAAAAATCATGCAACACTCTTCCCTTTTCAGCTTCCACCATTTTGTCCTCCACTCTGTCTTTGTCCTCTTCATCTTCCTCACCACCAGAGTCATCCTACACACCACCATCCTATGGTGTTTCGCTACACTATCGCCTACCACTACTTTACAGTCACTGATCTCCTTCAGATTACACTGTCTACATAAGTTGTAGTCTACCTCCACTCTTATACGTCACCCTATGTTCCTGCCTCTTCTGGAAGAAAGTATTCACTATAGCCATTTCCATCCTTTTTGCAAAGTCAACTACCATATGTCCTTCTGCGTTCCTCTCCTGGATACCAAACCTGCCCATCACCTCCTCATCACCTCTGTTGCCTGCACCAACATGTCCATTGAAGTCTACACCAATGACAACTCTCTCACTTCTAGATATGCTCTGCATCACTTCATCAAAGTCCAACCAGAATTTTTCCTTCTCCTCCAGCTCACATCCTACCTGTGGAGCATAGCCACTAACAACATTGAACATCACACCTTCGATTTCTAGCTTCAGACTCATCACTCTATCTGACACTCTTTTTACCTCCAGGACATTCCTCCTCCTTCAAGATAACTCCTACTCCATTTCTCGTCCTATCTAGACCATGATAGAACAACTTGAACCCTGCTCCTAAACTTCTAGCCTTGCTACCTTTCCACCTTGTCTCCTGGACACACAATATGTCTACCTTCCTCCTCTGCATCATGTCAACCAACTCTCTACCTTTTCCTGTCATAGTTCCAACATTCAACGTCCCTACTCTCAGTCCTATACTCTTGGCGTTCCTCTTCTCTCTCTTCTTACGGGCACACTTTCCTCCTCTCCTTCTTCGACCAACTGTAGTCCAATTTCCACCGGCGCCCTGTAGGTCAACAGCGCAGATGGCGGTCGTTGTTAACCCGGGCCTCGACCGATCCGGTATGGAAGTCATAGTTTTGATTCGCATGTTTGATTTGGCAAAGGTTTTACGCCGGATGCCATTCCTGGCGCAACCATCTGTATTTATCCGGGCTTGGGACCAGCACAATAAGACACTGGCTTGTGTCCTCTTGCGGCTACATTCTCCTGTTCCTTCTATGAAAGAGAAAAACATACATAATTATTTGATACAGTAAATCTGTCAATTTATAATGAACTGTTTTGTTCTTTCTGATATATGGTATTTTGGAAATTAGTTACAGATTTTGTAAATACTTCCGAATTTAGATCAGAGAACACATGGATCTATTTTATAGTGGTACCTCTACTAACGAATGTCTCTACTTACGAAATGTTCTGCTTACGAAATTTCTCAGCAGGAAAATATCACTTCTAGTTACGAAAGAAATTTCGACTTACAAAATGTAAAAATACAGCATGGGCTGATACTCGCAGCTCCCACAGGTTCCTGAATGCAACATTGTCATAGCTGCTCTGCTATTAGCTATTACATAGTATCTTCCTGGCATCCCATTGGCTAAGAGGGACCTCTGTGTGGACCTAGATCGGTGTTTATGCAGGGTCCTCGTCGTTTTGCTCTCAACCCATAATGTGTTCTGATAGTTTTACGTCAATATATTATCTTTCAGAGTATTCACTATGGACCCCAAGAAAGTGAAGGAGAAAAGAGGAAAAGAAAAGATCAAGAAAAGAGCTTTTTGTCCGTACAAACAAAGCAAAAGATTATAGAAAAGCATGAAAAAGGAATGCGTTTGGTTGATCTCGCCAAAGAACATGGCCGTAATGCACCTACAATCTCCACGTTATTAAAACAAAAGGAAGTTTAAGGAGTTTAAGGCATCGCGCGGGTGGGTGGAGAAGTTCAAAAGGAGGACTGGAATTCATTCTGTTGTTCGGCATCGTTAGGCAAGAGCGCATGAACCAAAGAGGGCAAAAAACAATGAGGACAGCAGTTAAAAGGTAAATGACCGTCATTTTTATTCTTTATTCTTTGTTTTTTACATTATCCACAACTCTCATTTATTGTGTAATAATCTAATCGTAACATGTATTTGTTACATGTTTTAATGCGTTTTTATGCTTTATAAAACATTTATGTCGGAATTTTTGTGGGCTTGGAATGGATTAGAGCATTTGCATGGAAAACGCGTCTCTACTTAGGTAATTTTCTGCTTACGTAATTTCTTCCGGAACCAATTAATTTCGTAAGTAGAGGTACCAGTACTGCTGTTTTGATGAATCATAACAAAAGAGAGTGAAGAGAATGTAAACACCAGTAGTTTGCTGTGTGTGTTCCTGCATTCCCCAACATAGGTCAGTTCATACATGCCAGTCTGAACATACATACATACATATTCTGAACCGATTCATCCATTGTAGCAGATTGAGGGGAGCTGGAGCCTATCCCAGCTGACTAAGGGCATGAGGCGGTTGAAACTCCGGGCGCGACACCAGTGCACTGCAGAGGCAGTTTGAACATACAGTAATCCTACTTTTTAAGACTGTACCTGATACATTTTTTTGTTTCAATTTAAATTACCAGATAAACTATGTAAAAGACCAGCAAGATGATATAAATGCAAAACTTCACATGGAGTGCCTTGCGTTGGAGGAGGAGATCACTGACCTTGGCTTAGAGGTAAGTTTCTCACTACAATTTTATAGTGGCTTGCAAAAGCATTCATACCCCTTGAACTTATCTAAAAAATGTATATGTTACAACCACAAATATTAATATTTTTTATTGGGATTTTTTTCTATAGACCAACACAAAGTTCCACACAATTGTGAAGTACAAACATGACTAAAACTTTTTTTTTTTTTAATGATTAACTGAAAAGTGCAGTGTGCAAAAGTATTCAACCTCTTTTTTCTCTGAGTACACTGCACAAATATGGCTTTTATGAAAGCACGGAAAGAAGTAAGCTGTTGTTAAAAAGCAATCCACAATTATGAATTATATTGACTCAGGAAAGTTGAATACATTTGCACACTGCACCTCTCAGTTTTTTAGGTTTTGGAAGTTTCGTTCTAAACAAATTAAATTATATATACAGTTCTTTGTACTTCATAATTGTGTGCCACTTTGTGTTGGGCGTTCAGATAATGTTGGGCGTTGTAATGTGTGTTGGGTGTTGTAATGTGACAAAATGTGGAAAAGTTCAAGGTCTATGAATACTTTTGGAAGCCACAGAATATCAACGTGTTTCATCAACTCCATCCCATATTATAGCATAAAATCATCTCAAAAATGTTACACTGTCATCTCCAGAAATATTTCACTAGTACTCCAGATTCTATTTTGAACAAAGAGCATATTCCAGAGGAGGTTTTGGATTCGGACTGCCCTTACCCTGAGCTGAAGGGCTCAATTATCCAGGCCTTTCACTGCCTGTCAGAGGGATATCAGAGCAGGATCCAAACGCTCCAAGAACAGCTGCAAAAAACTGACAGGTAGGCCTGAAAAAAGCTAAAATTCAGTTTTGTTTCTTTCATAATTGTCAATGCTGATACATTGATTAAATAAGACTGGTAATTTTTATAGTTGTATAATAAGCGTGCACCTCATATCTTCCTCAGTCTTAAATTTTTTTAAGTTTCAATCATTTCCAGGTTTCTATTTTAAGTGTCCATGGAGAACACAGCGGGCTAGGCAGAGCAAGATGGCATTACCAGCAAATAGAAATACAATCACTTTTCTCCTCTGAAGAAAGTTGTCACACATGGCAACTTGGAAGTTGAATATAATAATCCTTTAAAGATACTGTTATTACATGATCTTATTTCTTCACTGTCACTATGCAGTACTGTGACCTTCCTTGAGCAGTATGTAATTTTTTTAAATCCACATGCACATGCTGGAAATGAAATTTATGAAAACAAGAAAGGTAAATCTAGTGTCAGAATCTTTTTATTTATCTGTCTCAGGTTCTGTGGATGGTGTGCAGAAGACCACCAGTGCTTCCAGTTTACTTTTTCTCAGTACACTCATGACATACCCAACTACAGAGCGCTCTGCATGGACATGCTTCAGAGACTGTTCCCTAAAAGGAGAAGACAAGAGCTGGTCAGTACTTGGGCAAAGTATATTGGAAATAAAAATATTTATAAAATTCAAATCAAATCAAGAAGAAACAATTGTACAACGTCTAAAATCCAACACATCAAACTGGCTTTGCCTGGAACATGAACACCATATAATGTACACACCGTTGTTGACATACTGATAATGTAATACAAAGAAATATCCACTCCAGACATGAATCATAGCACTTACTAACAGGCTGCTTGGAAAAAAGTTGTGTCTTTCAACATAAAGCATCAAATTTCCATCTAAAAATTGTTAAACAGCCATCTACTCCCAGGAAAACTCACAATTCACAGTCCCATACAGTCTCATACGGTCTCTTTTTTTTTTTTCTTATACAATCTCACAGCCTCATTTGCAGACCACTGATCAAATGAATTGAGCTGTTTTGTTCAATAGCACAACTGCTTCATGCTCTTTCAATTTTCTTTCTTTCTTTTTCTTTTAAAAGGACAATGTATGCATTTCCCAAATCCACATATGTACACACACCTGCACATTCAATATACTGATCCACTTCAACAAACAGATCCCCATTTGAAATTGCATCCACCCCCAGTCTGAGTGTGAGTTCCCAGCACCCTGATCAATGTAGCTCAGTTGGCTGAACCAAGCAAACAGACCCAGGTATTCGCATGGGCAATGACCTGCTCAGCACACGGCAGGATGTGCTATGTCGTCAAATTTGGACACCTTACCCACGCCACTGCCCAGCATCACCATGACAACCGCCAGTCCTACACTCCTTCCTCACCCTCACCAAAAGACCTGTGCTCATGTCAGTTCCAGCTGGGTGCTGCACTGCATTTAGAGCTGTGATCATTCAGATCTGCTCTCCACGCTTTTCAGAAACCCACAGTTAATGCTATGCTGACTCCTTCTAATTCAACCATTAGTAATAATTAAGCTGGCTTTTGTATGTTGGATAATTAGTGTCAGCTACAGATTGGATTGCTGAAACTACATTGATTATTAGCATGAATATTTCTCTGACAATAGTATATGAATACTTCTGATTACACAGGACATTTTATGTGTCTAAAATCTAAATGAAGCATGACATTCGTTGATAGCTCAAGCGTTTGTCAACTGTGCATTGAAGTGAACTGTATGACACTGAGGTTTTTGTTCCATTAGAAATATAGCGGTAAAAAAAAGAACCTTGCTATTTTGCAGTCCTGCTTGTTGCAGATAATTCCCTTGAATGCGTTGTGTGGAAAATATTTCCCATTGCTCTTGATGACATGAGGGTCAAATGAATTCTTTTGTTTTTTTTTAATGCTATAGTTGTCACTTTAATTATAGATCAATTTCTTTATGGTAAACATCATAGCCCTGAGCATTTCATGAATTTTTTTTTTTTTTATCTCAGAGCTTCAAAATCTTTTCATGTTGGAGCACTATTATTTTGCTCACCTGTCACTTCCATCTGCATGTAATCATTTCAGGATGATTGCATCATTTCCTTCCAGAAATTCCAATGCAAGATACAACAGCTCTGTTTTCTGAATAGCTTTTATAACTGCAGGTATGGCGGGTTACAACTGTTAGATGGATTGCATGGCATAATTTAACAGTTTTGGTGATAAATCAGCTCCCAAGCTGTCCTCAGCTTCTTGTGTTAGCCACACTTTCAGCCTTTTCCTGTTTGGATTGAAATCAGAAGAATAATTTTTAAAGAGAACATTTTTTTGTGTTTCTTGGTAATTTTAAAAATATTGCTCAGGTGAGGTCATTTCAGTGGTACACCAAAGAAGGAAAAGATGAGTGAGAGAGTTCATATAGTTGCAGAAGTCTCATTTACAGTCCTTCCTATGTTCCCATTTATTCATCATCTCATTTGTTTCAGCAGTTTATCATCTTGTGTATTTTATATTTAGTATAGAAGTGGTAGAAATGTTTGTGTTCTTTTTACCGGCCTAAAGCCAAACCAGTCTCTTACCACCCTTGGATGTTGATGGTCCAGTTTGTGGACATCTCCCTCTGCTGGATGGGGCTCTTCATTGTTAGTTTTGATGTTGCAGTTGAATCCCATCTCAAAAAAAGTCCATCCATCTGTGCATCCATCCATTTTCAACTGCTTCATCCACTGTGGTGGGTCGTGGAGTGCTGGAGCCCATCCCAGCTGGCTTAGGGTGTGAGGCGGGGGGAAGTCCGGGTCTACACAGAGACACAGACAAGCATTCATGCACACATTTACTCCTACAGTCAATTTGGAACGGTCAATCAACCTGAAGCGCATGTTTTTGGAGGTGGGAGGAAGCCGGAGAACCCAGAGAGAACCCACACAGACACGGGGAGAAAATGCAAACTTTGCATAGAGCGGAACTCAAACCCGGACCCACCTTGTTGTGCGGCGACAGCACTACTCACTGCGCTATCATGCTGCCCCTCAAAAGAAGTTTAGAACAAATAATGTACCACATGATTTTAAAGTAATGCACTCATGCCCTCATTCTAACTTTATCTGTGAGGTAGTTTTATTATCTCCGTTATATTGTCAAATCCATGACCCTGTATCCTGGATGGAGACAGAACATTAGAATGCAGCATCCAATATACATTGCAGATGCAGTGCAGTGGATCCTTATATGATATTAATATTTGCAATTTAATATATTGGACAAAGAGCATCCTTGTCTGCAAGAACATGCTGCATAACAAGTGCAAATATACCTCCACATGCTATTCATGCTCACTTACATCTAACAACACAAGTAAAGTGAGTAAGGAGAAGGAAAGGGCAAAAGAAAGTGAGGGTGGATCTTCTTCAAGTTCTGAAGTTGTGCATTAATAAACAGGATTAGCTTGACTGCCTCTGGCGCTTCTGTTCTGTTGGCAGGACTGTCAGCTCACTCATTTTCAATAAAACCAGTCAGCCGTCTAATGCCATCCCACCGTCAGTTAGCCACTATTAGCCCATAAATGAATATCATTGCCTCTGTTCCAGCGAAGCAGCCAAGTGATGCAGCCTCTGTGAGCGATGGCACAATGATGAATCGCTATAGGCATCCCTCTTATAGAAAGGAACTGTTTTCCTTCAGGATATTTCAGAGCCATGAGAGATGGAGGCAGGGAGAACATCTTACACACCAGAGAAGACAGATCAGAGAAAGAACTTTCCCTATGCTCTTGCTGTCATTATTATAGATAGCAAATCAAATTTGTTTATTTGTCAATTGCTGTTTGTCTGTCATGATTCAGCACCTTGTAATAGAAAAGCGTTGTTGCTATTTGGGCTGCACTGCTCCAAACTGCATGCCATTTTCTTTGCATATTTTGTTCATTATCTTTAAAAATATCTAACTGATAAGCCTTATTAAGAAGATATTCAGTAATATCTGTGTGTCATCTCACCGTAGGTACAAATAGTGCTTTCTCCATGCATTCTCTTTTTCAGATGGAGCATGAACGTTTGTGGGACTGGCAGCGCTTCACCCAGGCTCAGCTGAGAGTGCTGACTGAGCAGTGGCAGAGGGACCAGGAAGAGCTGCTGGCCAGAGCCCTGGTCACCCTGCAGGAAGCTAGACATGCCCACCAGGACAAGATGGAGCTCCACAGAGAACGCCAGCACCAGCAGGACATCTGCTCTCATCTCAAGGAGAAGGTTTGTGCCTGCCGTACCCTCATGCCAGGAGGTGTCCTGTGTTTGTTTTATATTTATATAAGCAGATACAATTTTTATATTACAGATAAAATAGTTCTGTGCCTAATGCAATATTATTATATGTCCAACCCCTGTAGGAAATGGGTCATTAACCTTCATACTGAGCTTTTTTTTAAAATCCTTTTTAAACTTACCATGAACAAGATCTATGCTTTCTAGTAATCTATCATTCTTATCCATATATCACTCTTGCTCATATTGGAGTGGACAAAATTGTAGTATGGAATTTCCCTGTGTCATTTTCTATTCCAACATTCACACGCACGGATGTGGGAGTTGTTGTGAAAGACACTGGAGGGACCAGACTGGCAGCGCTATCCGACTTCCTTCTAGTGTACAGTATATCTGCTGATGAGGCTGCAAAGTACGCCAGGCTGCCTGACAGCATCTCTTGCTTTAGCTGCCACTTGGGACAAGCTGTGAAAGCAAACAAGCTAATAATGATAGCCTTACAGACATAATGTTTCTGTCTCTGAGGGGTGCTAGTTCACATTCACAGAACAAACAAATTGCTCATGTGAACAGTTCCGTATGTTGTAATTTACATCACTTTCCAGTTTGTTGATGTTGTTCACAATGTCCTACAGCTGATAATATACTAATACACTCTCATGCACTGACACAGGTTTGTGTGGGTCATCATAATGAGGGTGTGCTGATTTTGTTTTTTGCACTGTGGCTCTGCTGGAACAACTTTGTACATTTGCTTCCTGGAAGCCTGTGGAGTTGGCTCGTTCTCAGTTTTCTTGCATTAATTAATAACCCCGCTCTACTTAACCCAAAATATCCACATATTTAGCCCCTAGTGGACATTTTATACTTCTCTAAGGGTACATCAACCTATCCTATGTCCTGACTTACATTTCAGGAACACAAAACTAGACATTTTTGACAAGAAATTTACATTATATAGATAAATATTTGCTGGAATGTTTCCTTGTCCTAGTGGTGGAACTATGGGGACACAACAATATATGACAGTCTCTCCGAGTCATTGGGACAGGGCTTGTCCATGTACGCCTTGTGTTTTATTTATTTTTTTTATACCTGTGCCACATGAGCAGAGAGTCAGATATAACAGAATCTACTAAAGTAATAGAGCCTGTGTCCACCTGGCATCAACATGCACTTCTAAGTGAAGCTCAAGTGATAGCTTGTAATCAGATACTGTTCCTGTCTGTATGCAAATGAAGGTGTAAGACACCTGCACAAATGGATTGGATGCTTTTTTACTTAGGGAATAATCATCACTGCTCAATATTAAATGAGTTATGAATACTATTTTACATGTTTGCTGTCAACAAAATGCTTTAGTCTTTCATAGATTTGTTGTGAAAGGTGAAGTCACTTGCAGCACTTAGTGAAAATGTTAATAGTTATATTTAAGAAACTAGCCACAATTGAGTTTTAGAGAAAAAAAAATTGCCACTAGTCAAATGGTAAGATAGCTAAAGTGTTTTCTTAATTGATTGGACTGATCAGAATTACTTTTGTCATTTTAACCTGTCAGTGACATTTTGACTTGTTGCCACTATTTCCAGTAATAGCAAATACATGTCACTCTATTTATTCTATGTTGACTGATCGCTTACATTCAGTCCTGTCAGAATGGAAAACCCTAATGCCATAATCACCTGCAATGATTATGGCATTAATACATTTGTTTTAGATAGAAAGACATTTTAACATTGTGGAATAGTTTTTCAAGACAATTAATATTCATAATAAAAATTCAGTTTTAATGTATTTGTGAAAACAACACTGCCTTTGACTTTGAGTATGAGTAAATTTACTGTAGAACATTAACTCACCTCTGGCTGTGGAAAACACATTTTTAAGTTTCATTTTCATTGTCACTGAGCAATAAGAAAAATAACATCACACAACCATTTGGCTTCTGTGACTTCTGTTTTGTGTATGCATTGGATGTGCACATATTTGAGCGTGTGTGGAGACTCTCAGATGGATGCCTGTTTGCATCCAATCAGTCTTTTCACTGCCTTTATCATCGCAGCACAGACACACAGCAGCAGACAAGATTGATTCTCCTCCGTTTGCAGTTGATTCTTTAACGCTTTGTTCTCTGCAGTTTCCCCCTCTAACCCACTCTCCTGCCTCTGCTTGGAGTCATTCACCCCTCTCTGGAGATGAGCACTCAAACTGTATAGTGTAATGATGAATAACTTGCACAATGTCAGTGCAAGGAACTTGTGTCAAAATGTATAGGAGTCATGGTAAGTGTCATGATCCATCTTTTTAATAACTCTTTCTCCTAAGCGTCTAAATTTGTTTTTCTACACAAAATCCACATAACTGTAAATATGCAGGAGGTTCTACCTCACAAGGTACACACCCCAATAGCTACCGCCACAGGTTAGTTAAAGGCTCCAATAAAATATAGCCTAGCTTAACTGTACAAGAGAAATTTAGTTTGTGAAAAAGTTATACACATCACTGCATTAATAAATAACAAAATAACAAACAAACAAAAAGCAAAAATAAATTGTCTTACAAAGAGGCATGATCTTGGTTTTAAGGAGTTAGCTACTCATCTTATTTAATTAAAGCCATAAATGTAACCTGTTTTAATCTAGGGATTTTGTGAAAGTGGACAAATTCTGTATTTATATGAGCTACATAAAAATAATGAGTATGTTGTTAACATGACCTGTAGTTCACTAAAGTGAATTCATCCATTCATTGTTTACCGCTTCATCCGCTGTGGCGGGTTTCGGGGAGCTGGAGCATATCCCAGCTTACTGAGGGCGTGAGGCGGGGTAATCTCCGGGTGCGACGCCAGTGTACCGCGCTAAAATGAATCGATTGAAAATAATTAAATAAAAAAACAAAACAAAACAGTTGAACATCAAATAAAAGGAATTAGTAAAACTAAGATTGCTAATATTAGCTTAACCTAATTTTCAGACGGAACTCTTTGCCAGAAATAAACATTTCAAATATTTAGCTAAAAATAAGTCAATAATAAAGTATATAGTTAGCATAAAACAATAGAATTTAAAATTTATTCAAATGGGCTAAATGTTCAGACAGTAATTCACACGGCAGCATCAGCACTGATAAACAGAGGGAAATGTGAGACATTGTTACATCTTAAATAGTCTACCAATTCATGATGCATGACTACAAGTTGACTGCCTGAACTAGCTCATGAAATATTTTAAAATAGATTTAAATAAATTAATAGATTAAAATAAGGAATACACTGTCAAAAGAATGTTTAAATTGATTATATAAATGCATAATCACCATATTCACAAGTCATTTGTAGTTTTAAGTGGAAAATTTTCAGCTGAACCAATGAACTGGTACTCATAAAAAAAGTATGTGGGAGTATACATACAGATCTCATTTTCAAAAGACTTACTGACTAGTATTTTAAGGTGTAAACTCAAACTTTTTATTGTTTGACCTTTTTATACAGTACAGGAATTTTCACTTTAGAAGTGAATCACACGTTTCCAACTATTCATTACATGGGACAGAAAAAGGTTTAGATAAATTGGTAGAGATGATATTCAATCACATAATGTAAAAGGAAAAGAAACCCTCTTGTATCAATGTTAGCATTGCTAAATAGACCAGGCGATAAAGGACTGATGGACTTTCCTGCAAAGGCAATAAGCTGAATAGCTGTCTAGTTATTTTTTCAAATAACCGGCTCTCTTCTCTCAGTCTCCATGGGTTTGGATGACATCATACCAGGCTAGCACGGTCTTTTAGACCGTGCTAGCGTGGTGCTTAACTAATCATAGGGATCAGTCATGTGGGATGTGTGGAGGGAAGAAATACAGGTTAATGCGTACCCCTGTGCTTTGGAAAGAACAGACTTCTGTCTATCAGTCTACATTACTGATATGGCAGTTGTTCAGCCTCTAGAGGAGCACTAAAAGTGATATACAGTATTAAAACCGGAGAAGATGTGCCTTGTAAAAGGTAAGATGAAATGGATTAAGGTCATTAGTTAACATTTTATGCATGTGATGTGGGTTATTTCATCCCAATTTATCACTGAAAGACAGGCTGTTTTTCTTGAATAAAGGGTTGTTTGTTCCCAGCTGCTGTAATTAGAGGCATTGTTCTGGGTGTTACTATTCATTTCTGCCTTTTATTATATTCTTGCTTTTGTTTTACCTCCTACTGGTATCTCACTCTGACACATCTTTGATGAACGATTGCATTTTCCACGTGAGTAAATAAAGCCTGAAGGGATGACATCTCACGATCATGTGCAAAATAGATGAGCAAGTTGACATGACACATGACACAACAGTCAACAGTCAATGTATTCTCCCAACACCAGTGCTGCTTCTAGACAGCAGCATCAGGTCGGTAGAAATTATAGGTGGGTCTCTTGGAAGGTCGGTAATCCAGAGGTTGGAGAAGGGGACTGGAAGTCCCAATGGGGTGAAAAACTCTGCATAGCCAGTATTTACAAATCAAGCAAATAGGTGACAAAATGGTGACTGTTGTGTGAAGACCATTTGCATCTTGAGTTGAATCTGTCACACGGTAGTTATGCTTGTCAGGTATCTCTGCTATAAAGTAATACCTCTGAGGATGTGTGTAAAGACTGAGGGAAGCCGCTTACTTGCTGTCTGTATGAACTTTATGTAACTGACACATTTTACCCTGAAAGTGAAATAGAAACAGCTTAAACAATGAGAAGACAGGAGTTGTGCTATTATTTCTTATACTATTTATCCATTGGCTGAACAAAAACAACATTTTCCTCACTTTTATTTGGGTAGGCAAGATGCAAATTAGGGACTTTTTACATCACCCTTGTCCCTAGCTACTGCCAGCCTTTCTCCTTTTGCTAAATAAAATGTCTACCCTTTATTTCTTTTTTCTCTTCATGATTAAATCACTGTCATGAAATCATATTTTGACCTGCTTTGTTTCATCATGTTAAACTTCATATTTCTAATTCTGACGAATGTTGAATTAGGAGGTGGATGCCAAATTTGAATTAAAATCACAGGCACCTTGGGATAAAAATTGCTACCAGATTATATTTTAGACTGTTTTACCTCATCATATTAAATTTAATGTTCCTAGCTGCTGAAAAGCAGGTGGATAAAAAAATCCGGTGCACTAGAAATTACAGTACTCTTGTTGAATACTGCATCCACTCTCTTAGTCTCTTTCAAATGTTTCAAGGATGAAAACACAGTTACCAGATCATAGCAATGGGCTATTTTCTGTCATCTTATTCAACTTGTGTTTGAGTTGAATGTTTTACTTTGGTAGCAAAGTCCTGCTTGAGCAAACCACTGATATTGTGCTCGTCATTTACTTCTCCAAGCGAGTAGTAGTTTTAAATACACACATAATATATGAACTGAGGAAAGTCACCATCTCACCGTCCATACAGGCCAGAGAAGTTAGCATCAGGATGAACTTCACATTTTGTGATCCTTGTGGAAATAGAAAAATGATTGTATAACTTATATTTTCTTATCAACAGATGAACATCAGGTATTAGCCATTTAAAGATTCAGCTGACCTCATGTATCATTATCGTGAAGCAGGGGATAATTGCTGTTCATATGCAAGCTCCTCTCATTCTCTTTAGTTTAATGCTCTAATTCACAGCAAAGATTCTGGTTAAAGATTTGCAGCTTTGCATCTCTTCTAATCTGTTTCACTCATCTTTTATGCATTGAAAGTTTGTCACTAAATGACTGGTGATAAAAAATTTGATGACTTCTGAAACGCCCCGTGACAAAAGACATCATAACTGTACTGTTGTATTAACAAAGGCTTTGAATAGGCCGCAGTGTACAGATAAAAAGCCTATCATTCTTTTGTTATTCTGACATCTCTGCAGTCATTTTTGTGCAGCTATAAAAAAGGATGGGGCCCCATTTGCCTTTGAATTCACATAAAATGAGATTCCAGTGACAAATTACTGCAGTCTGTACATAATTACCAGTTTCTTTTCTTTGTGCTCCCTTAAAGGCCTTTTTATATCTGCCTAAACAAGAAAGAGCAAAATAGATTCAGCCATAGTGGATCTAAATTGCAAAGATGTACTGTATATGAGGTTGTGTCTTGAATTTAGGTGACCACTACATCAAAAAGTTGAGCAGTTTTTGTTTTTCTTTATGATAGTGTGAACATTTTTTAAAAATGAGTGTTGTCTGTCAAGTTAGTTTCATGGCTCAAAATATTCTGTATGCTTTACAGGCGTATCCATCAAATTGTTCACACAGCTCATCTCTCATGTTACCAAGCGTCATGCATGCAGTTTTTCTTATCTGGGCCATTCTAGAGCTTGATAGATGTTATGGGTTCTTGTTTTTCTGTCTTTTTTTTCTTTTTTAAAACATAGCCGTCTGTAATTTATCTCTAGTTCAGTTAAAGAGCCAATTACCACCAGGCCTGGATTCCATCCAGATCAGCCTGGGAATCTGTTGGCCACGAGAACTGAATATTTAAAAAGTCTCGTCTATGAGCTGTGTGGTGAAAAACAAATCTCACATACAATATATGCATTTATGTTGACAAAATTTGCAAATGTGATTGCATTCAGTTTTATAACAGTAGTTATTTGAGCCATTGACCTTTCATAATCATATTTTTAAAAAGATTGGAATAAACACCAGTGAGTGAACACAAAACACTGAAAGTAGGAACTTCAAAAGAAGATCTTGTGGACAGACCTGACTGTTACTCACAGCATCTGTAGCGCCAGGGGCAGCCCAATGCTGTTTACACTGTTAGTTAGTCACTACTCAATGTCACTGCTTAGGAATGTGCCCCTGGTCATCAAAAGTGCATATTGAACGCAGTTTCTGGAAAATAAATCCTTAAATATCCACATGGGAGAGCATTTGAATTTTAAAATAAGTGACCTGTTGAGTTTCCAGCCTCATAAGGAACACAACTGGATTATTTGCTGGACTATTTTCCTTCAAACACACAGCTGATGCCTTTTTTCTCCCAGGCGGACAAGTATGATTGACTCGATGATATGGCTGGTGCTAATGTGAGTGAGACCATGTTAATTTTCACTTAATTCCTTCAGGGATTTTTTTTAAGCCTTCCCTTGATAGACTTGTGAATCTGTGTGTCCTGTTGGAATGCGACACTTTAATACCCGGGACACCACAGAAAGGCTGCTGCATAACAAACCTGTCACTCACTCCACGGCAAATGTGGGCTGTGTGTGTGTGTGTGTGTGTGTGTGTGTGTGTGTGTGTGTGTGTGTGTGTGTGTGTGTGTGTGTGTGTGTGTTTGGTGAAATGTTTTGAATGTCTTGTGTGCAGATGCCTAGCTGATAGAGTCAAGATTGCTTCCTCAAACAAATGGACACAATTATAGAAAAGGGGTATAGTATCTCAATTTTCTCTCAAGACATTGTAGTCTGGTTTTGACGATTACCATGTTTTCAAACAGGTTTATGCTGGAATAATGTGATTCTGCTTTAATAAAGCCCCTTTACACTCCTGGATAATGAAAATAATCTGCAGTTTTGATTTTCTTTGTTCATGAAAGCTGACATTTTAGAGATACCTTCCAAAATCTTAACAATCTAAAAGTTGGATTGCATTTTAGGTTGAAACAATATTTATTGACTCTGGAACCTGTGTAACGTCTGAACTTAATTACTGTCCTGGACTGTCTTTACCAGAATACAGTACTCTCTTGTAATGGGGCTCAAACTGCTCTAATTGGTCATCTAACACAAAGTGTGAAAGGCAAATTGACAGCTCTGGCAACTTGAAAGTGTGATCCATACTTTGAGACGTTGATGACCAGTGAGAAGCTTTTTGTTTCTCAATGGTGTATCTTTGCATGTGTTTGCAGCTCCAACAATGGCAGGCCCAGCAGGAGGAGATGGCAAAGCTTGAGGCAGTTATAGCTGCTAGAAAACAAGAAGAGGAAGAGGCAAGGTTAAAGAGGGTGCAAGCGAAGGAGCAGGTCATCCGAGCACAGCAGAAAGAAGAAGTAAACACATCATCAACACACCCATCTCAAAGTGTCACTTTGGTCCTTCATTATTTGCTTAAGATCACATTGATGCATACAAATGTGCTTTTGTAAGAGGGATCATGGACTTTATGGTTTTGTTAGATTTACTTGGTATATTTTGTTAAGTAATTTGTTATGATCACACCACGTTGAAACCGGTTATATTACATGATATAAAAGATCTCCATAAATAGACTTTATACAGGATTTAATTTAATTTAATTTTTAATTTTATACATAATTTTTAATTTTAAACATGTGTGGGATTTTTAGGGTGTACTCACAAAGATATGTGTTACTTACTCTGATTGAATTTTCTTCATTATCATGGACTACTAGAAAAGAAAAAGTCACCTCAAAAGAATGAAAAATAAGTTAGCGTCAATTTGGCTCACCTGGATCTCACGGACAAAAAAGCAGCAATGACTTCACAGACAAGACGGTACATCTCAAAAGCATCAGTTAATGAGGGGGTCATGCAGAAACCTTCTTCTGTGTACAGACAAGTGTATGGATGACTCACAAAAAATAATATGACTGAATGCCCAGAGAAGCAGCTCCTGTGCCTGTCTGACTGTTTAATTAACTTTGTTCTTCGGGGTCTGCTGAAAGAGCATAGGAGACCTGAGACACTGATTAATGAGTGCATTTAGGCTGCATTGGATTCCATATAATTTAGCATTAGACATTGAAATATCATCTCATTCTCTCTGTTTATACTTATCTGATTCCTACTTTGTCACAATCAATAGGACATGATGATTTTAAGGCTTCTGTAGGAGTCAAATAAGTGGGGTCGATTACTTTTTGTTGTTTTGCTTTGTAAACTGCTGTTTTCCCTCAGGTCAGGCAGTTTCATTTGGAGCAGAAAAAGAGGATGGAAGTGGTGGAACAGAGGGATCAGGAGAGACTTGCAAATCTGAGGAGAGTTATGGAAGAACAAGCAAGACTTGATAAAGAGAGGTGAGTGTTACATCATAGGACCTTGAGTTTTCAAAGTTACAAAAAAAAGAATCCAGGTTGTTCTTTTTCCAGTTTGTCACTCAGCTTTATGGATGTTCGGTAGTAAAATGATAGAATATCCCTTTGCCCAAAAAACAAATTTAGAGAAAGTGATAAACATCACCTTGTCTCAAAATCCTGAACATCCACTGAACTAATAATACAAAACGTCCTAACTGAGGGTGAACCTTACCTGTAACCCCACTAACCAGCAGCACTAGTCTTCATAATTAAGAGACTAGGGTGATGATAGAAAACTTCAAAGGAGAGAGGAGAGGATTTTAACAACAACTACAACAAGAAAACATTTGTATTTTATTACCTTCCCAGTGTCTGAGCATCTTTTTTGCTGACCGTCAGTGCTACTGTTATAAGATCAGTACTTCTCAACTGTTATTATAATACAGTACTCTTTAAAAATATTCTAGTGTTCGGCCCTGGACTGTTAGCTGTCATTTGCTTATATAATTTCTCTGCAGACACTCACAGAGAGTGGCATTAGTACCAGATAATGGTGTCGACTCATAGGGCACAGAGAAAGATATAGAAACAGATGATCAGTGGAGTGCTGTTTGCTGGCAGCTCCATAAAGTCCTCCACAGCCTGGAGGCCTTCTGTGTCAGAAGTGATAGGTAATGTTGGCCGTGGCAGTGGCAGATATCCACCTGCTCTGTGCTCCCTGTAGGGTGCAGTTTCGAGCCGATATGTTGCAGCAGCGGAGGGAGGAGAGGAAGGCGCTGGAGCTTGAGCGACAGAGAGAAGAAGAAGAGAAACAGAATCGCCTTGAAGTTCTCAGAAACCAGGTGGATTGTTATCTGCTACGCTTGTCGGCTACTTCATTGTCTTTGTCTAATGGAATGAACCACAAAGGAAGATTTCCACTCATCATTATCTGTTTTTAGGCATCACTGCCACCCTATGGCTGTCCGTAAGAGTACAACTATATTTTATCACTATTAAAAGTTTGTTTTTCGTGTTTATCTTAGATTGGGGTGGTGGGAGAAGCAGACCCAGATAGAGTAATGGCAGATACGGAGGCTTGGAGGAGTCGACACTGGAATATAAAGGAGGCTGAGCTCCAAAGGCCTCTCTACAGAATTAACACATACACAGACGCACAGGTGAGACAAGACAATATTCACCATCCTGTGACTTTTAGCATTGTGTGATTACAAAACCACAGCAGCTACATGGTTGTTAGCCATAAATATCCTTGTCTATGCTCTGGATGTTTTTACCCTGCAAGATCCTCTGTGCCCAGTGTTATTGACGATCAGGTATTGTTTTCTCTCCACTGGTATTGACTCAGTGGCCCTTATGTTGCGCAAGGTGATTGGCTAATTTCATGTCAGATGTTTCTTTTTACACTTTGTACTAAAGCAAGGCCACCAACTCAATCGGTGTACTGTAGTTTCTATCTGTATGTTCCTATGTCATCACTGTAGCGTACAGTAGGTTCAAATTTGTTTACTCTGTAACATGGGCAATGACTGTCACTGCGTACCTTCTGTATTGACTCATGTTTTGCAAGTACAAAATGTGTTATATTCAATACAATGAAGTAACCATTACATAGTGGGTGTGATATAGTATGAAGCATTCTCTTATTCAACATGTTTTCCAGATCGTGTCTGATCCGAGAGCACGTGTTGAACAAGCCCTGCGCGAGGCCGGTCTGCATCAAAGTCACTATGCTAAAGAGGTTCTGTCCGTTTTAAAGCCCCATAAACCACCTAGACGTGATACTAAGTCCCTTCTCAAATTCTGACCAAGTGCTTGTTTATGTTCTCCATAAAGTTTGTTCTGATTTACAGAATTATATCACAATAAAACATTTTAAGTTGTGTGTAATTTTCGGTGACACAACTGTTTGGTGCAAATGTTGTTCTACTCATAATTTTATATTAGCTTTTTTATACTATACCTTACAGCACATTATGAAAAACAGATTATATATGTAGGTGTGTGTGTGTGTGTGTGTGTGTGTGTGCGTGCGTGCGTGCGTGTGTGTGTGCTTACCTAATGCTAGAACTTTTTGCTGTTACATAGAACATTGTATGACAACCCATTAATGAAATATAAAGAATCATCATTTGTTTGTTCAATGGCTTCTTCACAGAAGGTGCCAAAGTGTAACCTTTCATGATGGCATTGCTCTCTTGTTGAGCAGGAAGAAAGACGGCTGCTTTCTCTATCTTCCTCAATGTACGACTCATGGCTTCCATCTTCCTCTGTTGCTGCTGAAGCTGCAAGTTAGGTCAGTTCCACATTGTTTTGGTGCACACATCAACTTGGACGATGATATCCTGCCTGAAGTTCAGCTGTGCTCCACCATATGGTAGATGGTACCATACCATAGTGGCCAGCTGCTTTGTGATATTTGCCTGTGGTCTCTTATTTCATCGGCAATCTTTGTGTGGAGGCAAAAATCCTTTGTGCCACCGGTTTTGTCTTCCTCCTTTGAGATCAAGCCTTCGACCACATATTCTACCCCGTCAAGCAAAGAGGACAGCAGTTTTTTTGACTTCACGTGAAATGCTGTCAAATTGTTTCCTAATTTTTGCCACAACTTTAAGGATTGACTCTTTATAGAAGTTGCCAAAAAAAGCCTTGAGTTTAGCCACCGCCTCTTCCCAAAAGTTTTTTAAAATCCTTAGATTAAAAAATCCTTAGATTAAAAAAAACTTTTGGCTGAGGATTTGGTTTCTTGATCATGCTCTTCCTCCATTATTGTGACAATCTCTGTTGCTATTTGTCAGTATTCTGAGAGAGGATTGATTTAATATGTTTCAGCTCCTCTGCGGGTATGTCTTCTCTGCTGGTCTCACAGACAGATTGTTTGCGGCTTCATCCAGTATCTATTCTGCTGTCTAAAGACATAGTCATCACAAAGGTGAACACCAATTACACTCCTGCCCCCCACCCTATGACCCTTATACTTGGGGATGCACAATTAATCATTATAAAATTGTAATCTCAATTCCATTGTACACACTATTTAATTTTTCATTGATGGAATGTGTTTTATACTTTTTCTAGGGTAACTAAAGCCCCAACATTAACATTAATCTTTTCTAACAACACCATTTTTGTTCTTACTCAGAATAGAGCCAGAGATAAACTCTAATACATATAAAATGTGTTCAATATCTTTCAAACAAGATGAAAGCATTGGATCTCAGTAGAACTAAAAACCTCCTTCAATTTATCAGCAACATGCAGTGGAAGTCAGTGAGGATTCAACAAGATTAATTTATTTTTACGTATTGAACTTGACATATTGATCTGGAATTGCCTCCGGTTGAGTGTATAACCAGTCTGATTGTGTACATTTAGCAATGGTGTATTATTGACATATCTTTGACTAATGGACTCCTTCAAACTAAAAGAGAACGCAGATATAAACTAAAACAGGCCTCACAGAAAAAGACTTTGAACATATGTCAACTAAAACAGAACTGAAATAAGGGGCAGAGGATTCTGTGTTTGGAGCGGACTTAATGCTAATTATTGCTGGGGGCTGTCTGACTGGACTACTGGCTTTGGTCAAGCACTGCCCTCAACAAGACTATTAGTCCATTTGAATAAAGGTTTGTTTTCTAAAGAGATTACAATAATTTAAAAAGAGAAGAATTCCACTTTTAAGGTTTTTGATCAAATGGTCACTTTTCTCTTTGCTGAGGGAGAAAATAAGAGCCTCTTCATCAGAAGGCTGAACCTTCTACAGAACATTTGTGCTGACCTGACAATATCCAAAACATGTTTCCACTGATTTACACACTTTTACAAAGGAACACAATGTTTTCTCTGTGGGAACTTTCAGACTTGTGGTAAATTCTGTTCTTTTTCTCTGTTCGCGTTAAACACATCCTGTTTGAAATAGAGGTATTATAATGTCAGGAGTGAATGGACTGGCAGAAGGATGCCAGTTTTTTAGCATCTCTGAGTAGGATAACCAAAGATATGTAACAGCCCTTGAAATAACATGATTGGGGCTGAGAACTGTTTGGTTCGATTCAGACTTCCTGTCCACGTGTTTGAGGGTTTACACTCCTTTTATTAGATGTGTGCTGTGAAAACATAGCTCTGTTTATTACAGCTGTAACATGGTCAGTCTGTGCAGCTCTGTTAAATTCAATAAGTCTGAATTGTGATGTTTATTCTCAAGACAACACATTCAGTCAAATGAAACTCCCGGTGATGAAAAGGATGGGATTATATTCAAACATGCAAATAATCCATTTTGATATTTTACATGAGATGCCACATTGCTTCACCCACAAAGGTAAATATTAACCACACAAGTTGCTTTTATTGCTTGTAATGAAGATAAAGTAAACATCTGATGAGTATTGTTACATGAAGTTGTTTGACTGTAGTTTTAAAATGCAAAAATGCAAAGGGTCCACCCTTGAACACTGGCTGAATAACAAAAAAAAAAGCACCACACAAAGGTTGATACTTCAAGTAAAATGCATCTTCATATTTTATAAGATAAATTGCTGAGGAACAATTCTGCTTCTCCTCTAGTAGGCAAAAAAAAAAATTTCTTGACTTGTTATATGATGAAAATACACAAATACTTCTGTTAAAAATACACAAACACTTTTGTTAAAAATTCAGCAGCCTCCTCCTCAGATTTCAGAGTTGTCTCCATAATCGAGAAAAATTTGTCAGAGAGTTTCCAGACTTGGATCACAACCAAAATTCAATCTACTAAACATTCCAAAGGTCTGTTTGAACAGAGATTGAAAAACTTTTGCTTGTATTTGCATAGTTGTAAAACACATATGATAAGCACCGCACAAACACATTTTTAAAAAATTAATCTTATTCACTTAAGGATCATCAAAGCATTCTTAGGCATTAAATAACTAAACAACATGGATTTATATTAGAACTTTAAATAAGTATTACATACACATGTTTAAATGGTTCGTACAGTATATACAATATACATATGTCACATGTCTATCAAAACTATATACACTGTATATGCAAGGCCGAGGCTGGGACTAGTCATCTCACACAACAAGACCCAGCCGTTTCTTGATGAAGTGGGACACTAGGACTTGGGGTCTCTCCTGGAACTCCACCAGAACATCATGGGGTGAGGTGATCTGGTCTCCATCAAAGCGATTCAGCAATGCAACACAGATTACAGCCGCTGCAGTCGGAAGGCAGATTATCAGTTGCATTGTTTATGACCTTGTTTATGACCTTGACCTTGGTCCTCATGTTGGATGTCATGGATGCAGCTGTCTATTCTGTATCCTGTATAATTTTTATTCAACGTTGCTATATAGCTTGATTAAAAATGTTAAAGAAATACTTGGTTGAAGCAATTAGTAAAATGTATTACTGTATGGAGAACACAATCAATACCTTTAAGGCCACAGATGCGACACATAGCAGCAAATACAGTGGACTCCATTTCGATATTCCTCACTCCAGCATCATGAGCTTTCCTCAGATACTCCAGTTTGTCTTCATGAGAGAAGGAACAAAGAGCTCCGTCAAGGCGCCCTTGACCTACAGAGACACAGCACAATATTTGTCACCACCTGACCAATTTTTTCCAATTACCTACAAATGTTATCCCAGACGACTTGTGTGTAAGATGCTTATAATATGCGTATACCTTCATAGAAGTCATCAGTGCACAGGGTGTTCCCAATCACTGTTGGAAACTTTTCAAGCTCAGAGGAGCACTGCAGAAGCTCATTGGCCACTCCCTCATCCAGCTCAGTGCTCCTGGTAATGACTTTACCCAGAACCACTTGCTCAAACTGGGGTTTGAAAGAGTAGTCCACTGCTTTTTCCGTGATCACTACTGTTCCTGGAGCCAAACCTACAGACCACAACAGGCAGAAATGTCATTGCCTGATAGCCAGTATAGGTCAGTGATGTTGACAAGTAGCATAAAAGAAAGAAAGAAAAAAAAAATATATATATATATAAAGACCTATAAAAGGTCCCTCCCCCCTCACCAATTCCTCCCGATGTCCCGAGGCGAAACAGGATTACATCACGGCACTGAGCATGATGCAGAAGTTTGATGAGCTCATGCAGCATAATGGAAATTGAAGGGACACCCATGCCATGCTGTCATTTAATCAAGATCAAGCGGATTACTTTTGAACATTAAACAAATAATAATAAGATTTCATTTAAATGTATAAGTCATTATTCTACTAAAATCATTTGTCACTTACACTTATTGAAAGTACTTGTCCCACTTTGTACATGCAGTAGCGATCAGTTCCCTCACAGATGTCTCTGAGCTCCTCTGGATTTCCAGACAGCTTCAGCTCCTTGTGAATGAACTGGGCAAAAGCCTTCATTCGATTTGAGCTTCCACCCACACACACAAACTGTGAGAAACAGAGAAAAAAAATGAGTGAATTTTTTGTTCTGGCTTTGTTAAATAATTTCCGTTCATTCGTTGATCATTCTACAAACCTTAATATCTCCAAACATCTGTGGCAGGTCGTGAGTTTTGGTGCTCAGGCTGAAGTGGTAGAGAATATCCTCCTCCATGGTGTCCAAGTAGGGGTTTTTCACTTGGACAGGTTGTCTAAGAGCAAATTAGTGAAGCATATTAGGGACAGCTTCTTCAGATTTACCAGTATGCTGTGAACTGATTAAAAATATGTTTACAATGGACTTTACAATGGAGTGATACTTACTTGATATACTCATTATGGTCACTTCCCAAGCAGTTAAGTAAAATTGGTGCCATTGCTAAAGGAGATGCTTTAAAATTCAGTTTAAAGTCTTTAAAATCTGCTCCAATGCAAAAACTTTGAAATAGTCTAGAGGTATGTTCAAGTGTGAAGCTGATATAGTGGTGACCTTCGGCCTTGGTAGTGATTGGCTTCAGGGAGAGGAGTAGTACCTATCCTCCCGCCCATCACATCCACCAACCCTACCCCAAACAAATGAGAGAGGTCACATGGCAATCGTTGGACCAATTCCAAAAGTATAATCAGTAACCCTTCAAAACAAACCATAATATCCTTGCCAATGCAAACAACTTATATAATGTATTCCGCTGTTATAAATTAACCTTGAACGGCCCAACCAGCTGGACTGTTTAAGGTCTTTAGCTGACGAGCGTTAAGAACAAACATTTTTCCCGAAGAACATGAAGATAACCTCTGGCATTAATATGCAATATATAGGAATGCCAAAACAAAAACACATAGTTCAGTTCAGTTTTCTCTAGAAATATCAACTTCATCAAATTTGCTTTATATTATTCAAAAGGACCCTTTCCATGTATCAAAGAAACTTACAATCATTCGATGTGATTTGAATTTGCTGTTAGAAAAAATTGTTAAAATTCTTTGCAAATGAGGAAAAAATGTAAAATCAACTTTGAACAAGTACTGTAATTTTATTTGTGTTGCCAAAATATTAGTACTTTGAACTGTATTTTAGGGAGTTTCAGACACAGTACAGGAAAGTTAACAGCCTTACTGGTAAATAATCTAAGGGAATACAGTTAATGATCTACCATTAACAGGCACAATAAATAAAGGATCCTAGCTTTGGTTCAATTAAGTGCTTCTACACTTGAATAATAAATCTGACATGACAAAATGGAGACTAATGTGGCTCAGCATGGAGGAGTAAACAAATTATTGTTGTTAGACAAAAAGGATGGCATGTCTTCCTGCTGGAACGATGCAAGATTGGTACTGCTATTCCTCAGCACTGGCAGTCTTCAAATCTGTTGGCAAGAAATCACGAGTCTTTCAAAAATTAACATTTAATTATTCACTTATAAATACTGTCAAACTGCTGAGGCATGATAAAATGAAACACATTTTTTGGTCATCATTTAATTATGTAGTATATCCATGTATCAATGCAATGGCCTCACCCCATTTTTTTATAATGAAGTTGAATTTTTATGACGGTGATGATGATGATGATGATGATGAAAATGCAATATAGGAAGTGATTTATGACGAAAGGATTGTGCTACTTACGTAAAAATGAGCATTTGTTATTTATCGTCTGGTTTGTTATTGTCTACATAACCAAAGCTCAGTAGCTTAGACATTTCGACAGGAGCTGGCTTCTTGTCAAACAGTCTGTGGGAACACCAAAGACAGGAAGTCTAAATGTGATGACAGGCAATCTAAAAAGCTTTTTAGAGGAAATCAGACCACATAGTGCTTTGTCATTATAAACACTATTATGCAATGTTTTGTTATTGCCACAAAAAGGCAATTAGATTCACCAGAGATACAACAGCAAGGCAGGTTAAACATTATCTTTAGTACCAAAGCAAACATTGGTCACTCATTACTAAAGCACTCTTCCAACAAAGAGCGCTCTGAAAAACAAGAAAACAATCAAACAAGTAATTAATCTCGAACTTCAGATTGTTTTTTCAGAATAAAGCATCAAAATTTATAAAACTATTTTTACTTAGGCACTCTGCGTATGGCTTGGAAAAGAATAGCTTTGTATTTCACTGCTGCACTGCAGGGATTAAAAAAAAAACCTAAATTTTGCAACTGTTTTATTTTTGTGAACGTCATAGTAGTACAATAACAGTGGGCTCTAGCATTGGCACCATTACTTTTGGATATTTGTTCAGTCCCTGATTTTTTCTGAGATGTACACAGGCAAGCTGTGAGTAACCAGGTGAAAGTCCTGTGTTGCCTGAGAGGACATTGGTCTGTGCAGCATTCCATGCCCAGTTTTGTTGAGTCACCTGAACATGCCTAGAATTTACTGGTAATATTCATCTATATGGGCGGCACGGTGGCGCAGTGGGTAGCGCCACCGGGTTCGAGTCCCGCTCTGTGCGGAGTTTGCATGCTCTCCCCGTGTCTGTGTGGGTTCTTTCCGGCTTCTCCGGCTTCCTCCCACCTCCAAAAGCATGTGCTTCAGGTTGATTGGCCGGTCCCAAATTGCCCGTAGGAGTGAGTGTGTGCATGGTTGTCCGTCTTTGTGTGTGGCTCCGCGGTGCACTGGCGTCGTGCCCGGAGTGTCCCCCGCCTCACGCCCTATGCCAGCTGAGTTAGGCTTCGGCTCCCCGTGACCCGCTACGGCGGATGAAGCGGCAGAAGATGAATGAATGAATGAATTCATCTACAGTATATGATTAACAATCTTTTTTTATCTTATTTGTTGTAATGCTAATAAATATGGATTTACACTTAAAGCATATAGATCATAATATTGCTTTATTGTCGTGAGCACAAAGGTAGACTTCAAAAACACATAACGAGGGTGTATGTGTGAGGCGCTCCACTTTCCTCTTTGCCAAAACAAACACAGACAGACAGACGTCAATTTAGAAAGTCCAGTTCTCTCTGTAAGTATCAACTAATTTGCTTTGCATAATTTAAAAGGACACTTTTGATATATCACAGAAACTTGACAATCATGATCTACTTTGACATTACTGTTAGGAAAATTGCTAAAATTCTTTGTATGTGGGAGATATTTTTTAAAATGAACTTTGAATAACTGTTCAAAGTTGTTTAAATCAATCCTCTGGACTTTAAGACATTTCACCTCGCGTCCAAGAGGCTTCTTCAGTTCTAGTGGTGGCTGGTGTTGCCTCAGCTTGTAACCTCTGTGAGGCGTGGTCAGTGCTATTCATATTCCAATGATCATTGTCAAGACCCGCCTTCCTCCTCAACGATTCCTTGTTGGGAGTGCAAGGGAATGTCAATGGGGGTCTCTGAATTTTGAATTTCACAGACATCATTAAGCCCTCGTGTGCTAATGTTATTCATTAGAACAAGACACTTCACATGAGTCAATCTGCTGAACAGTTCTTTTGGGGAGGTTTGGAAGGACGTGATTGTGTATGTCACATATATAAGATCGCTATGTTGTTTTGCGGACGTGATTGTGTATGTCACATATATAAGATCGCTATGTTGTTTTGCGGACGTGATTGTGTATGTCACATATATAAGATCGCTATGTTGTTTTGCCTGCTCTCCTTATTTTCAATCCTCACTGGGTTGTTCTCCTTTCTGGATCTTGAATTAAAATATCTCATCAATCTTAAACCATTGCAAACATTAAAAGGGCATTAGGGAAGGATTTTTAATTTATGTCATGAACAGGATGAATAATTACAGCAAACAAAATTTTTTCTGCCAAATACTGTCCATCAAGTACAAACATTCTAAATTTTCATCCCTAGTTACGCAGAATACTTCAGAGCCACTGCATGCATATGGGTCTATTTGCTTCCATACTTATTATGATAATATGACGCATTTGTTCTTATGCGTCATAACACCATGTTCTCATTTTACCCAGAGGCTTCTACTTAAAATGTCTGATGTCATTCGTGCCTAGAGTTAATAAAGCTAGACTATATGGTGTCTCTGATTGTTGTAAAACGTGAACTCTGAGGCACCAGCACCTAGAACGACAGCGCCATCTTGTGATCACATCAACTCACATTCTCCTGAATTTGCCGGTCTGCAGATAATCCTGGGGTGACTGCAAATTTTCCATCTGCCAGTAATGAACATTGTTTTTCTACAGACACAAAGCAAAAGCATATGATCCAATTTTGTCAATTTAAATGCAGTTTGAAAATTTTTATCTATGTTTTGTTTCAAACAAGCTCTTTTTTAGTAAAGAAAAAAAAAAAAGTAAAGAGAACCAGAACCACAAAGCAGGTGTGTGCAGTCAAAAGATGACTAAATTAAAGTGTTAACAACACAGCATTATTGTACTTCCAGTTTGTCTATTAATTTACTATGTCAAAATAAAAGCACCCTGTTGTTCTGTTGTTTAAAGGCTTATTGTGAAGTACATAATATCAGGTTGAATGGAAAATCAGTCGGAAAGAACAATCTATGTTAGACTTTATTGGTTTTTTTGGTTATAAAATAATAAGAATGACTGTGGTGACTTCTGTGTAGGAATTGCCATGAAATTATTTAAATTACTTTTCACTGTTTACCTTGTCCTTGCCATTGTTACTGCTATCGCCCCTCTCCCAGACTGACATGTTGTCAGTCCCAAAAGGGGCCTGAAAAGCTCCGGGGTTTATCTTCTCCTCGCTGTTAATTAGACTGTAGGAAAGGAAACAATAAAGTCACATAGATATATCTTTCATTCAATTATGACTGGAACCAACAGTGAAGATTTACCAGTAATTATTCAGTTATATTGTTGTTTTTGTCTTGTTTTTTTGCAGTACTTTAAAAGCTTGCTACTGGTGCAAGTCTGTAAAAGTTATGATGTAATCAGCAACAGTTGCAGGAGTACTAGACAGAAAGGTGGAAATGTGTGTTTCAGCAGTAGTCCATCGGTAGTCATTGATAATATTAATATATAGTACATCCTTCAAGTACCTCGGTTTGCTGATGTCTTCTGATTCAGTGGAGAACCAGGCTGGAGGTTTGTATGGATTGGCTTTAGGTGTGACGGTTACTTCATGCCACAAAAGTCCTGGTGAACAAGAGCAAGACGTAGATTTAGCTTAAATATAGTGACCTGGGATGCGATTGCGTGCAGATGCATGGAAACTGGAGCACGCTACCCTTATGCCCTCCTTGTTTTGCAAGTTTGACATAGTCAGAATCACTCTCCAGGACTCCGGCCCTTCGTCCCCGGGCCCTCTCCTCAGGTAGAGTGGTGCTTGGGGACAATCCTGGTATCTGGGAGATTTGGACTTGAACTCCATGGAACCCTGTTGTCACATCTGTGATGTTGAAACACAAAGACACAGATATAATGCGTAATGTAATAATGAAAATATGGATAACACTCCTGCCAGTGTGGGGTTGTGTGGATGTGGCTTCACTCATCACTCCATCAGGATCAACTCCAGGGAGAAGAACGTCACTACATGCAGAATTAGATGAACTACGCGGGTATACTTGCCAGATTCTGTTGGTTGAACATCATTGACAGCAGATGAATTCCTGTGCAAACAGAAACACGCTTGTGAACCTCATCGACGCGGCTTCGAAGAGCGAAAGCAGCAAACAAACAAACCGCAGGAACGTCATTATTAACGCGATCTGGTTCATTTAGTGACGCGAAACAATCTGCAGGAGAAAAACCAACAACATAAAGTCATTCTGTTGTACTTACTCTGACATTTTGTTAGAGGCATGGAAACTGTTTGAAAAAAGCACCGAATGTTTGGAACTTGCCATAGAAACGGTGAGCAGCAGGGGCGCTGCCACATCTCCAAGCCGCCGCGGGCAGGGGCCCCTGCGGGAAAATGAATGAGAGGATAAAGCGCTATATTAAACCTCTTTTTAATCCTGCATAGACATGCTCCAAATAAAATAATTAAAAGAATGATGCATTCTGTTGACTGGGTTTGTTTATATTTGATTATGCTAACTTTTAAATAATGCTTTATATTATTGCTGTTTCACTGTTGTTGTTGTTGTTGTTGTTGTTGTTGTTGTTATTGAGTTATCTTCAAGTACATTGATGATTTTAAGCCTTTAACCTAAATTTTATTAAGACTTATTATAGTATCACGTCTTGTTGAAGCCATTAATGTAATAACAGTTGATAACATAATAAATTTGCCCCTTTTGAAATGTAATAGGGAAATAAGATAATAACTGGCCAATAATAATAATAATTTTTGGCTAATAACAAAAAATTTAGTACGTTATTGGCTGCTCATTACTTTAATAAAACTACAAATGTAAATGTAATAAATGTACAAATGTTATAACTAAGCCAAAGAAGTAATATATATCTGTGATAAAATCTCTCACTCTCTTTTGTTAGCAAACATAGACCATGGCACGATATGAAATATGTATGACATGTAACTCACTCTTGAGCACAGTAAAACACATTTCACTTTAAGTGTTTTTTGATTTCCCGTAATTGACCACTATATAGTAATGGTGTGACATTGGCTTTCTTCAGTTGCCCAAACTTTCCTGCTTCCTGTCACACATGGTTATCAATATTCTTTGATGAATAGTTGATTTTTTTAAAATTCTTGAATGTACCACACACCGAACACACACACACACACACACACACACACACACACACACACACACACACACACACACACACACACACACACACACACACACACACACACACACACACACACACACACACACACACACACAGACACACACAGACACACACACACACACGACCTTATATACTGTGGTTAGCGCAAGTAGATATAACATTATTGATAGTGTATTCAAAGTTAACTGACTACAGCCAACTGTTGGCTAGTTATTATTATGATTAACTCTTACAGTTTGATAATACCAGGGGTATCAACCTTTTTAAAGAACAGTGTGTGAGTACAGTATGTTTTCTTGCGTCCTTGTCGACATGTATGTGTGCATGTGGGTAGGAGAAACCCTCAAGAGACCCTGCTACATGGAAAGAGACTCATATGTTTAGAAAGAATAACCGTGTATTGCCTTTCAGTTGAATCTTCGTAGCTCCTGCCTGCTGTTGTACATATACTATTATGTTATGCCATTTAATATTCAAAGTTTACAGTGTACAGAATAATATGACTAACTTTAATCTTAAACAAAATTGTACGTTTTTCACAGATCTGAAAAGATGAGAAAGCTGCAAACAATCTTCGTCCCCTCCTGTATCATGTGGAATGTGCAGGACATGGACAGAAACAAATGTCAGATGACTCTTATGATGTGATACTCAGTGCACTCAAGGGGAATTCAATACTGTATTTCTGTAGTAGAGAGAACAAGCATCCAGTGTACTGCACTTGTTCGATTGGGGTGGAATAGGCAATGTTATGCCTCAGTATGGCTCAGTTATTACGTTTGCAAATTATTTTCTTTTAGCTTTTCCAATCTCCTTGGTTAACGTAATAACCAGGTAAAATAGAATAGAATAGAATAGAATAGAATGGAATAGAATAGAATAGAATAGAATAGAATAGAATAGAATAGAATAGAATAGCCTTTATTATCATTGTATCAAATACCATGTATGAAATACAATGAAATCAGTGGAAAGTAGCTTATGTTGTAATAAATTATTACGTTAGTAGCCAAAAAGTATTACATTTTCAGCTCAGAACTTTTATTACGTTAGTGAAAAGTTATTATGTTATTGGCTAATTACATTTCCAAAAGGGCAGATTTTGTACATTATTGGATGTTTCATTCTAGAATGTTTCATTTGAAACATTCTAGAATTCTGTGAAGTGTCCTCTTGCGAGATTACCTTAAATTGCTACAATAGCACTAGGTAGGCTGGTGCCCCTTAAAACACTGCACACACAAGAGCAGCAGAAATAGATTGATTGATTCATTACAAATTGGAAATTTTTGACCTTGACAAATACTAAGAACAAACAAACAATAGATCCTACCTCAAGGAATTTTGCCAGGATGGCCAATTTAAAAAAAATGACTTTCACCATAGTAAGAGAGTTGGCCACTGTATCTCAGACATGGACTCAGACATACAGAATCAGCTACTTGAAAGAATCAAATGCAGCTCATGTTTCTCTTTGCAACTAGAGGAGTCCACTGACATCACCAATGCTGCACTGCTTCTGATTTTTGTAGGCTATTGCTGGGACAGTAGTTTGCATGAGGACACACTGTTTTGTGGAGTGCTGCCACCATGAGCTACAGCTCAGAAAGGTTTCATTGATAACTACCAAACAGTAAATGGTCCAGACTGGCAGAATTGCGTGCAGTGACGATGCAGCATCCAGGTGCAGAGAGAATGGCATCATCAGGCAGATACTGAATGGACCCTACCATTACATACGTGTGTGAATCAGCATTTTTCCTTTGTGACAACAACTAAAACCAAAGCCTGCAACAGACTCAGAGCAACACTGGAGGAAACTGAGAGTTTTGCCTTCCTCTGTTCCAGCTAAACTGATTTGAGCATGTCTGAGAGGCAAGCCCAAGTATCTCATTAAGAGGTGAACAGAAAAAGGGAGTTGACATGCTATGTAAAAAAAAAATGGAGCTGCAAATGTTATTGTTAAAGAGCAACTTCTGGCTCTGCCAAGCTAAAACCTGTAAGTACATCATGTAGTTTTTGAAATCAAATCAGATCATGAGTAAGATTATCAATTCAGTGTTAATATCAGAATGCCCTCCAGCTCCCAATAACTCCATAATATTTTGTTCTGGTCAATATGGAAATGATTCATCAGATCATGTGTGATGGACGTGTGTTGCATTGGTTTGGTGCAGTGACACAGTAAGAGAGTGAAAAAGCAGGAAAACATATTGTGAAGAGGGGCTGAATAGATCTCTATGTGTAGTTGGAGATGGTGGTTGAGTGCAGACAGAAGAAGAGAGCTACTTGCCTCTGTGCTTGGTGGGTATGGATGTTGTCATGGTCTAGCAGTGCCTGAGGGTCTCCTGACAAAAAGCCTAAGGGCAACTGCTCCTTTATTTTGCTCAGTCATTTTTTTAGTTGACTTACTTTACCTAATATTTGTGATGGCTCTAGTCTTGGTCATTTTGTTATTTTGTATGTGTTTCCTTTTCCTATTAGACTGCTGCAACACAACATTTTAGTTTAGGTTAAGTAAAGCATATCAGTACCATACTATATTACTGTACGTATATGTGTAGATATCTATCTGTTTGTTCCTCTATTTCATCTTGTAAAAATTTAGCATAATTTCATGAAGCAACCCTGTGGTGATGTTCGCATATAGCTGAATGATTTTAAAAAGGAAACTTTTGCAAAACAAACTCAAATAAGTGTGTGTTCTTGTTGTTGCTTTTTTGCCTGAAATGTTATTTTTCTTGTATTATATCTGTTATAATTTCACATATTTGTAGTAAAAATCTTGATGACTCATAACAAAAGGCTGTAACATTTGGAATAACGTTGATCCTAATTTTTGATAGACATGTGATTTGCATAAAATGATGAATTCTGCTTATCTCAAAATGTTAAAGAGTCTTTTAAAATAAATCGTGCTCCAGATCCAGATCGTCATCAAAAGCATATCAAGAATATGCATTTTTTTTGAAATGCCAAACAAATATTTAAGTTAATTTCTGCTTAATCCTGCAAACAAACAGATAATACAAACATGTCAATGGACACTCTAACCGAACACGTCATATAACATCCGGATACATATACATGTCACTACAGTGACCTATTATTTATGTCAATACGAATGAAGGTCAATGAGTTGTTGTTGACCTGCAAACTATGCGATTCTAACTTTATGCCGGTGAGTGGCAGTAATGAGCCAACTTCGTATTTGCTAACAGCTAATAGAACCTGAAGAAGAAAAGCTAAACTCGAGCTCCTGAGTTTTATTTTGAAAGGGCGTACCGGAACAAGCGGTGCTCACCATTTTGCTTGACTCCCCTTGATTACAGTGAGTTGTGAGGGGGAAACTTCCTTCTCTGATCCTGTCGGTTCTTTCCCTTCTTAGACTTGTGTACGAGTTGGGAAGCCTCAGCAGCGCCAACGTGCGAAACGGGAGAAGCGTATCAAATGTTTTTGTCTGACTTGTGTCGCCTGTAAATTTGTCACTTTTTTCAGTGAGCGAATGACGGACGATAATGTTGGAGTCATGTAGGCTCTGCTTTTCAGACTTTGGAAAACAAATCGGGTATTGTCGGTGAATTCTCGGGAGATGGCAGAATAGTTCGACCTGCGCCCGTTTCTGAGCCCTGTAAAGGCACTTTGACAAAGGTAAGTCTAATCATGGCGTACCTAATTTTATTTCACCCAGACTGCAAATTCAGCACCAGATCGGAATACAAATATTTAACATTTCATTGGAGAAGTTTTATGGAAGAAGTGTCGTGACGTGTTTTCAGAAGAAACACCGTGTCTCCGAGCTTCTTTCGCCAAACCCTATCCTGTTTTTACTGCAGCCAAACAGCTTTTAGTTTTTAATTTAGATTGTTAGAGGAAAATAACCCCATTCAAAAAATACAGACTGACGTAGCACAGTCTAGACACCGACATGATTCGATCACGTCTTGGTAAATAGTGAGGCTAAATGCCATTAAAGACTTTTCCTAGGTGTAATCTTAATTTCACAATCAAATCAAGCTCGACACATTGCAACTAGTTGTGACCTAGTTAGGAGTCTTTTTGTCATGCTAACAGTCTGTGGGAGGGTCGGTCCTGGCTGATGGTGTCTCATCCTCCCATGCTGAGCACTTTAACATCACAATCGCTGTCCTGGGGGGGAGCAGCAGAGCCCAAAACACTGTGAGCACACACAAGGGTTTGCAATGGTCTGTGGTTTTAATTTTTACCAGTGAAGAAATACTCCAAACACCACAAATATAGTTCTTCTACGAGATGCTAAAGTAGTTGGTTACATGCTTATTCCTTTTTGGGATCAATCAGGCTTGTGGCTTGTGATGAGATTGTAGGGTGGTCAAATGAAGAAAGCTGCTGATGACAAGGTGCTAACTTCATTACAAAGGTGTTAACCCATCTGAAAACATGCAGTGATAGTTGTGCAGATTAACGTATGTGTGAATGAGGATGTCTCACACTGAAGTCATCAGAATGTCATCATCACGCCGCTTCTTCGCTTTAACAAAGGTGCATTCCCACATACTACTAATCAGGTTCTTCTCCAACTAGTAGCCCACATACATGCCTGCAGACACCCAGTTTTATTCTATTTTTTTGTATGGCTTTTCACAGCTATACAAAACTGTGATCTCCTTTCTAGATTTATGATTCATTCCTGGTGTCAACACTTTCATGTATATGCTTGACAATCTGAAAGCATATGGATTAAGAGTGTCTGGCACAGGAGACTATTTAATCAATATGGATTAACCTCTCAAAAGGAATTCGAACCAGAAGCTTGTGGTGTAATATGTGAATTGTTGTTTGTGAATTCTCCTTTGACTTATAAATACATTTGTAAGCAAAATTATTAACCCAATTTAGCGGTAGAAAACTATAGGGTTTATGAGCTATAGGTGATAATTGAGCCGCACAAGAAAAATTTATTTAAAAAAGATACTATGACTGAGTTCTCTGTAATATAAAATGATTTTAATGACTTCATGATTCTTCAATACTTTGAGAGACCCTTTTGCTGATTTGACCTGAAAACATGATGCATAGCCAGACACCGGGTTTTGGCTGCATTCCCAAGGAATCTGGGTCTATTTCTCATGGCCCAAAGCCTCCAGTCCTGCAAAGTTTATGGGTTTGCAAGATGAAACTTCCTTCTTTAAATCCCACCACAAGTTTTCTGTGGTGTTCAAGTCGGGCGACTGACAGCCCACACAGACATCCACTCTTAAATTCTCCATGACCTCATTTGAAACAAGTTGTTGGTGGGCTGGGGATCATTGTCTGTCTGGAATGTCCGGTGATGCCTATGATCCAGCTTCCTTGTGGATATAAGAATTTTTCTTTTAGGATTTCTTGACCAAATCCACCATACCCTCTACATGCTGCAGGTGTGAAGCAGCAGAGGAAGCAACGCTGCCCCAGAACATCACTGAGCCACTGCCGTGCTTCACTATAGGTATGGTGTTCTTGGATCGGCATTTTTTTCTCCAGAAAAAAATGCCGATCCACAGGGCCTAACAAATTGGATTTGTTTCTTTGCTTCATCCTAAAACTTATGTGCTTCTCTAGACTGATTTGAGGTCTTTGAAGTCTGATGTTTTAACAACAACTGATTTGCACATATGTGTTTTTATGAGGCCTGATATTCAAAAGGTGGAATCATTTTGAGACTGCAGTTGCCATTTATTGAATTATTTTGGTATTGAAAATGGGAGAAGAAAAATCCCCATTATAAGCTGATCCGTTTACAGTATTTTCCACACAATAAGGCGCTCCTAAAAGCTTTTAACTTTCTCAAAAACTGACAGTGCGTTTTATAATCCAATGTGCCTTCTATGTGAAAAAAAGTTTTAAAAATGCCATACATTGAAGGTGCGCCTTATAGTCTTGTGCGCCTTATAGTGTGGAAAATACTGTAACCATTATCTACTGTGATTCAGTTATTCTGAATCTATCTGTTTGGTTTGTCCTGACAGTAAACCTAATAAACCTTTTGGGGTTGAATAAATTTCCGTCCAACCATACAAAATTGTTGTAATATCAGGTTTCTTTAAGGGGTGGAGGCCTTCTGGTGATTAATAGTCACAGGAATCACAACTGTTCTGCTTGGCCGTTTGTGTTTGTGTGGCCATTTTATGATCTGGAGAATGGAACCCTGTAGCTGACCAGCCGTTGGTGTCAGAACTCCTTTTTAGTGCTCAGTGTTCTTGATGGATTTGTGTCATGAAGTCTGGCTGACAGTGGTCAGATAAAAAGGACGCCAAACATTCTGGACTCAGACATGGTTCAACTCCAAGGGATCTCCGGGTCTTCGGCAGAGACGGCTTGAGCTAACCTGAATGTGATTCCCTCATCCTGCATAATAGCGGCTCCTCGTTCCTCATGTGTCCTGTTGTACAGCAGGATTATAAAGGCTTGTGGGGGGTAGCGTCTACCTCAAACAGGTTGGAGGTTGTCTGTCTTTCCCAGACACAGAACTGGCTGTGGTGTTGTACCAGTGTCATAAAGTCCCCCTGCAGCAGAAAAAAAAAAAAATTCTCAGGGAGGGCTTCGTGTTGAGTGTGAAAGTGGTCATGTTAATGCAACTTCATTATGTTGTCAACATGCCAGTCAAATCTATCACTAAAAAAAAATTTAACCCAAAATCAATTTGTGATGCAGTCCAAAACCCCAAGATGTTCAGTTTGTTTTCTCTCAGAGAAGAGAAAGGAAAGTAAACGTTCATAAAGGAAAAAATTGTTTTTTCCTGTTTGTGTTGCTGTCAGGAAAAAAACCCGGACTTGGTACGTGGTAAAAAGAGTCCTTTAAATGTTGGAGTAAATCCAGATAAAGGGGACTTTATCTGGGCTTTTCTATTTTTATCTATGTTTATCTATGTTTTGTCAATTATGCTCAAGTAGCAGATGAATTACCAGGATTCTGGTGGAAGAAAGAAGAATGCCTCGAAGAATCTTGATAAATAGTTAAATAAAACATTTTTTTCACAATTTAACCCCAAAAGTTCAAGCCTGGTTTCTGCAATGGCCGTCATGGGTGGGTGATTGAATAAGAATAATATTGTCTCAATGAGTAAATAATCTAAATGCATGTCTTACATGTAAATTGTAATGTAGCTTGTGTGTAGTAGGGACAGGTTTGAGTGAATGCTCAGTTTGGCAGAGATTTGCCGACATGAAACACTCGTCTTTAGCAACAGAAACGTTCACAATATGTGAGAATTAGTAGAAGTATTGATTGGGGAGGGGTCTGCTGACGCTGTTGGTAGTTTGGGTTGGAACATTATGCAAGTAGAGGGAGGGGAAAGTGTGGGCTCTAAAAACCTTGAGAGATTGTTGGGTGTGTGTGTGTGTGTGTGTGTGTGTGTGTGTGTGTGTGTGTGTGTGTGTGTGTGTGTGTGTGTGTGTGTGTGTGTGTGTGTGTGTGTGTGTGTGTGTGTGTGTGTGTTTGGAATCAGGTTACTCAGTCTGTCATTAACAAGAGAGCTGCAGTTATGAGACCAAGATAGACTGCTTCAAGTCTGAGCAAGACTCTGTGGCTCATTGCTCTTCCGTGTAGGCGACGTTCAAGTTAAATAAGGTGTGTGTGTGTGTGTGTGAGTGTGAGAGCATGCTGGTGAGAGGTGTTGGCTGAAAAATGAAAAGGGGCAGGATTTGTGCTAAGAGTTGAACCATTAAGTCATTAGGTTTTGTGTGTGTGTGTGTGTGTGTGTGTGTGTGTGTGTGTGTGTGTGTGTGTGTGTGTGTGTGTATGCTTGTTTTTGCATGCGTGTGTCTTCACATGTATTTATACACTGACTTATAAGTCTGACAGAAAACAAGGGAGTATCAGACGAGGCGGCAGGCTGCAGGAGAACACAGCATGTGAACTGCATTTGTTTCTGCTCCATGCTTGTGTCCAGCCCTGTAGAAAGGGGCCTTCTGTCTGCAGTGTTATTTTTAGTCAAAAAATCCTTGAGCCTTTTTAATAATCATCAGCCATATGTAGCCCAAACATATCACGATGAGAAGAGCTGTCTGGGGCTCACGGGCACTACAGTCCCAGCATGACACAAGATGATAGAGGGAAGAATGAGAAATGAAATCAAAGTCTGTTTGTCTGCCAGATCCTCGTTTTTTTGGTGACCCTGTGCAGGATTATAATGTCTGTTGTTCTAACTCCAAATGTGAAGGAAGTCCAATAGAGATGTAGAGAAGGGAGACGAGACATTACCGTCATCAGACACAGACACACACAGATCTGCAGTGGTAGTGGCTTTTCACTCTCCACACCAGTCTCAGACGGCACCGGAGACAGTCGGCAATACGCATTTTATGAGGCCTTCACATGCTTCAGTGCTCTTGTCTTAATGCTCAGCTGTTAGTGGGTGAAGTTATGGCTTTGTTTCGATTGCTGCTTCTCTCTGTTCTCGTTCCTGGTCCACGTCGTGGGTTATTTGGTGTGGTGTCTTTACATCATCACATTATAGAGGCTGGCTTGAATTTATCCAGTCAATTCCCCATGCTTGTACCAAATGGAGCATTTATAATTAGGGCTGGACCATTTTGCATAAATCAGCATAATAATAATTTAAGTACAATGTTATAGACGTCATCTGCAAATGCAGTTTTCGATTGTTGATTATTAGTGATTATCATCCCTGTTAATATTATTATTTTGTTAACTGATCAGAAAATTATGATGAAATTCATTTTACCAGTTCCTACAGACCAGCATGATTTCATTGGTTGTCTCATAGGAGTAGCCGTTGAAAACATAGTTTAGATAAACATACACAAATTCCACATCTACAAAGGTAAGCCGTTCGTTCAAAGTCTCAATTACCCAATTTTATCATTAAATCTAAATTTAAACGTTATGTTACTGGACGCTTCTTTCAGATCTTTCTGGTTGGAGGTCGGGGAGCAAACCTGTCATTCCGTGCCCCTTTCAGCCTGCTCAGGGTGGGACTGCTGAGCCTTAAAAGCGTCTTGGCATTCTGTTCAAGTTATGAAGGCATGATGGGGGTTATTGTTTTGACTGAGCTGAGAGTGAATGTAACAGAGCAGGATTGACATATATATCAAAGAGGTGAGCCGGCAGGATTGGGTGGAAGCGTAATGTTTTGTCTACATGCGGTGTGTGCGTAACCCATAACTTGGGTTTTTCAAAAGCAGCTAGCTCAGTCGTTAGCAGCTAACTCAGAGAAGAAGATATTTGGGAGACAAGGCGAGGTTTCAGAACACTACCCTGTAACCGGAGGAAACAATTAACTTCCATATAACTCAGAAGGTAAAAAGTTGACATATTATTTAACTATTTAGACGTGTGTCTAACATATTACATTAGATTATATTTTACTGTTGATTTCTTCAGTGTTTACAAAATGTGTGTAAAAAGACCCAAAGCCTTCCCTGGCAGAGACAGTACGTAGCCTAGTGCTGTGTACATATTATGGTGTTTCTAGCTGTTTGCTGAATGGTAATCCATACACTGGTTAGTGCTCTGGTTGATGTTTGGTGATCATGTTAGCCCCCTGATTCCCCCAGCTCTGCCAGAGACAGACAAGAATTGGTTGAAACCAAATATCCAATGAGCACATCTCTTTGGGGTGTTTGGGCCGACTGATTTACTTCCTGCTTGAGAGGGGAAAATATGTTTAAAGGGTGTCCCACGATACAAATCAAGGTGTCCTGTTGACTAGTATTTCCCCAGAGAAGTGAACTTTGTGAGATGGTCGTTTGGAGGGAAGAGTATTTGTGCATTCCTCTGTTGGCAAACATCACTTAGAGCCATAAAGACGCTGTTTGAATTGGCTGTTTCAGATGTTTTGATGGCTGTGTGAAAACTAATGTCTAATTGCTATGGTGACCTTTACGTAGAAGACATGGTAACAGTTTCTTCAAAGTGCTGTAAAACCTTCTGGTTTGAGTCTCACAAGACCAAAAAGAAATAACAAAAGCACCAATAGTGGTCTTACTGCACTGAAAAGTGTGTTTGCCTTTGCGTAGGTGATGTGTTTCATGATACCACAAAGCTGGGGCAAACGGCATGTTTGCTCACCTCTGTCAGACTCTATATGTCTTCAGTTTCCTTTGTCTGTCTTACAAGTACTTCATTGGCGTGCTATTGCTCCAGTGATAACATGCGGTCTTTGTCATGGAACTTCAGTGGATCAAGTGTTAAAAAGTTAATGTTTCGATGGGATCCTGTTAGAGTCTCATGGAGGTGCTGTTCATACCGAGGTGAGAGGTAGGGTGGGACTCGAGCAGGAAGAAGAGGCTGCTATTGTCTCTGATTTCATTTGATCTGAGCTGAATACACTGTGTGTGTGTGTGTGCACGCCTCAGCTGCTATGCTGTTGTCTACTACGACGCATGTTTGAGGCAGAATTGAACACTAGCGGAGGACGTTTTCATGTGATCCCATTGTGAGAAGAGGCAGCTGCTTAGCTACTGTGTGTTCATGAGAGATGGAGTTTGGCTCCAGCTGATGGGTCACTGCAGACTGCACAAGCTTTCCAAGGGGCCACATAAGTCCCCTCTCTCATCTCCCATTTGATGAGGCCCTTGGCCAGCGAGCCATATTTCCAAAGGTCAGTGAGCTTCCTATCCAGTACAATGATCCGTCTTTCACACACGACACTGGATATCAACTAGGGGTCACTTTGCATTTCACTGTTGCACAGACAAGGTCACAGCACCACACTGAGTTGTCGACATGAAATGAAATACACTACCATTTTAACCATTTTAGATCATGCCTTTTCATACTGCTATTTAATGCTGTCTGCCTAAAGATTTCCTAAATTCAAGTTATCTATAAAAATTATTTTCTGTATCAAAAGCAATCATTTTTCCCTGTAAATTAAAATATCTTTGCTTGCATGTAATCAACAAGTTTTGGTTCAAATCATGGCATCCAATCATTTGTTAACTCGTGGCAGTTCAGAGCTGAGATTGGTTTGTTCAAGTAGCTGTTGAGGAATCTGTATTTTAGGGATAAATATAATTCCTCCAGTTTCTCAGAAATTTCTTATCAATACATACTCCCGAAGTGATGTTTTATCTGTAATTAAAATCTCTAGAGATTTGGTTTCTTTTTGGTTCAATAAATTAATGTTTTGATGAGTTATTACATTTTTTGGACAACATGGACATGTGCTTGCTGATCTACTGTATCTTCTATAATAATCTCTACCATGTTGTTGCTTGTTCGAAAGACTCCTAAAACGTCTTTGAATCTTCAATCATATATTCAATGTTTTCTGGCATTTCGAAGTGCACCAATGGAAACATGGTGAGATGATTTGTCTGTTTTTTTTTTTTAAATCAGCCTGATGTTTCATTGAAGATTCATCACACAGTCAAAATTGGTATTGCATAGCCGAGTAATAACTTTTGAATGGAAGATTTATTAGAAGCTCCACGCTATGCAACATTAGTAATGTTGCAGATTCTTTGCATGTAACATTGCAGGAATGCATAGAGTAGTTATACTCAACTCTATATTCTATAGAGTAGAGTAGTTATACTCTTCTGTAGAATCTGCAAAGAATCTGCAACATTACTAATGTTACATAGCGTGGAGGGCAATAAGCTTAAAAGCAAAACACGAAATAACTTTTTCACTAGATGACAAGGCACATTAAAACTGTCCTAAATGGATTTGCCTCAAGCTACATAGAGATAACAGCAAGAGACCAGTTTGTTTTGAGGCACCATGGATTAGGATTGTTGAGACAAGATTTAATAAAAGGACGTGATCACCTGATTTATGCAAAGTACAACTTATTGTTGTGTATGCAGTGGATTTGCATACCGTAAAGTGATTCTTGACTTTTGGAAGGTAACTCTTTGTCTCTCTGATCATATTGAAATTTATCACTAATGATCGATTAATGAATGTGCGTGATTCTCTGTATATTCATTATAATAGTATATTCTACTTTGTTCATAACAAATTTGAGCGTGTGCTCCCTCATCACCTACAAAGAGTTAAGGTTGTGTATTTTTTTAACTTGGTGTTAGTCATCCCAAGTGTTGTATTTTACTGTAGGCAGCGAAAGCTGATTTGCTGAGCTGTAGTGTGAATATGAATGTGGGCTGCTGCAAAGAGGAGGACTTTCGCCCTCAGGTCTGTTTTACACCCACATCCACCTTGGAGTGAACCATCTGTCTGTCCCTGATGGCGTGCTGGCTCTTTGGCTGCTCGGTCTGGAGCTGAAGACGGGGACAGGGACACAAACAACAGGACCTGCATCCCCCTGATCTTTTTTGCCTCAATGCCCTGCAGTTTGCTGCAGTTTCCTCAGTGCTTGGGCTATTTGTGCCACGTTAACTGCCAGTCTGCCAGCTCAGACACAGATTCCACAGTCTCCCCCCTTTGCCAGCATGATGACTCAGCAGCTCCTGCAGGGCCTCCTCCCTCTGCAACCTCAGTGATACGCCATACTCATCAGACAAAGTAGAGTTTGTCATTCTTTGCTTCATTGCGACCTGCATACAAAACCATACCAAAATGGTTTAGTGTCAACTATTTGTTAGAGGATGTTGCACAGCCAGCACAAGTGTTGATTAGGACAAGCGATCTAAAACGATAGTCGAATGTGGGAATGTGCACCAGATCGTCGACATATATAAAATCATCGCATCTGTCTACGTCCTTCTCTTTCTGGGTTCAGTTGTTTCAGCATGTGAGCGGCATGTTTAATCATCCCCGTCTAATCGCGTTAAGCTCTGCTCAACTTCTTAGAGAAGTGGTTATCAAGATAGCCCTCTGGAGGGGGAACACTGGAAAGAGTCTGGGGAGAAAACGTGGCGTCGAAACGTGGCATCATATAATTGGAGCCTTGATATGGAGGATCACTTTCAAGCCCCCCTAGCAAGCACTCTGCAGGAGTCAACCCTAACATACTTTTCACTGGGCCACTATTTCAGCTATTTCTCTCAGGGTTGTAAACACTTTGACCGTCTTGTGTTGAGTTCAATGTGATCTCTATGTGTCCGTGTACAAGGTCAGTGCTTACGCATCTCAGAAGCATCGATACCCACGGCCCAAATGCCTGTGGTGGGAAAAGTATTTAAACTAAAGTAAAAGCATAAATCTTACCAAGTAGCTCATTTCAGATGATGATCCTGCTTTCAAAATTGCAGATGTAATACATAAGTGTCTGGAAATCAACTTGAAATTATTCATGAATTATTTCATATGTAAATATTAGGACTATTAGTGTGTAATGATACTGTTGTTACTGATTTCATTCAACTTTTGATGTCATATTCTGGTTAAAACAATCAAATTTCACCATTGATGAGTGGAATTTTTGACAGTTTAATTTTGACGTTTTAATGAGAATTTTTTAAATTAAAAAATTAATAAACTTCAAAACACACAGCTTACCCGACTGTACAACATGTGTTCAGCAATATACCACACTGAGAAACATTACATCGTTATGGTAAACACGTGAAAATATTTCTTCATTTATTACAACCATGTGGAATTTTCACTGTTTTCCTATTAGAACACCACATCACAAGGAGGGAGATAAAGGGAGAGGTGGGGGCGTGGTTAGGCAGATAAAGAGTGTGGGGGGGGGGGGAACGCACCCTTGGCAGGATGTCAGTGCTTTGAACACACTGCAGAACTCTGCCAGTGAATTCAGTATGCAGGGATAAAGGGTTGCAACGCGAATACACACACACACACACACACACATGCACAGACGCTGTGAAGTTGTCTGTTCAGATAGCAATTGGTTCTGCAGATGCTCGCCCTGCCTCTCTTCTTTCCCAGATCTCTTCTGAGGTCTCCAATATTAAGACTAGTCCTGGCTGTGTTATCAAGCTAAGCCGCTAACAGCTCAGTGATTCCTTACCATCTAATTACGCCCCGTATGCTGTGGACACATGTGGAGTGATTCCGTTTTGCTTTTTTGCAAAATAAATTGGCCAACTTAAAACACATGCAGGCAGGGCCGTCATTATCATTACATTTTAACTGATGAATAATTGCCACGCATATAATTGCAATTAGCTATTTAATTTCCTTGTGCTCATTTTATCACCCTTTATTTACAAGTCTAATCACAGTATGATAATACAAATTCTCCTTGAAGAAGAGCCATTTATTGGCACTGTCTCATTTAATTAACACTGATATTCGGTGTTGATGTGGACATAGTTATGGAAATATAGTATATCCCTTTCATCCAGATGGTTTTCCACAGATGAATAGGAACACTTCTAATGTTTTTTCAGGCAGCTGAAGTAATCACAATCAGGGGATTATCTAATCATTTTGAAGGCTCATATACAGGTGCATTTGTATGTGTGCGCTGCACATAGGATAAACGCTTAGGCAACTCAGTTTGCTGCTCATGGCGAATGATAGCTTATTTAAGACTATGTGTCTGTGTAGGGGAGAGGAAGTGAGATAAATGCAGATCCACAGCAAAGGTATTTCAGTGGTAGATGTAAACAGAAACACGGGTAGTCATTGACCTACTCTATTTGGAGCCATTAACCGAGGCCTTGTGGTTTAGTTAATTGAGGTGAGTTATTGATCTGCCAGCTGGGAGTGACTCTACATGTTGTGTCCTGCTGTCTTTCTGCAACGGTGACATATGAACCAGAATCAAGATAACCAGTCAGAATTGCTTTTTGTTAAAGGCTGTAGACTATTGTCTTCAACTCCTGGGTTTATCTCTTTATCCTGCCCCCACACCCCCCTCACAATACCCTAGCCAGCCCTCCCTTACCAGCATGGTGCCTTCTCTCTGCCGTCCCCCAGGGTGTCGACATCAGACACCTCTTTGTCCCCTTTCCCTCACTTTAACCCACCTCACCGTTGCACGCTGCACATCTCTCCCACACTGGCCCTGTTTGTCTGCCATGCTCTGACCCACTGCCCCCCTGTTGCCCCCCAGCTAAACTGCCATTGCCTCATCACACTCTCCTGCCTGCCCCTTACCCCTCCTTGCTTCCTCCCTAGTCCAAAGGGAGCAGACAGAGCTCCCGATTATCTCTGTGTGACAGCATCTGTTTTGTGCTCTTATTAAAGAACCAGCATGTGGTCTATGTGCGAGTGGCCCGTATGGACGCCGCCGTTGGGTAACGCTAACATTACATCTTTAATCATTTATGTCTGAAATGGACACAAAGGCCTTTGGGGTTGTTGGTGGTGGTGGTGGGGTAGTGTTTATCATTGGCACTCAGGCGCTCATGCTTCACAGACACGGCCCTGGTGCTCAGCATGGCATAAACAGGGCGCACTGCAGGCGACGATGGCTCCACAAACACACATGTTGTCTGTGTAGAATTGTGTAGTTGAGTTCCTTTGGATTATAGTGTGATTTTTAAACTGGCGGTTTATTAAAATCTGGGACTGGGTGCAGCAAACAAACACAACTGCACAGTGTATGCAGATGCATCCACAGACGCATTAAATATTGAAGGATTAGACTTTTTCCAGGTCTCTAAACGATAGCATTTGTGCACCCACATTCATTCTCCCCGCTGCGCTCCTCTCCTCCTCTCGTCTGTCTGCTTCTCTACCCTCACTGCCAAGCAGCCTGTCCGCGCACACACACACACACACACACGCACACACGCACACCCCAGCACGGACACATACACCAACATGAACACACACACTCTGAGGCAACCAATAGAAGAGCACCAGTCTCCCCATTGCTTGCCACTCAATGTCTTGTTGCCAGGACAACAGGAAGGCATGAGACCCACTTTACTTGATAATTTTAAACTTGGTGTTGACTCTTTGTGAAAATAAGAAATGATTTCTTCAGTAAAATTGCTCTTTAATACTCTTTGACAGTCCTTCTCTGTCATTTAACAGTGTCCCAATATTTTTGAAAAAACAAAACAGAAGCCATTCTAATAGATGAAATCTTTAACTTTAGATAGCATTTCAGTATATTCATTGGAATAGTTCACTCATTTTCATTATTTTTTTTCTGTTTTTTTTTCCCCCTCTAGGACTACAATGTGTGCCAGGGGCATGTTTCATTTGATTTTGATCGTCCTGCTCTCTTCCTGTTTGAAATTGAAAGGTTAGTGTCTTCTCATAAAACTCATCTCAAATGTAAAGTAAGGCTGCAGAGAGAAAATGTTTCATTTTTTGTAAATACTCAGGATTTAGTTACATGTAGTTCTCATGATAACAAAAAAAAGGAAAAAGGATTATAGTCGATGCACTTTCTCTGGAGGTTCATAGAATATATAAGATATAGAAAGAATACAAGTTTTAAGTTTATTTGAGGACAGTCGTGCTTGTGCCAAGGAGGGAAAAGTTACTGAAAATGTGTTTACCAAAAATCAAAACGGAACGCCACAGGAGGTCTTTTCTACCTGTAGCCATCAGACTACGGTATGTAACTCCTCCCCTTTTGGAAAGGACGACAGCTAACAATCGTCACCCATTGATATTCACATTTGCAACACTTACTCACCGGTACTTGACATTCTGTATTTATTTTTTTTGCTTATATTGTGTTCTGTTGTCATTTCATTGTGTTGTTATTATTTTAATCTTTGTTCTTCTCAGTTTTCTGTAACTGTATGGAGCAACCAGGAAACAGAATTTCTCTCAGGATTAATAAAACTCGTCTTTTATTATTTTATCTTGTCTTATCTTTTTGCAGGTGATGTCATTGTGACAAACTTTGAATGTTTGTGCGATGGAGCATCTTGCAGCAGTCGGGGCCGATGTTTTGGCCAGCAGTGCTTCACCTCCCTAACTAAACTGAATGGGACATCAGTTCTCCAAAGGGGCTGTATCGCTGTTACTGAGGAAGGGTCCTTACACTGCGGAAGCACACCAACTCCTGAGCTGGTGATAGAATGCTGCCACGGGGACTTGTGTAACATGAACGTCTCCTTGCAGTCACCAGTGAAAGGTACTGTAGATGTGTGCTTCATAACAACCAAAAGAACTTTGGCTTTTCTGCTATTTACTGATCTAATAGTGTTATTTCTACACTTGTATCCATTTCCTTACTTCGTGCTCTCTGTGTTTTCCATAGTTTCTAGTTTATTTGCAACTACTGACCCTCATAACTGAGTTGCACTGGTGGAAAGCAAAGATATCTAACATTTTCAAAACTAGCTGCAAAATAGCTTTATTAACCAGTCTAAAAAACAATTTTACAAATGTGCATTTGACTCAGGACCACTTTTCATTGTGACCATTGGAACTTAAATCAGTAATTCAATTGTTCTGAAATTTTATCCACTGCTCTGTATATTAAAAAAGAATGTGTGTGTGTGTGTGTGTGCGTGTGTATGATATATATATATATATATATATGTGATATATATGGTAATATAATGTATATAAATATTATATATTATACTGACCTAACTTCAATTTTAGTAAAATTAGACTTCAAACGGGTAAAACATGTTTCTCTGTCACAATGTTTGCATTTAGCTCAATCAGTTACCCTCTTCCGCTGGTCAATAGTGAAACATTGCAGCCTGCACATTTTCTGAACTGAGTAAATGCCATTTAATGTAATGAGATAGAAATTGCTCTAATGGGTCTCGTCATATCTCTCTTTCCTCCCATCAGCTACAGAACTGCCTGCTGGCAGACCAGTTCTCAGAAACCAGGACTGTGTGTGTGAGGGCGGGGTGTGTGAGCGAGACCGTCGCTGCACGGGCCAGCAGTGTTTCTCCTCGTGGAAGATGATTGATGGGGTGGCTATCCAACAGAAGGGCTGCCTGAGGGACGATGAGGAGGGCAGAGCCACATGTGCCATGCCACCCTCATTGGCCCGTGTTGTCAAGTGCTGCCAGGGCCATCTGTGTAACATGAATGTCACTGTGCAAGCTCCTGGGAAAGGTGACTTTCTACACACTGTACACATTTCTCATGTTTGTTGATCATTATATAACTCATGCCTAGGGCTGTGATGGTATGGATTTTTTCCTACTGCTGTGTTAAAGCAACTTATAGCTCTGGTATGGTGGTGGAACCCACTACTTTAGAAATAAAATGTGACGTGAAACGACAGAAGAACATACCCGACTCCAACATAACTGAAATAAAAGCTAAAATAAAAACAGTTGATCATAAAAAAACATGTATGTATGTATTGTATGTATTGATCATACAAAGAGCCTATGCAGCTCCAGCTACATTGCCTGGGCGGGCTGGGTCATGATATGACTGAGCATCACCGGTAGCACACAATCTTCATTTAAATTTTTTTCCAGCTGCCCCATACCTAAACACGGTGGCAAAGGTGTTGTGTTGGATACACTCCTGTTGCCTTGACCAGCAAAAAAGCATAAAAACAAAAAGATTGTGATGATGATGATGGACTCATGGTGATGGTGGGTGTCTCATCACTGTGGTCACGTCAGTTTTCACATGTCCATACTCATCCATCAAAACCTTTCCTGAAATCTTTTTGTTTACATTTTCATTTCATAACATATCATTGTGAAATACTATAAACATTTGAATTGTAATTCAAGAATAGCTTTAGTTTCTGTGGGAGGTTTGTTTATTTACCATCTGAATCTTTACTCTGAATCTTTTGCAGAGGAGATAATAAAGCCCGCAGTTAAAGAGGAGCATTTGTGTGTCTGTGAGGGCAGTTCCTGTGCGACAGGGAATCGCTGCATGGGCCACCAGTGTTTCTCCTCCCTCACAGTCAGCACCGGCTCCCTGCTGTACCAGAAAGGCTGCTTTAAGGTCTATGAGCAGAGCACACTGACGTGTAAGACCCCGCCTTCCAGAGACCAAATTGTGGAGTGCTGCCACGGGCATCTGTGTAACATGAACAGCACTGTGGAGCTGCCTGTCAAAGGTACAGTACTATACTACCCAGAATGCAACTGAAGGCTGACCCTTTCTCTACCCTTCAAGCAAAAGATGCTCAGGAGCTCCCTCTGGATTTCTGCAGCGAACTCTTTTTCATCCATTCAGAGTCAGAACGATTGTGTGGGTTAGTCGTCACTCACTCTTCCCTCTCAATTTTCTGCTGAGGGAGCAACATGATCGGCTGTGAAATTGTCTGCCACAGCTGTTTTTGTCGACTTGAGCTACAAACTCCACGTAGTTACTCTCCTGCCACCTAATGAAACAGGAATGGGGGGAGGAGATGGTGGGCCAGTCAAAAGGAGGATTTGAATATTATTGAGTCATGGTCTACTTCCCCCTCCGTCCTCTTAGAGCTGGTCAGAGCTGGCTGACAGGAGCCCAGAGGGTAATGCCGCCTGGGAGGGAAGGAGGGGTGGGCCCATACAGGACTGCTCTTGTCCTTTTTGTTTTTTCCCTATTCTACCCGTTCTTTTCTCTCTGTAACAGTGATTTATATTTATAGATGGTGCCAGTATTATAAGGTTTATACACTTAGGAATTAGGTATTTGTGATAATTTTGCCGCATTGTAACAAGCCATAGAATCAATAGGACTTTTTTTCACAGTACCCCTCCTAAAAACCTCCAATTTCACTGTTCCACGACACAAAAATGACTTCAATATGTATGTGTTTTATAGTTGTATAGATTTTTAACGGTGTGTAAAAAGATAAAAAGGGTTCATAATTTCAGTAGTTGATAAAAGGGGATCATTGTGCTTCAGGGGGAGCCAAATAGTTTTCCTATGGAATGTTTGGAAAGTGTGAGTGGTGGTCAGTTCCTCAGGCTGGCCTCTTTTGACTTGATGAGATCCTCTTGGTGTGTGTGTTCATGAATGAATGTGCTGTGTGCACCCCCTCCCAGAAATGGTTTTCTTTGACATGCAAGCTGTATTTTATAAGCCTAAGTAAAGTTAAAATATATCTTTATTTCACATCTAAATGTTCAGAAATAATGGTCTGAGGAAAATATTTCTGTCCCCTCACAGCTGACAAGATCTCCAGCTACAGTGTGACCACACTGGTAATCATTATTGTGGTTCCCATCATGGTCCTCATTGTCCTCTCTACTGTCGCCATCCTGGTGTTCAGACGCATCCACCAGAACCAGATGGAGAGACTTACGTCACGAGATGCAGAGTACGGAACAATCGATGGTCTCATAGCGTCCAATGTCGGGGAGAGCACTTTAGCGGTGAGTTCTGTGCTGCTTATTATTTTAATTGATAGCTATGCTTATCATCACGTTTGTCGGGTTTGTAACTTGTTGACAACCTCAAAGGTGTGGAGCGTTAGTGGAGTTAGTCAAACAGTGTGTACCTGACCCAGGTTAAACAACAAAAACAGACAAAGGGTTAAATAAATTGGATTAGATTTAGCAAAATATTTGTTTTCATGGAATAGAGCCATTAAGTATAATCTAATTTAAAAATAAACAGATGAATTTAAGATCTCCTTGTTCATTTCTGAGTTGATTGAAATTCAAAATACGGTACCTCAGATGTTTTACATCACCAGAAAATATTAATGGGATATAATTAATGAGAAAATAATCAGGATGAAGCTGCTGTCTGGTGAGAGGTGGGATATTTAAAGACCTGTCAGTCATTTAGAGTGATGGAAGGTCAAATGTTCTAACATTCACCAACAACAGAGACTTGAACACCCTCCTAAAATGATGTGTGTCGAGAACTTGGGGTGTTCAGTTACACACTATTGGATCAGTTTGGACTCCATACCTTCTTGGCATGAGATAATAATAATTGACACTACAGCAAAATAAACGAGGATTGTCTTTTTTTAACAATCCAAAGCTCTGATGGTGTCAGCAGTACGATGGTGTTGTGACTTTTTGTTTGTCCTTCCATGTGAAGCCAGTCTTTACACTGTTGTTGTAAAGTTGAAAATGACTCCAAAATGTGTTTGTGGCAGGAGCTTCTTTTGGTTTAGTTCCTGTGTAGAAATGATCTACAGACACACTTAGTTTAAAACCAAGCATCATGAGTGTGAAGGCACAAAGAGGGATATTTTGGATGTGTAGTGCAAGGTTGGTGTCCATCAATAGCCTGTGTGTGTTTCTGTGTGTATGTGTGTGGGGTAGGTGGTGCTGTTGCTGGAATTAAATTGTTGTTTTGATCTTCTCAGTCATTTTTCCACTCTCCTAGAGTAAAGTCTTTTGCTATTTATTTTCTCTCCACTCAGCCACAGATTGTAGTTTTCTGCTGAGTGCTTCATGTTTGGGGGCCCCGCTAAACTGATCCAGAGTTGAGGAGGAGTCCTGTGGTCAGGGTTTCGTCAGAAATACAACCCAGTACCATTCAGTGGCTCACCCACCCGCTATATAATCTAGTCCAGCAGGAACCACTCGCAGTTTAGCTGAACTAACAAAAATCACGGTTGTTCCCATGCGTTTCGTCTTCCTATAGCCTCACTTAAATGAACATCAGGATGTGTTAGTGTATTTATAATAATGTAATGTAAGCATGCTTTGCACACTTAGAGCCCAAATTTGTCTTGTTTGGCTGTCATAGAACCTCAAGTCTTAAAACATTGATAATGCAATTTATATTTATTAATGAAACTTGCAGATGTGCACAAACTTTACAAGTATGATCATTTCTGTGTGTGTGTGTGTGGCAGAGATATAAACAAACAGCTGGTTTTGGCTTTCTTTCAAGCTATTTCCAGTCCATCAATTGGCAATGAAATGCCCAAACAAGGTGCCACAGACTGTTTGTTTCTGTGTAATTAAAAAGTACTTGGCAGCGCTGTGAGAAAGATGATTATGAACAGCGGTGTGGATATGAAGATTACACTGGTGAAATACACTTGTTTGTCCCCCTGCAGCCTGCTGATGATAATGATATGGCCGAGGCCTGATTGCATCCTGATGTGTGATCTCCCAGCCCAAATATTGTATATCCTCCTAAAACAATCCTCCTGCACCAAAGAGGGGAATTTAAACTCTCTGCGGAGCAACTCATCATTCATTTTATACTGTAGCTCCTGTCTTGCATTCCTCTGTAGTGATTCTAAATTGTGTCTCAAGCAGCTCTTGCATTATGCGTCTGTTTATCTGAGGCATCACTCGTCTTTGTTGTTTTCAACCCTCATTCTCTCCTCTCAGTTTAGTCATTTGTTTTGCAGGTCATCTGCTAACTTTACCGCTCTGCACTGCCCTCTTGTGTTGGCTGCAGGATGCTGCATGTCTCATAACTGGGATAAAAATAAAAGGCTTAGCAGCATTGCGCCTGTTTTCAAGTCTGGTCCTTGGATTAGATAAAATCTCTAGCGCCCACACCAATCTCCAGTGAGAGGACTACACTTCTGTTGTTTACTCAGCAGGGGGCACTCTGCACCTGTAGGATAGACACACCCACTAATGCACTACATCCTGGTACACACATCCTTCCAGCACATGTGGGTGCCAAATCAAAGGCAGCCTGCTTGTATTAGTCACCGTCTGACTCACAGATGGTTCTTATGTCATCTTTTTTTAAGGCTCAAAATGCAAGATTCCTTTGGAGAGGTTATCATTCAACTGGTTCACCTAAAATAAATACTTAAGCTCTTCACTCTTTGTTTTTCTGTTTCCTAGGACCTGCTGGATCACTCATGCACCTCAGGAAGTGGCTCAGGCTTGCCTTTCCTTGTTCAGAGAACTGTTGCACGACAAATCACACTAAATGAGTGTGTGGGTAAGTGTCCTGTTAAAAGCTGTTTTCATGTTGACAATAGCATTGTCTCAGAAGACTCACCTCCCACATTCATTTCAGTGAGGCACACCCACTGAAAATGCAAAAATACTGTACAGTAAAGCCTTGCTAAAAAGGTACCAAGATATAGCTATTTGTCTGCCTCTGAACCAGGAGGAAAGGCAGTGTAGAATCTGTGATTGACACAGTTTGTCAGTTTAACAATGTCTCATGTGTGCAACTTACAACAAAGGATGACCATGAGACATTTTAAAAGAAGTATCGGTAAGCTCCAAATGTGTTCAGTGTATGCAAAAGGGTTGGTGACTATAAAGGCAGCAATGCCATGAAACACTTTCAGTTGTAAAATTTGTTAAGATGTGTGCTTTTGGACTGCTTTGGCAGAGTATATCACTGAGTGGTCATGCATGATTTGATCACAAGGAGACAGAAAAGCAAACTGACATCAATATGTTAGAGACAACTGAGGCTGATCTAGCCTTGGATGCAACTATATGCTGTTTGTGATGTGTTTTCTCTCTTTGGTAGCTAGATAAAAATCACACACACGCACACTCAAATTAGTGGGCATATTTATTATGGGATTCAAAAACAAAAGTCACCAGGGATCAGCATCAACCAAATAATGCAGTGAAGAACAGATGCAGCTGAAGCAAATACTTCCAAGACTATCTTTGTTGAATGTTACGGGCCTTTCTGTGCTCTGCATGTGAATGTGGACAATGACAGGAGAGAAGTGAATTGAGTCGGAGTCTGACCCGAGCACCAGGCTACTAAAAAAAGATGAGGTGGATGCCCAGCAGTCCCTTATAATTAAGTTAAACTTTAATCCAAGTCAGAAAAATTATTTTTTTAAAATCCTGAATCTACCTTTTTGTCTGGATCCACTCCAAAGTGTAATGAGTTCTTCCAGCTGAATGCCTAAAATGTGTGATAGAGGGAAATGGTGAAAACAGCCCCATCTTATAATGATGAAAGTAGTACAAAATTCCTTGATCTTTCAGGATCCATTTCTAGGTTCAACGTGTTCTTCCTGCCACATGTCCGATCCTCCCACCAAGTTTCACGGATATCTGTCAAGTCATTTGGTGTAATTCCGCAAACAGGCAAACAAACAGGCCAGCAGATGGTGGTAAAAACATGGCATTCTTGGCATAAGTAAAAAGGCCCAAGTCTGCAGGTCTGGGCTTGCTTGTAAAACTGTTACACAGAAAACACTGTGTGACTCGTCTCCTATGCCCTCTTGACAATGAGTGCAAGAACAAAACCACTAATCACAGCACACTGAACCCTTCACAGCAGCAAGGAGACATTTCTGTCATTTTTTGTCATGCAGGTAAGGGTCGTTATGGTGAAGTGTGGAGGGGTCAGTGGCAGGGAGAGAGTGTCGCAGTCAAAATCTTCTCCTCCAGAGATGAGAAGTCTTGGTTTAGAGAGACCGAGATCTACAACACAGTGCTGCTGAGACACGAGAACATCCTGGGTATGTACCAAAGTTAATCTATTTTGAGTGTGTGACACAGCAAATATAGGTAATTCTATTTATTTATATTATGTTGACTTTCTTGACACATCTTGTTCAGGCCTTCTGCAAAGATAATCCAGAGTAAATTAACTTTTATTATTACGGAAATATCAAGAGACACTAAAGCTGAAAATGTTGTAATTTTTCTTATCACAAAGGGCCCAAACATGTTTTACTGACATGCTACATTGTATTTGTTGATCAAACGTTTTATGAAACGTGTCGTTGATATATTTGTCCTAATGTAGGCTTCATAGCTTCGGACATGACCTCGAGGAACTCCAGCACTCAGCTGTGGCTGATCACTCACTTTCATGAGATGGGCTCCTTGTATGACTACCTTCAGCTCAGTACCCTGGATGCACCCAGCTGCCTGCGCATGGCGCTGTCCATCGCTAGCGGCTTGGCCCACCTTCACGTCCAGATCTTTGGCACTCAGGGCAAACCTGCCATCGCCCATCGCGACCTAAAGAGCAAAAACATACTGGTGAAAAAGAATGGGCAATGTTGCGTTGCTGACCTTGGTGAGAATTGATTTGAATCACATGAAGAATGTCTTGTGTACATGTGTGTGTCCCTACGCCCTTTTAAACCAACAGACAGTCATTTCCATCTTACTTATGAATCCAGGAGTTTTCCAAACACCAAATATATCCAGCAGAATTTTGGGGTAAATGATCAACAAGATAACTAGAAAGTTAACATTGAAATGTGACGTTGGATTAGTGGACAGTTTAATAGAACATTAGGATTCAGGGACGTTGCTGCTGCGGCAGCAACACTCTTCTGGTTTCTATCTGCCGAGCCATGTTTGTTGTTAATTTAGGAGGAACCGCTGCTTCATAAAGCGGTTAATCAAAAACACATTAAGGAGAGCTGGGACTACTTTATCTAATGCTCCAGTGTTCCATTTGCAGCTGCGTGAATTAAAACTAATTAAGATGCAAGCCATAACCTGGTGAAAGGCTTGACATATTTACAGGCTTCATCGCAAGGGCTTCTGCTCTGAATGATGCATTTTGCTGTTTTGACAAACATGCTGGATTTTGTTTGTCTGTCAAGCAACTGATTGAGTTTAAGTGCATTCTGTGTGGGGAAAGAGAACTTAAAACTGGTTGCTAGAGTGTCTTTAGTCTTGGGTACTAAACCAGAATCTTTGTGCATGTGGTTTACTTCACTGTTTGAACTCCTGGCTGCAGAATGATTTATGTGCTCATTCATTCATTAGCTTCAGGGGAAATGCAGGGAGTCTGAAAGGTGTTGTTATGAGCATGATGATGGTTCAGCAGTTTGGACTGCTATGCAACTTTCTCAGGTGTGACATAGAAACCCGACACCTCATGTGCACAACACTTTTAAAATGGACTGAACATATTCAACTAGCATTTAACTTACTTAATATAAACAATAATTTAATATTCTTGTCTCAGGGTAGAAAAATGGTTGTAGTTACATTTTTTAAGTATTTTTAATGAGGTAATTGAAGTGTTTTGAATCGTAGTTCGTTCATTCATTCTTTCTTTCATTCATTCATTATAGGTCTGGCGGTCATGCATTTTCAAGACACCAATGAACTGGATGTGGGGAACAACCCTAAAGTGGGCACTAAGCGTTACATGGCCCCCGAAGTGCTCGATGATTCCATCCAGATGGACTGCTTTGAGTCCTACAAGAGGGTGGACATCTGGGCTCTGGGCCTCGTCCTATGGGAGATCGCCAGGAGGACAGTCAGCAACGGTTGGTACATTCAATACGTGCCATATTGCTGCTGGATTCCTGTAGACCTGCTTGTTTATAACACCAATTTTCCTCATTATTTTATATATATATATATATATATATATATATATATATATATATATATATATATATACACACACACATGTTGTCACTTCTATATATATAGAAGTGACAACATGTGCAATCAAGAAAGATTCAAAAGAAAAAACATGGTGGCAGTTTGACTTCTATGGTTGATGTGGTTACACAGTGTTGTCGGAGCTAAAGCATCGGACAAAGTAAAAGCTTTTATGTTATTGATAGAAAGATTTGCCCTTGATGTAAGAAGCCAGAGGCAACTTAGGTGTTATAAAACTTTCATCCTCCATTCACTGTCAAATTGATTTATTGCATTATGGTAGGAATTGGGCTTTCAGCATCAGTTAAAATATTCATCTACTCCAAAGTAACCACATCTATATTTTGTCTCACGGCTGCACTCCAGAATTCAATTAGGGCAGGCCTTTATTTCAGCCGAGAATGGAAGGTCGCAATTTAAGAGGCCAAAACGACTCATGAGCAAAACAGCCCTGCCATCACATTAATATTTCTTATACATCTTAATGTATTTCAGATGCTGGACTTTTGTTGATGTAGCTGTTGTTTACACTTGATTTTATGAGATATGAAAGGAGGATGCTATTCTTGCCTCAACAATAGGTATTGTGGAAGACTACAAGCCACCTTTTCACGACGTGGTCCCAAGCGATCCCAGTTTTGAGGATATGAAAAAAGTTGTGTGCGTGGATCAACAGAGGCCCATCATCCCAAACAGATGGTTTTCGGACCCAGTGAGTATTTGAAACAGTCAGTCAGTACCAAATGATTCAGGTCTTCCTGCTTTTTCATAGTCAAAAATAGAAGCACTGCAAAAATATTATGATGTAGACGAGGGACATATTGATTGATTCACTTTTCACAATTATTTTTCAGACCTTAACCTCCATGGCTAAACTCATGAAGGAGTGCTGGTACCAGAACCCATCAGCCAGATTAACAGCGTTACGCATCAAAAAGACACTCACAAAGATTGACAGCTCTCTGGATAAAATCAAAACGGACATTTGAGCTTGCCTCAGGGGAAAGAGGCAGACACACTAAAGGCCTTTAAAGACATCCAGAGGATGAACCATCCACAAAAAAAATAAAAAAACAAAAAAACTTAATGGGTTCAGTGCCCTTATAGTGGCACAGACCTATATTTATTTTAGAACACTCGGCGGGACACATTTTGGCATCCAAAGATGGCTTACTGGGCATGTTTGAGACTGCTAATAGTCTTGGAAATAGGAACGTATGTATTCAACTTACGATATAGGAGCTGGACTGCAATGTTCGTCAAGGAAGACACTGTTACTTGGGCATTTTAATAGGCTTCCTTTTGTTAAATCTTCAAATTCAGTTTGACACATTTTTCTAGTTTGAAAAATATTCAAGCATAGCAATTTCACTTTGTCTCTCCTATTGTACTGCATTGCTCATTTGCATTATGATGGATTCTTTTGGGAAAATAAGTCAACTTGCCAGTGTAATCAGCGTACTGTACCTTCATAAACGGCGATCACAAAAGTGTTATGTTTTACTTTGCACCTCTGTTTACAAAGCTATCAGAAAACGTTTTATCAGATCGTACAGTCCTGTAACATTTAGTGATACGGCTACGACTGTGGCATTGTTGTATTTCTGACATGTCATCCACCTAAAGGTACTTTGTAGCAAGTTCTTTTGTATATCACCATGGATTTTACATCTGATTATGTTTGTGAACTTTGCATTTCTTCAGCTTTACAAAGGCAAATGCTAAAAGAATACAATATCTGTTAGATGATGCTGAACTTAATTCCTCCAGAAGCCTGTGAGTAAGCCTGTAAAGCCTGCATAATGTCTTAATGCGTGCATTGTTGTCTTAATGCGTGCATTGTCAAGTGAATGAAGTCAAACTTCAGTTGTTTTTTTTTTAATTTCTTTAACATTTTATATCAATTAGTGATTTATATTAATTAAATAGAACAAATGCTTCTGGTTTTCTGTCTTATTTGTCGGTCCACTGCTTTGACGCGCACTAAAATTAAGATTCAACTCCATGATTAAGATGAAAGTTTGCAAACTCATTCATCCCAGATAATGAATCCCATTGATGCTATTGCCAAGACTTCCATAAAGATTTCCTCTCCACCAGCTTGCTGACATTTTTTGGGACAGGTCTTGGAAAAGGTTCAAATGGATTGCGCCAGACATTCTATCAAAGAAGTTCGGTGACCACCTGACACTTCCATTCAGCAAGTCAGTGTTCACCCATTTATGAAATAACTCAACAAATCATGAATAGATTGACACAATTTGTTGACAAGGTTTTGTCTTTTAAACTCTGAATCCTACTGGTTAACCCCATGATAAGAAATCCCCTGGATGTACATGTAGCACTGTTTTCAATTCAAACTTAACTTATGACCATTTTAAGGTCCAAAAGACAACTATGCTCACCCTGAAGTGGACTATTACATATACTGGCCTTCCAGCTAAAAGGCCTGTTTCATATTCCAGTGGCTGCCTCTAGTTTTGTCAGTACCAGCTGTAAACTGAAACTGTAGCAGATGTCTTGGCAGATGTCCATCAGAAACTGGGCTGCTGATGGTTCCCAAACTGATTAATATGCTAGCGTAGTCAGGGGCCAGATGATGTCTGACAGTGCAGAGATGCCCTGCTCGCACATATCAACAGCTGTTAGACTTTCTTTATTGACCGTCCCCATATTCAGTGTCATTTGATCTGTCCTGCATCCACTGAGCATAGCCTGTTGATTATGTGGTCTGATATCCATGATAGTCATGGCAAAGAAAAAAAAATCATTTGCAGGTGTTGATTTCTGTTCAGGAGGTAAATGTCTAATTGTTTGGAGAGAACATGAGGACTAGCCAGATTTACGAGACAGAACTTTGGTTTACTCATTCATGTTGACTGGGATTAAGTTGGGTTATCTTTAACTCCCCCTGGTGGTTGTTCATGAAACAGCAGAACTAACCCTGTGACAAATTGCCTGCAGTGAAAAGTGAGTTGAGCTGCAACTCTGCTGAGTTTAATGTACAGCACACTCATTTAGTAATATGTACCTGACAGTTTTTACCTTCCTGTTAGGCGGAACAATTTGTAGCACTGCTATCTGTCTATGCTGGTTCTTTCAGTTTTTCTGACCTGGGTTCTGTTCACATCCATGAACAGAGGCTGCAGTTTATAGTTTAATAAAACAGACTGAGTAAGAGCAAGCAATTACAAATCATGTGGAACTTTATTAGCTGAAGATTTTTGAAGCATTGCATCTCTCGAGTAAAGTATCAACAACGGTGAGTATTTGTGAATATTGTGGCTTTGTCATGCAACATGTGCCGTCTTAGTTTTACTTGATTAGTGTTATTAAAATGAGTTTTGTGTCACACCTTCCCGTATGAATGTGTTTAATCACATCACCTTAAAATGCATGTCACACATTGTCATGCAGGTGTTGTCATGCAGCACAGCAGTACTTTCTGGTTATTTATTTTTTTAAATTTTTATTTTATATACTCAAATGATCTCCTAGGGGAAATTGGTGTTAGTAGTTTACATGCATATATATATATATTATAATATATATATATATATATATATATAAATATATAAAAACATATATATATATATATATACATATATATATAATATAACATATATATATAACATATATATATATATATAATATAACATATACTGTATATATAATATACTGTATATATAATTAGTATATATATTAGTATATATATATATAATTAGTTAGTATATATAATTAGTTAGTATATATAATTAGTTTACAAGCCCTGAACAAACAACACACAAGGGGCCTGTACGCTTGCAGGGGGAGGTAGAGTGGTGGGCATCTCCTTAGTGGTGCACCCAAATGAGCAACTTGTAAGGTGGGACGGCGTCTTGCTCAAGGGCGCCTCGGCAGTGGTCCAGAGGTGAACTGACATCTCCCACTGTCAGTACATTTGACAGTATACAGGGGTTGAAAAATGCACCATTGTGTTTTTCTGCAGATTTTATTGTACAGTTTGCGATGTATGAAAACAGCAACCCATGATTTGTTCCTTGTCCATTTTGTATTATTTTCTAAATCTAATCAGCAATAAAAACACCAAAAACAAAAGCAATACATGTCACTCAAATGACAAAACTCACCAGGAATTAGGTATTCAAAATGAGGATTTATCAGAGCAGTAATCCACCTCCAGATGGACTGGCGTGACCTCTGATGGTTTTTGAGGTGGGAGGCTTTTGTCTTCAGTCACAGCTGCAGCTGAGTCTGTGGACGACGTCACGCTCAAACCCAGCCATCAGTGGGGTTTAGGTCACGGCTCAACACTGGCCACTCCAGAATGACGATGTCATAATGGCATTGTTCCTGTCCTGTTGCCCCACCTGTGATATCCGCATTGTAATGTTATAGAGGTGAGTCAGTTTGGCAGGAAAAAGTCATTTGGGATTAGCTGGATAAAATTATTGTAACAGTTTACCCCACCCATTGAAAAAGCAACCAAATAAACAACAAATAAACCAAAACAAAAAAAAAACCAAAACAAACTATTGTAAATTGTGAAAGAGTACATAAATTACACACACTGATAATTGTGTGTTATATGCGCTCATGCAAACCTTTCACAGGACTGCTTTACTTAACAGTACTGTATATGTACATTTCTCAATTTCATATTTCTCCAAAATAACAAACTCTTTTATTCGTGGTCATGTGAACAATTTGATCAAGTTTCCAACTTCAGCAACCTTTATGAATAAAAGTCCACCTTCACCAGGCGCTTCTCAGGTTGCTCCACTGGACCTACCTCACGTCCACGGATGTGTGACACGCTTTTCCCGTGGCTTTCTCTCACATGTCTTTATCAGAGGTCTGCAGCGCTAATCCGCTTTAATCCCAGTCAACAGAGGCGGAGCGAAACTCTCGTTGCGTTTTACAGTTTCATTCCTGCATTCATGGTCAGGCGTTGGTGCGTGGCGTGTGTGTGTGCCGGACCTCACCGTGATGTAGTCGGTTCTCCTGGGGAGCTGTCCACGCCGCGTCGGACGGGGAGCAGATGCCGCTCTTGCCATGACTTGTTCCAGGAAGCAAAGCCTTCAAGCGGTGTGGATCCTTCTGTCCGTCGTCCAGCTGACTGCAGGTAAATAAAGACGAGGGTCACTGGTAATATTTTTTATTACACCATTAATCATCATCACACACACGCTCTGTAATAACCCGTCTATTTTTAAGGTTTGATGTCAGATATTGCATATGAAAACCTTTTTGGTGAAGTGCTACGCATATTTAGTTCTGATAATTTATTGAACCCATCACATGTGATAATTGTTCAAAATTGCACCTTTTTTCATTGCATTTGTATAATTACTGCTATTAAATGTAAAGCTAACCTTAAATAGAACTGTTTTTTTTTTTTCCCCCCATGTCAAGTGTAGTCAGAAAACATGTGTCAAAAGTTGTTTAAAAAGTTATTGCTAAAGTTTGGTAAAGAACTGGTTTGGCAAACCTGCAGTTTAAATGTTCATGCAAGAAATGCAGAATTCTAATGTTGTGCAAAGTGCATGAGGGAAGAATGTCACTGGTTTCAGCTATTTGCTGTACATTTTTCTCAAGATGTTCACTCCACAAAACCCTAGTCCACCTTGAGAGACATAAATACCTCAGATACCTCTGAGGACATCTTGGTCCAAAAAGTGATGTCTAAATGATTTTTTTTTAACCTTAAATTCCCAAACTTTTTTTTTTTCTCATTTGTTATTCAGCAATGTGTGATGCTTTTCTTAAATTGATTCTTTTGTCTTTACACAGTTTGTGTTGTTGACTCTGGCTCACATGTAAAAACTATACGTAAGTGTATAAATAAATTTTGACCCTGAAGTCATTCATAACTGGACTCTGCAGGCTGGACACTTTGTATATTCCATAAAAGGAGGAATGAGAAATGCAGCTATGAGATGCAGGCATTTGTGAATGTGGGGTTCAAAATCCATAAGGGCAACGGTTGCCCAACCTGTTACAGTTAGACTGTATGTCAAATAGATCATTTGATGTAAATGATAAGTTATGGAACAGTGAACAGGACATGATATTAGGATATCATTTGGAAAATATATATTTTTTGTAATTATACATTTATTTATATGGCACTTTTTGAAGATGCTCAAAGACACTTTACATTCATGTCTATGATCAATAATTCACATACAGTACATTGCCGGCTTTCTGGGGGGGAAGAAAGGCAGAGAACGTGAGGAAGACCCGCTAGGTACGGGAGAACATTCAAATTCCACACAGGAAAGTTAAAGGGGGGCGTGAACCCAGATCCTTCTTGTTATGTGGTAACAGTGCTACGCACTATACCAAGATGAATTGTTTTTGACATTTGTTATTCTTTTTGCTCATTTTTCTTGTGCAATTTTGTGGAATATTGTACCAGTCATTGTGCTGGTGGCTGTGTTTTTGGAAGGACAACATCTTTTGTGCATGTATTTTTATTTTACAAACTGAACACACAGTGTCATATAATGCAAAACAGTTTAAAATAATTATGATACACTGTATTTTTTTAGGGTGGTGTGGTGACGCAATGGGTAGTTCTGTTACCTCACAGCAAGAAGGCTATGGATTCAATTCCTTTCTTTATACAGTTTGTGCATTCTCACTGTGCCTGCATGGGTTCTCTCTGGGTTCCCCGGTTTCCTCAAAAACATGCAACTTAGGGAATTGATCTACAATAAACTGTCTGTAGGAGGGCGCATGAGTGATTGTGTGTGTGTTTGTGTGGCCCCACTAAATCCGAGGTGTACCCCGCCTTTCACCCATAACCAGCTGGGATAGGCTCCAACAAACCCGTGATCTGTGAGACGGATAAGCACCTGAACGCGAGAAAATGGATGGATGGTGTATTTTTGTAATTTTTTTCCCCAAACACTATACATGATTAAATATGTAACACAGTAATCATGTTCAATAATTAATCTGCCTTTAAAATGTCTCAAAGGAAGATTTCATTATACCTCAGTTGCAGAAACACAGTATATTCCATCTTAATACATTTTTACAGCCATTGAAAGAGTTGTTGCCCAGCAACTCCCAGATATGCTTCAAAAGTAAAAGATATTTGTCATGTTTTCATTCACCTGAACTGAAGTCGTGATCTTTTTTTTTTTTTTCGCCTACTGATTTTGTCAAGAGGTCTGTTGTTGCTGCAGGAGAAGCTTTAAAAAGCACTTTAAAAGATAAGATTGATGATACTGTGCTTATGAATATGTTCAATTTAAAATACATGCAAAATTCAATACACAAATGCAAAGGTTTGATAAACTCTTTCTTTATATGAACATGGTGAGCTGTACTTAATTGGAGTCAATCCTGTATTTTACTGGTGCTGTAAATAAGTGATAATGATGTGATGTAAGTGATGCACCAAATGTAAAATAATCAGTATATTTGTATTTGCTAAAAGCTGTGGTAACCAGCTGTTATAGGAGATTAATCACTTAAAAATAAAATAAAGTTACACCCATATATAGTATTCTGTGTTAAGTTGAATAAAAGGTTCTTTCAATGTACTTTTGTAAAATGATACAGGACAGAAAAGTAGGACGGATTGAGGAACTCATTCCTGGTTTAGCTGGGTTTTTTTTTTTTCAATAGCATTTGTTGAGTATAGGTTATAGAACAAGCCAGTCTTTTTAAAGTATTAATCACTACATCTTGGTTGTTGAACAGCAAATTTGTTTTCTGGGTATTTTAAAGACAAATCTCTAATGATTCTCTCCACATCTGTTCAGTAATAAAGTATCTTTGTGGAGAGCCCCAGACATCAATTCTTGCTCCCATCGTGTTGTCTTTTTTGATAAATTGCCATACATCAGTTAATGGCCCAATGACTGCCACTGGAATAACACATGACTATACCTTTCCTTTAAAGTGCCATAGTAACCCGCCCTCCTCACTGAGTTGCTTAACAACCTTGAAGGATCTCACATTTTAACTCTCATTTCAAATGTATTCCCTGGATCCATAAACGGATCCTAAAATTTTATATTGAAACCTAAATTAAAATGCATGAGGCAATATAATAATGTACAATAAATAAAATGCCATATCTTAAATTTTTACACAGTGAGCAACCAGTCCAGCCTTGCTTTTCAATCACTCTCGGTTTTATCAAACAAAACATGACAGCAGCTCCAAGTAGAGCACAAGATTATCTGGGTGTTAACCTAAGAGGCATTACGGCGGTACCTCCACCTCCAGCCATTTAAGAACATGAACCTCATTATGTAATAGGAAAAACCTGTCCTTAAAGAGTTAAAGACCACTGGCAATGGCAGTTTTTATATTACTCGGTTTGTCTAGTGTCCTTTTCCCCTTTGATAATTTCACAAATCAATTAAATTGTGTCTACTGCAAAAGGTCTGTGAGGAAAAGAGTTATCTAACCATCTTAAGTAATCCAATTGGTTTCAGGTCTGAAGTGTGTGTGCCAGCTGTGCGCCAACCATACTTGTGAGACAACTGCAGACGGCGCCTGTTGGAACTCTGTGATGCTGATTGACGGGAAGGAGAAGACAGTCAAGTCCTGTCTGTCACCCTCTGAAATGAAGGGCCAGGTCTTCTGTTACAGCTCCCGAAATGTCTCCAAGAGGAACTGCTGCTTCACTGACTTCTGCAACAACAAGACTCTGCACCTATATCCAGGTAACACCAACTGGTTGCCTGTTAATTATTTTTTAAATTATGTTGTGCAAAGTCAAATTATTCTGCATGAATAATTTCTTTGAAGGGGAAAGGATGAAAGAGACAAAAAGACAAGGTTAAAACCCAGTATATATTTGAGCTAGGTATGCATATGCACATGCAAAGTGTGCTAAAGTAGATTGAGTTCAAAGGAAAACGATACAAATGGAGTTCCTTAAATGATAATTTCCATTCATACCTGGGGATGTTTGATATAATTATTATAATTAAAATTATAATAATTATAAATATTGTATAATTATTCTAATTATCTGTCAACTCACACTGCTTTTCAACTGTTGGCTACTTGTGTTTTACTTAGCACAAAAATGAGCCATCAAGCCAAATACCCTCCACATGAAAAACTTCTGCAATCTTTTCAAAAAATCCAGACATTAGAAAATTGGTTGATAAAATGCACAAAGAAACCTCTGTATATATTATATATAGAAATAAACAAGGACAGAGGGGTGGTGTTGTCACCAACAGGTGACACGTCCTGGGACAGGCCTCAAATGAGGTCCTGAGGCTCAGACCCCCTTACAACACAAGCCTACTTCAAAACACAAGCAAATAAAATGAGGGCTGCATCAGATATTGGGGCAAAATTTAGAGAAAGGTGGTATGTAATGTGTGATCCAGAAGAATTTCATAGGCTAGTGATCTAACATCAGAATAACGCTACGACCACAGCTGGAGATTAAGCCGCTACAACACAGTGGGAACAAGAGTTAGACAAGACTGAACTGAAATCAATGTGAACTTTGACAGATGAATTCCCATCACCAGTTTGAGGAGGACAATACACATAAACACAACAGACATTTATTCATTATCCTGCCCGCTTCATCTGCTTGCGTGGGTCATGAGGAGCTGGAGCATAACCCAGCTGGCAGAGGGCGTGAGGCGGGGCAATCTCCAGGTGTGACGCCAGTGCACCGTGAGACAGACAAACACACACACACACACACACACACACACACACACACACACATACACACATACACACAAACTCCTACGGGCAATTTGGAAAGGCCAATTAACCTGAAGTGAATGTTTTTGGAGGTGGGAGGAAGCCGGAGAACCCGGAGAGAACCCACGCAGACATGAGGAGAACATGAAAACTCCGCACAGAGTGGGACTCGAACCCGGACCCACCTTGTTGTGCGGTGACAACGCTACCAACTGCTCCACGGTGCACAACACCCTACACAACAGTCAACCCCTGAATATTACCTCCCCAGCACACTGAAAGATACTGTATGCTCACAGATGTCTGTCACTCTCCTGAATAACATCATACCTTGATCTATACCTAAGTGGCTTGGGTGACTTTTGCCTCCACAAAAGTCATTCAAGCCACTTGGGCATGGATTCAGAATACCTCATATACAGAGTGGTTGGAGAAGAAGATAGCAAATCAAGATCAAAAATGCCTGGAGGGAAGTTAGTGGTCTAACGTGCTGAAGAATATCAGGAAAAACCGGTCCTGAGTGGGGGAAGAAGTACAACAGGATGTCATTAAGTGAGCTGCAGAGACAGACTCATAGCTCGGACTCCTAGGCTGAAGAGACACACCTGGGAAGTGGAAGCCTGTTCCATAAAAACCCACCAGGATGTGTTCCCAGATCCAACTGAATAACAGCACTAGAACAGAAGCCAGCCAGTGCTGAGGCTGAGTATTATGGAGGGGCGCATGGGAAAAAGAAACATTGCATCTCATCTTCATCTTTTTGATCACCTGGCAGCAACAATAATTGTGTTGACAACTACAGCAAAAAGCATTGCAAAAAAGAGAAACATTTGTGTTGTGTTTTCGTTCATTGGCTGAACTGAAGTCTATCTCTTTTCAAAAACTTTGTTAAGATCATCGAGAGGTCTGTGCTGCCGCTAGCCTAGAGGAGTTTATATAGTACAAACAGTTTTTATGTTGACAGATCCATACAAGGGAAAACCTTTAAACAACTAGCCAATAACCAAACCAATATTTCACATAACAGCCAAGTTAAATAGGCACACATGTGAAGACAGGAGCAAGCTGATCACTTCAATAGAATTATCACCAGAGGGTCAAAGCATCAGCCATAGGTCAATATAGGATCACATAAGACTCCACAGTGGTCCAAAGACTGATATAGAAAAAAACCTTTGAAGCCAATTCCAAAGCTGTGACCTCAGGTCACCATCAAGTGTGACATATACCAATGTAAATTACATTACTGTCCTTGTGATGGACTAGACCAAAATGGGCAGAGTTAATACAAGGTAGGGTAGCAGACATACAGGGCAGCTACAACTATCTCTTTGGCCCATGAATACGAATCTGACCCAGGAAGAGAGTGTGACAGAGTGTGAATCAATCCAATACATATTCTACAGGCAGCCCCCCCATGTTCTGATTGCAGCCCATCTACATACAGTCTGTTCTTCTTCTCCTCCTTTCGGCTTTTCCCTTCAGGGGTCGCCACAGCAAATCAGTTGCCTCCATTTAAACCTGTCTTCAGCATCCTCTTCTCTCACACCAACTACCTTTATGTCCTCTTTCACTACATCCATAAACCTCCTCTCTGGTCTTCCTCTAGGCCTCCTGCCTGGCAGTTCAAAACTCAGCATCCTTCTACCAATATATTCACTATCTCTCCTCTGGACATGTCCAAACCATCTCAGTCTGGCCTCTGACTTTATCTCCAAAACCTCTAACATGTGCTGTCCCTCTGATGTACTCATTCCTGATGCTATCTATCCTGGTCACTCCCAGAGAGAACCTCAGCATCTTCATCTCTGCTACCTCCAGCTCTGCCTCCTGTCTTTTCCTCAGTGACACTGTCTCTAGACCAAACAACATCGCTGGTTTCACCACAGCGATGTTATTTTGTATAAAATTCAGTTGTAATTAACCTGCATGGTGCTCGCAAGAGTACTGAATGAATGGGGATGAATGAAGCTAAATAGCAAACTATTATTCCTGCAAGCCCAATTTTTTTTATGTTAGTCAGTACAAATATGGCATCAATTTCATATCAAAATTGAAATAAAAAAATACTCATTTTCTTTTTACCTTACAAGGAGTGTGATTGCCCACAAACCAGGAGCATCATGCCAATGAATGCTGATTTATTTGTTAGTTTTTTAAAGTGACTGTGATCCAAAACCCCTTCTCATAGCCGACTGAAAAGTTTGGAATTAAATCATCTGACAATGTCAGGATTCATTGGGCTAAAATTGTGAGGGAGGGGTTCTGGGAGCATGAGACATCATTTTCATACATGGATTGGCCACCACAGAGTCCAGACCTTAAACTTGTTGAAATTCTTTGAAAGAAGAATCTCAATGAGTGCTGGAGATGGCTTTACATAGTGGTCAGACCCCATCATCATAAATGCAAACTCTTCATGAAAAATATGAAAAAAATATTGCATCACTGGATGGAAATAACTCTTGTGATATTGCATTAACTCATCAAAACAATGTCACAGTTAATGCATGCTGTAATCAAAGCTAAATGCAGTCCAACAAAATATGAGAGGGTGTGACTTTTTTGATGGCGACATTTTTTTTGGCCAGGCAGTGTACAATAGCAGAGAGATTCCACTGACTATTGATGCTTTGGTGCATGATGTGCATGACAACTATTTAAAGAAAAGTATATTCAGAACATTTAAGCCAGCATAAAAATATCATATGGACTTCTACATACAGTATTGCATCTACTTAATTTTGGGGCATCCTTTGTAGAGCCCTATTTATTTTGGACTACAGCACGAGCGCCCCCTCTTTGCTCTTGGAATATCTCTAATTTGTCACAGCAACTTTTTGTGCAAGGAAGGTGTATGGAGGCTTTGAGCTCATAAACTCCTCCTGGCTCTGGTGTTTTAGACGTAGACATGTTCTTGGTATTTACTTAAGGATTAGTATGAGTCTGTTTATTGTCTTGAGGACATAGTGACAGTTTGTCAAAATATGACAAACAGTAGTATTCTATAATTAATGTTCCTATTACAGCTGCAAATGAATTTGTTATTTTCCATTCCCACCTTTTATAAATACAAAAACAGCTTAGTCTAAGTAGAATAGGTGAACGATCACATCCGTTGGGCTGGCCCCTACAGACCAGAGACGGTCTTCCTCAGTCAGTTAATGTCACATTGTTCCGTAGTTACAGAATTCATTCGACAGCAACACCGGCCCATTCAGTGTGGAATCTCCCACTCATTCTGACCCTGGCTAGACGAGGTTGTGGCTGATCCTACTAGATCCTGTGACATAACAAATCTGGCAGAGGCAATGGGACGGTGGTTAGTGATCCTCCCTCCCTCCCTCTCTCCCCTCATTTATAAATAAATACTTTATCAGCCCTGTAGTCCTACTGCAAGTTACAAGCCTCTCATGGCTTCGTTGGTTGGAAATTGGCTTTAAAACAGACTGGGATTACTTACACCTGTGGATATACAATTCTGTGGAAAACAGTAGGAGGTCAGAGATACCACTAGCCTGCCACAATAATGATATGTTATTATTATGAATCAATAACTCTTTAATTTGTAGACCAGACCATATCTAACACGTGTAATTGCGACCTGGCTGTTGTCAACCTTCATAGGATGAATCTTTTGAGCGATGTGGACCCTGATTTGGAACACAGTATACGGATGCTATTTTGCAAAACAGGTGACCTAAGGCAGCTCCCTGGTTGCTTCAGATTTTCCAAAACTCAGTCCACTTGATCCCTCCCACTTTTTTTTGGAAGTCAGATGTCTGGAAAATCCTAAAAATGTAAAATTTTCAATTATTTTTTGTTATGAAATATATGGTAATTATTTGCAAAAGCTGTTTTCAGGGACCTTCAGTGATTTCCTTGCAAAAACACACGTATAACATGTAGAGCTGGGGCTGATTGACACATGTACCTGGTAACCCGGTAGGATTCTTCTGGCTGGTTTCTATGTGTAATTAGAAACTGTGAATCTTCAGTGTGAAATGTCCCTTCTCCCTCTGTGTGCACAGTTGAATAAATACATGTTTCCTGACTGAACTTTGTTCCCTGGCTGAGTCTTCTATGTGGATTACTGGAAAACTAACATCAGAGTTTAGGCAACCCAACAGTGGATTTTGTGTTTTTTTAAACCTGGAGTCTTTTAAAATTGTAATCTAAGTGGCCAAAATAAGTTCATACATTAAAATGCAGACATTTCAATGCTGAAGTCCTTGTATTTCCTCAGATCTGTTGCTGATTAACACCACTTTGCTCTACTGCTATTACAGGGTTATCTGTGTGTTACTTTATCGGCTGATCTTATAAACCTCATATTGTCAAAGCACCCATGAGCTCTCCTATTTTAGTTTGTATCCAGGTTTCTTCTGTCCCCCCACAGACAGGATGAAGGTCACAGATAGAACTGCCAGGTTACACTGTTTTTACATCCCGCTTCAAAGTGGTGATGTATCCACCAAATATCTTTGCAACCGCTGCAGATAGATAGATGAAACAAATGGCAGATTACTTGGGCGGCAAAGGGGATGAAAATGAGTTGATGGCCTTGCCCTTGAGAAAACTAGGTCAACTTTTGTACACTCAGGAACCGGATAAGGTAGAAAGATGAGGGAGAAGACCAGTGTAAGACCATAGATCAAAGATAGCGCTTTGATCTACCAATGCACTAGCTTTGATCTATGGTCTAAGCTGGTGCATAGCTTTGACCTACCCTGAAAGGTCAAAGCTATGCATTTGTCAGGCACTACTTTCAAGGTACCCTGATCTAACCTGGAAGTGGGTCAGGGTAAGTAGTGGGATGTTTCAGTCTCTGACTGCCTTGGTTCTTGTTCCTAACTGTTATTTATTGTAAGGCCTTCTGATGCACCTGTTTTTAGTCAATGCATTTCACATGAATGGCACACATAGATTTTGCTGCTGTAGTTGTTTGTTACCTTTTAATCCATGAAATTTCTATGCAGACATATCTTTGCCATATGTACTATACTCCTTGTTCTGGATTTTGCTATCATGGGCAAGATTATTTTTTATTTTTCCTTAATTGTGTCAGATATGTTTTCTGAAAGGTGGCTCATTAAACATATTTGTACTTCTGTGTCTTAAATTCACGACGCACTTAGACTGTATTCCAAAATTACCACCAGGGGGAGCAATAATCATGGGAGCCCACTGCTAATCATAATTCTATTGTAATCTGCATGAAAAAATCACTTCAGGAAAACAGTGATATTCAACTTGTGTGTGTGTTATCAGAGAAGTCTTCAGAAGAACCCAACTGGAGCAGGCTGCAGCTTGTGGTGGTGATCCTGATGCCTTGCTGCCTGCTGTGTCTGGGGATCCTGTTGGGTGTGTTTATTGTGCACGGCTACCGCTGTACCTACAGCAGATCACACAAACAGGACCCAGAAGAGCCTCTGGATGACCAGATGCTGATGTCACCAGATAAATGTCTCAAAGATCTCATCTATGACATGAGCACCTCCGGCTCTGGCTCTGGTAAAAGAAATGCTGCCACATGTCAAAAATGTGATATAATTTAAATGGACTTAGTACAAATGGTATCATTTTATGGCCTTTTTTTGTGTGTCTTGCAGGTCTGCCTCTGCTGGTCCAACGGACTATAGCCCGGACAATTGTCCTGCAGGAGACCATAGGGAAGGGTAGATTTGGGGAGGTGTGGCGGGGGAAGTGGCGAGGAGAAGACGTAGCTGTGAAGATTTTCTCCTCGAGGGATGAGAGGTCATGGTTCCGTGAAGCAGAGATTTATCAGACCATCATGCTCAGACATGAAAACATTTTAGGCTTCATTGCTGCTGACAACAAAGGTGTGAGATTCAAATAAAGAAATCAAAGTTAATCTAGGCCACACAGTTTGTATGAGATAAATGTGCCCACATGTGATCGTATTTTCTTCCTGCTACCTGCTACAGATAATGGTTCGTGGACCCAGCTCTGGTTGGTTTCAGAATATCATGAGCATGGCTCTCTGTATGATTACCTAAACAGGTATACACTCTCTGTGGAAAGTATGATCATACTTGCTCTGTCAATAGCCAGTGGCCTGGCTCATCTCCACATGGAAATCATCGGCACACAGGGTAAGTGAATCTAGGGTTTTTATACTTCTGTGTCCTATAAAGTCAGGTCCTTAAATCTGATAATTTATGGTAAAATCTTCAAATTTATTTTTTGAGGGAGCTTTGTTGATTTTTCATAAATTGTAAAAAGTAAAAAGTAAAACAAATAAAAATCACCCAAATTCCAAAGTTGTCTTTGCATGCCTAGCCCCAAATCCATAAAAAATCAGTTTGAAAATAGAATATAAAACATATATTATATAGAGCTGTTCTTTATTCAGCTTGATAAATTATTGAAAACATGAAAAGTTTCCACTTGACTGAATAATCAATTGACCCACTTGTGTCCAGCATAGACATTACACACTCAGTCTATTGTGGTTAATCTGTGCTATTTCATTAACATTACTTTCATTCATCTTTGTGATTAATTATAACAGCAGTGGTGCAGGTGTTTTTTTTTCACATCCATTAATCCTGCATTGTGATCCCTTCATTGTCACTGACAGGTGACAAAGTTTTTATCACACTATAAAACACATCTGTGCTCCTTCTTGGCTCCAGGGAAACCCGCGATTGCTCACAGAGACCTGAAGTCTAAAAACGTCCTGGTTAAGAAGAATGGCACAGCAGTCATCGCAGATTTGGGTTTGGCTGTGAAACATGACTCGACCACCAACACCATTGACATACCATCCAACAATAGAGTGGGAACCAAGAGGTCAGATCTACATTACAAGACAATACAAAATTAACAGATAAAACAGAACTATGAAACAAAAATGCAGCAGCTGCTGGTTGAGCTGGTACAGATATGCGCAAACTTTTTTCCTGGTGAGCCACACAGAGTTCTAAAATTTGCCAGGCGGACCGGCTGAGGAGCAGACGGATGTAGTGTTTATTTGTACTAATGCAAATGACATGTAAAACCATATTAAAGGTTTTGAGGTACTGTTTCTTGTGAGGATCCACAGCCACATTCAATCCCACCATGGATACAAGCACCGTTATTGAAGGTCTGTTCGGAAAAAATCTCATTAAACCTACCATGGTGCAGGGGTGATGCAACACATTTATAAACACCAAAGCAAGTGCCTTTATCTAATTCATAATGTGTTTCTTATTCTTAATCTTATTCTTATTCGTACAGAATATACGGGAAGTGATTCAGAATTTATCAACTTTTTTGGAAAAAAAAACTTTTTTGTAACTCAGGCTCTTTTGTGCAGTTGCTCCATTTGTTGGACTTCCAGCTTATCTGGGAAAAACATTTGTAACAAACAGGCTCACAAATCAGTTAAGGATATTTGAAGCACAGGCCGATTTATTCTATTAGGCCTTAATCATTTTGCTTTTTGCAGGTACATGGCCCCGGAAATCCTGGATGAGACAATCAATATGCACAGCTTTGAGTCTTTCAAGCGGGCGGATATCTACTCGCTTGGTTTGGTGTTCTGGGAACTGGGCCGAAGATGCTCTGTTAGAGGTACATTAAAACACACACACACACACACACACACACACACACACACACACACACACACACACACACACACACACACACACACACACACACACACACACACACACACGCACACAGACACACTTTTACTCATTTATCTACATTTATAGAAATATTTAATGGACTGGTCCTCAGCAAAATTACACCATGGCACAATTAGCACAACCATGACACCGCTGACGAAACTCTAAGTCCACTAATATCAGTCAGCTTGCTTTTTAGTACACCGTACATCATTATTTGCTCCACTGAGGAGGTTAGTTTTTGTGTTTGTCTGTCTGTTATATTTGTTTAAAACATTTTGAATTGCTTTGCATGTAATTATTCAGACCAAATAAACAACACACTTGACTTTAGTAGTGACACAGTTCATCATGTGGAAGTACAACTTTCCGAGTGTCAAACTATGACCATTGCTTTTATGGGCTATGCTGTAAGAGGGGAAACTGAGGCTCCTTGGTGAAGGCTTTCTTTCTAGAAAGGATGATGGAATAAATCTTTGTGATTTTTCCAGGACTTCAAGAAGATTTCCAGCTGCCTTATCATGACCTGGTGCCTTCAGATCCCACCATTGAAGACATGAGGAAGGTGGTTTGCGAGCAGAAACTCAGACCAAACATTCCCAACCAGTGGCAGAGCTGTGAGGTGAGAACCAAAACCCTCTGTGATGTAACGTCATGTTAGTTATCATGGTATGGTGATATTGTACTAGCTCACCACTGGTGTGTGTTTTTAGTTTTAACAGTTAGATACGGAGCAAAAACTTACCTAGTAAGTTAGCTTTTCTAGTTACATTAGATAAGCTAACATTATTCAATATGTTTTTGCATTCAAACTTGTTCCACTTGTGATCAAAACCACTACCAGCACTACAAACCCAAAGAAATAATCACACTACAGAACCTTTGTTGTCGACTGGTGACAAATGAGCTTTTTAAAATTCAGAGCAGCACTTTGATGGGTCCAATTTGTGTGGAACTGAAAACAAATAGCCTGAACTTCTGAACTGATGGCAGACACATCCTGTTTGAACTATGATGAGATTGGCTTGATGAGCTACAAATACACGCGGTTACTGACGACAAATGTTTGAAATGAGCAAAACAATTTGGACTAACTGAAATGAAATCTCCATGGGTGTTTCACAGTTTTTTTTTAATCATTAATCTAAAGTCAGAATGATTTTGTACCGGTACTGTTTTTACCGGTATTGAGTAAAATGGTGCAACAATTTTTATTGATTTATTTTTTTAGATATAATCAGACGTGAGTGCCCCTGAATTGTCAGTAATAATGTCTCCATTTCTCGGAAAAGCTTGTGCAAATATCTACAATCAAATGCATCAGTATAATACACACAAGAGCTTTTTGGATGGTTGAACATCTTGTGGTTTGGAGGAGCCTTGTTCCTTAATGATCAACAATCACAACCACTTCAGGGCAGCAACGGTTGGTTCCATGGCAGATATAAAACAGGAAGATGCAAGCTTTTCCTTCAGAAGTCTATTTTTGTCATAAAACATTCTGGTTAGACAAGAAAAAATAAGAAATAATTGAACAGTATGAATGCCCCAGGGGAACAGTGTGTCTGACATGATGAGTCTTATGCACTTTTGAAAAATTATCAGGTCTTGTTGCCCTTTTTTAATTCAAATAATGCCATTTAAAATGGGTTTGAATGTATTTCTCTTCACAATGGGATGATGTGTTGCACAAACTAGTCCAATACTGAACCATTCAAAGATGTATCTCTTTCCAACAAGTAAGAATAAAACTGAAGTGTGTTTAAAACTATTATGATTGACTGCCTGTATTTTACTTGCTTCATTATTTTTAAGCAGTGTTCCTGTATTATTAGATCTCAGCAATCAACTGGGTCAATCCATCATTATCATTATTATTCAGAAAGAAAAGGAGTTCCAGAACAAAGTAAAGGATTAATACAGAGGTTGTATAATACCAGAAAATATTTTAAAAGCTTTGACAATCAGCACAGCGGGGCTGAGACCTGATGCTGCTTCCTACTGTTTTTGAAACGGTCTTATTATTCAGCACATATAATGAAAGCTATTGGTAATCAAGCTATTCTAGTTAAGAATATGACTTTTCAGCTTTCTTTCTAAATAAAAAGAGTGTAGCTTCAATATAAATTATACTATTTTCTTGCTGATGCAACAGGCTTTGCGTGTGATGGGCAAACTGATGAGGGAGTGCTGGTACGCCAATCCTTCTGCTCGACTCACTGCTCTGCGGGTCAAGAAGACCGTGTCTCAGCTGTCCGTTGTCAAAGACGTCAAAGAGTAGATTGATTTATTACCCTGCAGATCAGCACCAGTGCCGGCGCTGGTGCAATGAGATGGACTAAGAGTAGCAGAAGAAAAAAAAGGAGAAAGTGTTGGCTGGAGCTGCCCGAGGCTGCCCTCTTCAGGAAACAACCACACTGTTCACCGTCACTCTTTGGTGCAAAAGTCAAGTCAATGTGAAACTGCGTGTGTCTGATTTACACATAGAAACCTAAGGAATCCATTTGAACCAGCATGATGAAGGAAGAGCCATATGAAATATGTATAATGTATGTACTGATCATTTTTCTACCTCAGACATTTAAGTGCCCAAAGCTTGAAAGTTGCACATTCTAATGTTGTGCCATATGTTGTTGTAAACACAGTATTGCCTGGTAGAGAACACGCGAAGTGACAGTTTGAAATGTTTCTGGATACTTTGCCCTGACTGCTACTGACTGCTGTTTAAAATGTTTAAAATGGTGCATGCACAGAGTGTTCATGGTGATTTCACTTTTTTAACTGTTTTTTTTTTTTTTTTAACAGTATTATAGTTTTATATTCCGTGGAAATGTAACTTTGTGTGCACTTAACAGGAATGGAACTGTTTATTACCATCTGGAAGACAACTTTAAGATAAATTTACCCATGTGGGATTTTTGTGTTATTAAGTTTTTGACCAGTCACCTACAGTAGTGGCTTTATGGATGGCAGTGAGGCGCCCCATTGGTTGTTTGTTCTGCTGGTCCAAATATTGTATTTAAACAAGTACTGAGGAGCTTAGCAGTGATAGATCCTAATTTTCCAAAGGGATTAATGAAGTTTTCTATCTCAATCTTCTCTTTTTCTCTAAACTTGGCCTCTCCTCTGGCTCCACCTCAGGCCTAACTTTGAAAATGAAGGCTAGGTGGTGTTTTTACATGTAAATTCCTACAAGAAATTTTGCACAATTAAAGCCCTTACTCATTGTAGAGCTGCTTTCTTAAATGTGAATGCCACTTTGTTAAGAATGTGAGAAGTTATTTGTATTTTTTGGAGACATTTTTTTAAATTGTGAAACTTTAGTTTCATTTTAATGAGCCAGTAAAAACTGAAGTTGTATTTTATTTCTAAGTTAACTTCATTCATTTTAATTTTGTCTCAAATATATTTTAACAGGGAAGGAAAGTACACCCAGTTCATCTCAGCTTATGAGGTTTTAAATCAGGCTTCCCAAGATTCCTGATAAATTTGATGGAGGAATCAATGAGATCGGATCACGATATCAAGTCAGGACTTGATATAAAAAGCTAAAGTTAAATAGGAAATGATGAGACACAAAACAAGTTTACAGATCAGTGTAACATTTATTATGTTTAGTATATAGACTGGTGGAAAATCAGTTGAGGATACTGGTTTTGAACAGTTTGGTTGGCTGCATGCCAGATTACCAATGCTTCTATCAGATGAACCCCATTAAGCCTTACCACAGCAGGTTTAGGGCAAAGGAAATCCATTCCATGCGTTCTTGTATGCACACGTGTGCAGATGTGCCTGTATGTACATGTGACTGTTTTCCCTTTCATATTATGGAAGGTGATTCTGAGTTTAAAGATGACTCTGAATAATCAGTGTAATGTTTGTGAAAAGTGTGCTGTGAAGAAAACCTTTCCCATCTTGTAATTCATGTCTAGTTTTACATCTTTGGTTATGTTTAATGTTTTTTGCTAAGGTGAGTTACATAGATTAATGTAGCTGCTAAATGTGAGTGCGATACAGACAAGTGTTACAGCAGGTCTCATGGTTGCTGGATGACGTGTAGCATCGGTGTTGCTGCTTCTTAAAATAAGCTATGTATAGTTGCCTGTTGCCCTCCTTGCAAATGTCAGTTCATTGGAACTTTTTTATTTTTTTGTCTCTCTGTGAACTGTTGTTTTATCTGATGTTGTATTTATGCTGAGCCAAGCTTTTATTTTGTCTATTGTGTCATATGTGCTTCTCCAAGAATCAGACAGCTGACAAAGAAGAAGTGATCATTCTAATGACAAGTGGTTGCCAGGTGCAATTTCTGACTGGTGTCTTTTTTTTTTAATGAACTGTATATAAAATTGCTCTACATCAACAAATGCAGCAATCGTTTTCTTCATGACAGAAAATGCTTTGGTTTACAGAAATCACAGATTGTGTAGAGCTATGCTTGCTGCTGAACGAGGGAGAGAATTTTCCAAGGTAACTTATCTGAAAGAGATCATTTCCATTTTCCTATCAGTCTTTGACCTTAACTGCCTTGACTCATACCCATACTTACTCAAACACTTGATGTTTATGAGCATCTTCATGAGGTGGATGCATCCGTTAACCTAAGAAAATAGAATTGAGGTCATCAGCAGTTTACAGATGAGTCAGACTCCTTAAGATGCTGTAAGCTGCTTTAACAGACTTTATTGTCCTGTCACCTCAGAGTGTGAACCCTTAGAGTGTCCTTTAAGGGTTCACAGACATTCTTCCATACTGACAAAACTATTCAGGTGCACAGACTATTTGAACCCAGTGCTGGGTATTTTCAGATGGGCTGGTAGAATTAAAGGGTGGAGAGGTGGACCATTAGTCTGAAAGCCCAATCCAATGAGAAACTCTCCCTATAGCCAATACTACAAACTTTAAATAAATCTGATTCAACTCTAACGTGAAAAGTAACAACACAATTTTGAAAGCAGACTGACTTTAAAAATGAACTTTTGTATGGACGATAAAACTAAAGCATAATCCAGTATATAATCCTCACCAAGCCAGTTTTATTTACATAACCAGAAGGTAGTTTTATTTAATCTCAAACTAAAAAAACAATAACCAACAAACAACTGAATCAAATACAGGCACGAATAACGTCAAAATGGAACAGCATTTTTTGGGGACTTATTTTTCTATCATAGCTTGTGCTTTTGTCTTAGTATTACTGTGGGTTACTGCGGAGAAAGCGAGTGTGTGTGTGTGTGTGTGTGTGTTTGTGTTTGTGTGCATGTGTGTGTGTGCATTCTGTGATACTCTGCCATTTATTAAACCAATCCTTCCTTTAAATGATGGACACTTTTTAATGGAAAAAGCTTGACCAGGAGTTCCCTGTCACTGACATTGCTGGAGCCTATCACAACTGAATGAGGATTGGCTGAACAAACAAAATTTCTTCTCTTTCGATTGGCTGAGCAAGATAAAATTTTGACCTAGCAACAACTGGCCTCATTTAACACTCTCACCTCCACATATGAATTGAACAGTTGTGAAACAGGTCAAGCAATGATGAAACTGCAGAGGGAATTTGTTTTAAAAAACTGCTTCTGTAAGGTGAACACAAGACACACTCAGCCAGTAGAGAAAATACGATGATTAATCTGTACACCTAGGAGCATCTCTTTATTATTCTGTGTAGACAAAACTTCACAAGTCTTTGCAGGCCTACTCTCATGTTAGAGAACTCTTTAGTGCAGATGGAGAGGGCCTGAATAGAACATATACAGTGCCTTGCGAAAGTATTGGCCCCCAAAAAACTTATTGATATTTTGCCACATTTCAGGCTTCAAACTTAAAGATAACAAACTGAAAATATTTTTCAAGAATCAACAACATGTGAGACACAATCGTGAAGTGGAACCAAATTTATTCAACATGTTATATTGTGTTTACAAATAAAAAACTGAAAAGTAGGATGTGCAAATGTGAGACTAAATGACACATAGGTGAACTCTGTCATTGTTGTCATTTAGGTCAACATTGGATCATTCAGAAGTCATCAGTGAACTTCTGGAGTCGTTTGGCTGAGCTGAGAGAACAGGGGGCCAATATTTTTGCACATCCTACTTTTCAGTTTTTTATTTGTAAACACAATGCAAGTTAGCTATGTCCCAGTTAAAGGGATTTCTGTGTTCCAATGAGTCCCGCGGTCGGTTGGCTGTTGATTCCTGCGGGGGTCAGAGGGCAGTGTGATGAGGTAACCTTCAGGTTCAAGAGCATTTCAGACAGCTTTTAGATTCAATAATGAGGATTGAGCTGAACTGTGTGAGCGGTGAAAGATGACACTCTTTCTGCTGAACGAACTGTGCACCCTTTGAAGGAGTTGTGCACTAGTTTCAGTTTGATCTGTCTCCCTCACTGTCGGCCTGTGGGACTTATATCCCTTTTGAACTGAACCATAGCTGATGCCCTCTGCTCACTGACCCATGCTGTCTGTTTGGTGAGAGCGACACTAGCCCCAAGCTAAATCATCCTTTTGTCTGTCTTCACAAGTTGAGCCTTCCTGCTTGGCAGAACACAGGACTCGGACTGAAGCTTAGCTTATTGAGGAACAGAGTGAGAGCAGCTGAATGCAGGTGTTGGTGAGGTGGTAGTTTCTCATGCATTACTGACTTCTGACAGACCATAAATCTAATCGGCGAGACAAAAGACGACAGTGACTGTTCAAAGTGCAATAATTAAAAAAACAAAACTCAACTCCTCTTTTCTGTGTTTTCAGAAACACACTGGTCTGATTTTAAGAAAGCGTAAGAGCACAAAGTTTGTATAGCTGCAGATGCCGGTTCACCACAACCATCACATGACGTGGATTTCCGCTCTGACACATGTTGCTTTATGCTGCACAGCAAGGCAGTGCCACACGACCGCGGAGGAGCTTCTGCAGGAGGACATGATGGTGCTTTGAGGACTACTCTATCATTCAGTCGACAATGAATTTCAGTGGACTTCGATCCAACAACAGCCAAGAGAATTCATTTCTGGATAACACTCTGAGAAAGAAGTGTTCTCTGTGGTACAGGCGCTCTCTGAAGGGAAATGGTGATCGAAACCGACAGAACACAGGTTCTCTGCCCAGGCTGAACAAGGTAAGAAGATATTTCAAATATGATGTGTTTAACATGGAATATAGACTGTTAATGCACACACACCTCTATAATTGAAGTCACATATCATAAGATATAAACTGTTAGATTACTGAGATGTTAATTATTTAGGTTGTGATGTTGAGAAGTTTACAGATTTGTGAGGTTGTGTACAACCAACCAAAAGCCTTTTAACAATTTTAATCCTTTGCGTTATGTAACACCATAGGAGCCACTTGTTCTCACATAGTTTCCTGTTTAGAACTGGACTTGGTTCAAATACACATTTGAAGTGTTTTAAAGAAGAAATCTGCATTTCTCCATCTGCAGCCCAAACAAACCGCTTCACTGGTGGACTATTCTGACCCTCAAAGGTAACAGATCTGAAATACTGTATATGTTACATTCTTGCTTTAGATTTTGCATCACAATGATGTTCTAAATGTCTTTTTTTTTATTTTTTGCATTTTTCTCTCGCAAAGGATCACAATTCTATTGGAAATACAAGACAATGAAACATTTGGTTTTGAAATTCAGGTAAGACTGCATTCTACATTTTATTGTAATGATTTATCAATCCAATTCTACGGTATTTTTTATGCTGTATGCTTCATTCGATTTGTTTTTGTAGAAATGTGTTGTTTAGACTTGAAAAGAATCGCCTCTTGTTGCAGACCTGTGGATTACAGCTGAGGGACAGTTCTAGAGTGGAAATGTGCACATTTGTTCGTACGGTACAGGAAGACAGCGCTGCTGAGAATGCTGGGTTGACCGCAGGTGAAGCCCTCTTTACATGGTTTACAAGCTCTCGCACACAAACACACACACACACACACACACATACACACACACACACACACACATACACACACACACACACACCCACACACATACACACACACACACACACACACACACACACACACACACACACATACACACGCACACATACAGGGGACAAATACATAGGAAAGCAACAGTCATCCTGTGATTGATGAGTTTCTTATCATTTTCTACAGGAGATATTATCGTCACTATCAACGATGTCAGCATCGAAGGATTGTCTCATCAGCGCATTCTGGATCGGATAAGAGAATCAGCCAACAGACTGAAGTGAGAGACACAAATCATAACTTTGTATTGCATAATCCTTAGTGGGAGGCAGTAGCCCAGTCTAAGTCTTGGGACTGACTTAGTGGCTTGTCGGACAAAAAAGTTTGTAGCGTGAACTAGACAGTGGACAGGTGCCAGTTCACCCCCCTCCCACATACACACCCCTTGCGTGTATGTGTGTGTGCATTCAGGCCTGTACCATATAAATATGTGTGTGTAATTTTTTCTAACAAGAGTGGAAGAATGATTGCCACTACGGGGGACTAATAAGGGGTCTTTAGTCTTAATAAACCACAACACCAGGGCTGAACTGAACATTCATGGCACTGAGATAAAATCTGCATTAAAACTGAGGTTTTTGGGGAATAACCACGTTTATGTGTCGTTATATGATTTCAGGATAGAGACTGTATGTGGGAACTTAATGAAACAGGTAGAACTGATGAAGAGGTTGAACCTCCTCAAGGTGAGTCACTTCACACCTGTCAATGTTTGCTGTTTGTTCAGTTGTTGGGTTAAGACAATTAGTCCTATCTCATCACACAAAGAGAGCCTCAGCATAGTCAATTAAAGGTTGAACTATTGTGCGAAACATCTCACAAACCTAGAAGAACTTGTCTCAAATGGCTTCATGTTTCCCACACAGCAATCACTACATGAGAAAATGGCAGAGCTGCAAGCGCTGACGGCACGGGAGAAACAGCTGACGCGAGGTGAGAATTGCTTGAACCGCAGCACTTCCTTTCGAAAAACCGTCGTCCTGTTTCTGATGCTGCCTCTGATGTCAGTAGACATGCAAACTCCAGATAATTTTATGAAGGAGCTCCCCTGAGAAATGCGCACGGAAACTGCTGATGATCTTCCGACTACAAATTTCCCATCAGCTGCGACATTTACTGACAGAGACTGTGTTCTGTTACCAGGTAACTACAGGAACCACAGTAGCCTCTCAATGGACTGTTCATCAACAAGCTCCAACACAGGCCTTCGCTTTCCCAGTGACAGCAGCTACAAGAGTGTGATGACTGACGATAGCGACCAGGCCAGTGTGTTTGGAGATCTGAGCTCTCCCAGCCCGTTCAGTGCAGCCAGCACTTCAGACGATGGCTGCTTCTTCTCCAGGGACTTCCCACCTCAGGACAGCTCTGTGACGTTTTCGTCGAGCCACAGTCATCGCCACACCTTCGGCCGCTCCGGTTTGTCCAGCAGCAGCAGCAGCTCCCTCTCGGCCTCCTGGGAGGAAACAAGGATCTCCTCTTTGTTTGGTACCCTGCCTCGAAGAGCCAGGAGGCCTGGCGTTCGCCAACACATCTTCAAGTTAATTCCTGGGTTGCAGCGATCAGTAGAAGAGGAGATGTGAACAAACACTGACATGATTTGTTCCCTGTTTCTAGTGGACAATAATGACTCACAGGGTTTCTCTAGAAAAAGATACCCACTGCAATGAAGGGTTTCACCACATTTAAAAAACTGGGTTAGGGATTACAGACATTGTGGTGCTTGGTGTGTGTCCATGCCAAAGTTCATTCAAGAGAAATCTGAGCCTCTCTGAACCAGAAACTAGAGGTGGCATTGTAAAATGTAAATTTAATTCATATATGAGTGTCATTAATGATCTGAGCTGCAATAGTTGTATTAATGGAGGAACTAGAATGTTAACATGAGACAATTGTGTCCTAGCTGTATTCTTTTTTTTCTTCAAATCTCATCAGACATACAACAAAACTGAAAACTAAAGCTCTGCTGTGTACTGATGGCTGCTGAGCTCAAAACAGGATGTGGGTGCAAGAGGTGCTGTTTTCATTTCCAAAAGTATTTTCAGGTCATATACATCTGTTCGTTCATGCTTTTCTTTTTTTTTTTTGTGAAGTCTGATTGTACTGGTATTGTCTATGTTTCGCTTTCAGTGGCAAGAAAATACAACTCTTCATATAATGACAGCTTTCACTCTGTGTATCAAAGCAGGACTACGCTAATATAATATACTTAAAATATTAAAAATATTAAATTTGTGACATCTTAAACAGCTTTTCTTCTTTTAGATAGCAGATAATGTCAAACAAATGCAGGAAGACATTTTTTACAAGATGTTCTTATTTTAGAGTCCCCACCTAAAAATGCTGTATCCTCTCTTCAGATCTGTTCGGCTGTTGTTCTGCCACATTTTCTAGAATTATTTTCCTTCATTTTTTTAATGCTTACACTTGCTGAAAAAACGAACGAGTGGCTGATTTTTGTCAGATACTGCAGTTTGGCTTGGCAAGGCAGAATAAAATCTTTCTTCTCAACAGGTAACTCATAATTTATTATAGAATGATCTACACTGTCACTTCCTTTGATGTTGCAAGTAATATACATAATTGAATCATAAACAGATGTAAATACTGTATTACGCTTGGAAATGCACGATAATCAAATTATTAAGCTTCAAATTAAAATAACTGGAAACTACACAATTCCTGTACTGGACTTCATGTCATTTGTTTCCACCTGTTGCTTATAAAGAGAGAAAAGAGACACAACCACAGTGGACCATTATCTCACAGTAATAAATCAAATTGATTACTGTTCACAAAAATTATGAAACATTTAATTTCAAGCATCAAAACGGACAAAAAGATGAATAACGTCTTTCAAAGACACTGGAATGGACTCATGTGTATCTTTAAAACATATTAATCGTGAGAGCAGGGAGAGTTGAGTACAGACAACAGTTGGACTAATTCACTTCAGTAAAAGTACTGAAATTGTGATATAAAAGTTATATTTACACTCTATGACTCACACAAGGAACAGTACCAATCTAAGGAAACATTTCGAAGAACTAATAGCGAATGATATCATTAGATTTTAATTCTGCATCAACGTACTTTTGGCATTTTAGTTTGATGGCAGGAACCTTGGGGTTGGGGATCATGAAATGATTAGCAGGACAGAGCAAAAAATTCTGTGGCACAAATATTTAACTTGTTATGGATTGTTCTATAGCTTTACTTCCTTGACAGCAAGTATTGAAATCAAATAATGTGTAGTAGTATTTTAGAAGAATAACATCTGAGTGTCCGGGTTAGCTGATGGGTTTCTTGAACAGCTGCTTTACTTATGATGTAAAGGTCTTTACATGCACTTATAGCTGAGCTTTGGCACATGGCCACAAATTGTTGGTTCAGGTCGTGAAATACTGTAAAGAAAACTTATAGAAGAATGTTAATCCAGACTCAGAACATTACAGAATGAAGGTGGTAATCCATCAGAGATTACTGGAGAACAATCACAATCACCTCATGTGCAGATGCCAGACTCACAAAGAGTCTTTGTTGGGGCCACAACAAAACCCTGTTCTTCTGTGATTCGTCATGTACTCAGAGATACGTGGTACTACAGAATCTGCCTCCTGCCTGCTGAAGCGAAGGAGGGATTTGTCCGTCATTCGTTGACAAAGTCGGATGGAGCTCGTGTTCTGATAACATCTGGAGTAGACAATGTGGCGGTACCAAGTCTGAGGCTGGTGAACTGAAAAGACGAGCAGACAGATGGAGATGCAGATGAGCACAAATCCTTCAAGCTTCACAAGGCTCACGGTAGAAGAGACAGTCACATCCCAGGGACTGGAGATCATTGGAGGAATCACTTGTGATGTCCTCCAGACACCGGAGGAACCCGAGAGAGATGTGTGGTCATTAGAGGAGGGAGATGACTCAGTGTTCTTGAGTGATGAGGACCAAGCTCATCTGGACGTAAAAGCAAATGTGTCTTTGGATTTTGGTGCCAGCAAGCATGAGCATCCAGAACCCATAGAACTATCAGATGCTGCTGATCTGGGAGCACGGTCCAATAGGTGTCGGGAGAAACCTGGCAGCTCCTGTGGAGAAGCTCTGCAATGCAAGCATCCAAAAACTGACATGCAAATGTTGCCTGAACAAAATCTGTCAGCAGGAAAAGGTAAGTGGAACTTCGCACTATGTTTGAGAGGGAGTTTTTCAGAATGCATGACAGCCTGTGCCTCTCTATTCCCTTCAGCTAATATACCAGCAGAAGAGGAAGCTTTGTTAGACACACGGGAACATAAACCGCAACCCTATTATTCCCCTAATGAGGGGAATACTAAAAGATTGAATGTGGAAGCAGATACTGAGCACCAGGTATCAGATGACAGGAAGCTTCAGGTTAACCTGGAGCCAAGAAGAGACCAAAACATCCAGTTCCCTGTGGGGTTTCATCACATTTCCAGTCCAGGCTACTCCACTCTGCCTCTACCGAAAAAATATGATCACCAAAAATCCTTCAACCACCTCACCTCCTCCAAATACAGCACCATGTCCTACCGCAGGATTAACAGGGGGAACACCCGGCAGAAGATAGAGAAGTTTGAGTACATGATTATGAATTTGTGAAGTGAGTCTCAGGATATTAAAACCTGGACATACTGCATAATAGAAGACAACCAATAAAAGGAATTCAAATGTACAATCGTGACATGTGTTACTGACATATGTTGATAAAAAAGATTTAATATTGAAAACCTCTGATGTAACTGTAAGTCACGGTTTATTTTCAAACTAAATATTGTCTCAGAGTTAAGAGTTCCTTTGTTTTATATTTGGGTTAATGGAGAAACGATCTTATCAAGATAGTATGGCACTTATAGATAGCAGAAAAATTATAAGGATTTCATAATCATGTTACGTGTAAGTAGATTTCGTTTAGTGTAATACCTTCTGCATTAGAGGGAATTAAGGTAAAGATTAATCAACACTATATCCTGATTAGTGGAAATGAAACAAAAAATAAAAGCTATTAAAATCTGTGGCATCATTCTGTTTTTTCTATCTTTAGAATAAGGTATTTTTTGTCAATGCTTACAGTTTTTTTCAGTCACTTGCAAGCGTTTGTCCAAAGAATAGTCGCATTTTCAAAACTAAAAACAATTAGCACAGTATCGATCTTTTGTGGCCATACCATTCACACATTTCATGTTGCTTTCACACAACATGCAGTCAGTGAACATATTACCATAATGCTTTCATTTTCTTACAGTTTTCTTCAGTCACTTACAACCTTTTGTCCAAACAGTAGTCACATTTTCAAAAGTCTAAACACAATTAGCACACCATTGGTCTTTTGTGGCCATACCATTCACACATTTCATGTTGCTTTCACACAATATGCAGTCAGTGAACATATTACTGCAATGCTTTCATTTTCTTAATAGACATACTGTATATACTCAATTAATCCCCAAAGGGAAATTAGTGGCACACTCTAGTTAGTCAAATCAAATCACGTGCATTGTTAGTGCGTACAGGCCCTGAACACACAAAAACACACACAAGGGGCCTGTACGCATGCAGGGGGAGGTAGAGTGGCGGGCAGCCCTTTTATGGTGAGCCCAAAGGAGCAACTTGTAAGGGTGACAGCGCCTTGCTCAAGGGCACCTCGGCAATGCTCAAGAGGTGAGCTGACACCTCCCACTGTCAGCTCACAGTCTGGGTATTCTTGGGCGGGAGTGGAAATCGAACCGCCGATCTTGGAACATTGGACGACCCGCTCCACCACTGAGTCACTGCCGCCCCTTTGACACACAGCTGATCATTACCAAGGGTGGATCCGGCACACCAAGTGGTTCTATCCCAGGTGCATCGCCTTGGATGATATGAGAGATCGTAGAGATTAGAGACAGTAATTTTGTGTTTTTTAATGTAATCCCCCTCGCCCCCTTTTTTTTCTGGGCTTTTTGCTGTTGTTTTTTTTTTTTTGTTCAGAATGCTCTTGTGTGTTTCATGAATATTTTGTTCACTGTAAGCTTTTTCTCTTCTATCATATTGTAAACAGTATTTTTACTGTACCTCCTGTAATAAACTGTAAAGGAAAAAAACTGATTTGCTCTTTACTGGAATGCTTTTGAATGTGAACATTGCATGTGGACATAAAGTTCCCAACCAAGAAATTTTGTGTACATTTACATGCAAATACCAGTGAAACTGAAACATAAAAAGTATGTGCAATTTTTATAATGTCAACAATACCCAGTATTTTGAAACTTGGGGTACTTTGATTGACTGGATGTACCTTATGAAGTGAAAGCAAGCATTATTGTTTGACATAGTAATTTCATTTTGAGTCGAATTTCCAGTATTTTGATGAAGTGTGTGCAGAGAAAGGTGTGTTCCATTTTGAAATGAAGGGTTAGTATACATTTAACAAAACGTGTTTTTGAGAAGAAAATGAAACATTTGATCAGTTGTGCTTTGTAGGTGTGTTTTAAGAGTTTAGAAAAAGTATTTGAAGTATGGGTAAGCACTTGCTAGCTACTGAAAAAAACTAAAAATGGGCAAAGGTTTTGACTATTTGAAAATGACAGCACAGACCTGGTGCTTGCAGCCAACACTTCCCTCTTGTGCTCGAGGGATGAAAAGAAAGTTGTATGACAGTGGCTGCGCTTCACCACAGTTCAAGTTTTCATGATGTCGAGTTAGGGTGTTTCAAGGAAAACGTCTAGTGTTACATATAAGTAGATAAATACTATATGAAATTTGATGAAACTTTTAATTCGATTCCAACAAATCATACCCTCTCACACACACAAAGACAAACATGTTTCACGTCTTAATTCCATGAAGCACCATTTATTTTTCCATCTTTGACATAGAGGTGATCTGTGTTTTGTGCAATAGCTTATTACATTGACTGTTTTTTTTTTTCAACCAACACTTCCTGGAAGCGCTTTAGTCTTTTGTTTATCCAAAAGCCAGTCACGAGGTTTAACCTTTTTTTTTTTTTTTTTGGCCAACTCTGGTCCAAATCATTGCAAAAAGATGAATTTGCATCTTTCTTCTGGAAGTAGTGTTTAGATTTGAGTTCTGTCCATGCTGATAACATTTCATTAGCGAAATTGCACATCCCCACACCCTTTGCTTTACACCACATATAATCCCTCCACAAAAGCTCCTCTGAACAGCTGAGGTGTGACTACAGGCCTTGCTGTGATATCACTGAAGGCCTCCATAGTGCAGGTTGTGAGTCACAAGTCATTCCTGTCTCTTCAATGATCAAGGTACTGTGTGAACTGCCACTTTTGGAATGCATTTTTAGGTTCACAAGCGTTGAGTTGAAGACTGTCATCCCGTGGCATTGCCTCCAGGCACATGTAAGGAAAGAACTCTGATATGAGGTGATTCTCCTTCACAAAGACAAACCAGGAAACAGAATCAAATCCTTCACAAAGACAAACCAGGAAACAGAATTGAAGAATAAAGGCACACAGACAGTTTCAAAGGGCAGCAACAGCCTTCAAACATTCAGTCCTGGTTGAAGTAATGCCATGCAGAGACTACAACATACCAGAGCAGCGTTGGAGGATTTGTGGGACCAGCGGAGTTCAGTGTTGGCGTCGTTGCATGGCTGTAAAGTGTAACTGTTGTCTTTGCCTTGGGGAGCAATACATACATCCTTCTGACCAATTTGCCTCATCCAGGTATAATTAAAAAGCTGAGTCTGAAACCCAAGAGGAGGGGGAGAGAGGGATGTGGCTGTAATTGAAGTTCATGAAACCTAAAAAGAATTTGAAAGACGGAGCTCCAAACAGGATGAATTTAGAAGGATTTGCTCTCACTTTGGACTCCACCCTTGTTTGTCAAGGCATAGACTCTGACGGTATTTGTTCTGACCTTGGTGTGTTCCTGGATATTTTTAAGTTCACCCACAATTCCCACAATCTTGGGTCCAAAATTGCACAATATGCACATATCTTCGAGTATCAAAAAAAAAAAATCATTCAAAGTTTTTGCAGGCTATTGGAGCAATAAAAAAAGACACCTACCTGCTTGCTGAGATTACACATGTCAAAGATCAGGAAATTCTTCCACATGGTGAGGCATTTTCTTAACCCAACATTGAACATCTACAGAGAGCAAGTAGATTGTGAAAATGTTATAACAGGGAAAAACACAACCCTGTAAACATTTCATGTATTTTTACTGATTTAGAGTTGAGCATGATCACAGAGGTTGTTGTTCTCATTTCTTCCTATTTACTAGTCTGTGATTAGAACAGTCACAATGTCTTGTTTTCAAGAGATCTTTAAGGGAAATGTAAATTAAGTTATGTTATCTACATACCAGACCCTTAGCTTTGACCAGGGGAGCATCCATATCTGGATATACATTCTTCAGGTACCAATTAAAGTTCTTGCATTTGAGCCTTTTCCTCAGCTCAATCTGCTCAGTCAGGTTGCCGATGTCAATGACATTTTTATCCAGAAGGTGTTGGTACCCGTGACCGTAGAAGAGGACCTTGTACTCATCCAGCCACACCTCTGCTACCCTCGCCAGGTTACGCTCCACTGTCTTCTGCCGGTCCTTGAGGAAGCTGTAAGGATTCTGCCCTCTGAAGATGTGTCCCACTCGAGAGCAGGGGAGAATCTCTATTTCCCCACCACACATCCAGATCTGTTGGAATGGCAGCACAAAGGATAAAGATGAAAGCAAAAGAAGTTCTCACATACTTACTTCTTCATTATGAAAGTGATGTACCTTAAATGAAATCTCCATGTTCTCCCCACCCCATACTTCCAGGCCAGGATCATAAGCGCCCAGCTCATAAAAGTATTGTCGGTCTATGGAGAAAAGGCCTCCAGCCATGACTGGACATCTGCATTATAAAATGAAAGAATAACTCTACAAAAGAAATGACAGCAGTGATAAAATATACCTATGAAAACTGAATGTTGAGGTACCTGATGGGATCTGAGATGGTTATGTTATGCTTCTTGATGTACTCCTCTGGTAGTGGGCTCCAGCCAAACACCAAAGGCCATTTGAAAACGCCTCTTTGGAAGTTATCAACCAACATATAACTGAGAGAACAGGACCAGAATAGTGGCTTCAAAGCACAATCAACACGATCACGACACGTCTGTCTTGTATTTGACAGTGTTGAATCACCTCATGTCCTTATCGCTGATGACTTCAATGACTGGACAAGGCACCTTCTTGTGATCTTGATAGATCCTTTCCAGCAGCGGTTCCAGCCAGCCCACATTACATTCAATATGGGAGTCCAGGAAGGTAAGAACTTCACCTGTGTAAGAGAACAGCAAACATCCTGCTGCAGTTAAACAAATAGACGAGTCTGTTTTTAACAGCACAACCTGTGTAAAATAAAACAAGGAAGTCAGTGAATTCAAAATTTTACACTGACGTACTTGCATAGGTCAAAGATCAAAGCTAGTGCTCTGACCTACTTTCATAGATCAAAGCACTACTGTTGATCTATGGTCTTAGGCCCCGTCCACACGATGCTGGAACTTTTTGAAAACAGTTTGGATGTACAAAATGAAATACTCATCTTTTGTATCAATGGCAAGGTAAAAACAAATAATTTACATCCACCTTTTACAGAGAGGATGAAGCAGAAGGTGTTGAGGGTCCTGACCTATAGCTGTCATTCCATTACCAGACAGACTGAGACTTAGAATTCCAGGAGCCATTTACCAATTGGCAAATACAGACAAAAGTTTCACAGTGTACAGTGCAGTAGAGTCAAGGAAATGACGTGAACTATTTTTTTTTGTGTATGTGTATTTTTTTTTATCACTTACTCTGAAGAAGCATTTCATGTATGCTAAGTGAATTTTTCTCAAAAGTCAAAGACCTTTAGTAAATATTTTTTTAATTACGGTGAAATTATTTTGTCATACAGTTCAGCCTCTTGGTCAGATCTCAGTCACCAAAGAGATTCTATCTGAAGGGATTTCCTGTTGAAATGAAAATAAATATTCCCATCCTGATTTGTATCAATGTTAAACATTTTATGCAAAACTGTAGGATGTGTTGAGTTTAATGCCAAAATTTAAGAAAGTGAAATAAAATATTGTAGATCCTTTGCCGTTTCCCAGATCTAAACCAGAATTCATTCGTTCCTTCTTGGGGATATTTTCCACTATTTCATCCAGTTTCAAGAAAATCAGTCAAGGACTTTGAGCAAAATTCACCAAAATAGTCAAATAAGGCTCTTGTTGACAAAAAGTGAAGGAAATTACAGTACAGGATCAACTCCAAAATGTATTCTGTCGTGTCCTGCCAATCTGTGATATTTCATCAAAAACTGTCAGGCAGTTCATGTATAATAGAAGTTCAATTATTTTCCGTACCGCTTTTTCAACAGATGAAAACTTTGTAAAAAAAAATTCACCAAAGCACAGATGAAAGGAGTGGCTACCTTCAGCTACAGCAGCTCCTGCCAACCTGGCTCTGATCAGGCCCTGACGCTCCTTCAGACGAATGATTCGCACTTTAGGAAACTGGGCCATGTATGTATCCAGTGGCTCCTTGAGGTAATCTGACCAAAAATTTCAAACAAAATCACAAAAAATACAATAGCAGACAGAAATGCATACAGCTTGGAAACAGAAATTTATAAAAACATTAATAAGCTCTCATAAAAAAAGACTAATGCTCAGTGTTGCCATTTATAGCATTATTGCTACCACTTTAGTTGCTGCAGTCATCAAGTTTTTTTTACTCAGTAGACAATCACTCAACATAATATTGTTACCTTTGGTACTGAAATCATCCACCAGAATGATCTCTTTGAGAAGGTGTGGTGGCGATCTGTTGAGCACACTGTGCACAGAGCGGAGGAGTGTGGACCACACTTCATCCACGAAACAGAAAATCACACTGGTGCTCGGCAAATCATTATGGACCAGATTATGTGCACACCTGGAAAACAGCGATGGAACAGACAGCTCAGCTTCACAATCCCAGCAGTTTTAGAGAGAAGTGGGCAAAAGAAGACTCACATCTCAGGCCTGGTGTCTGGGATGGCGCGGTCCACCGGGATCTTATCGCTCAGATAGACATTAAAATGCCCTTCGTCCCATCTCTTCTTCACCTCCGCATCTTCTTCGCTTGCAACATACGCTGCCTGACCGTACTGACCAACCGCTTTGGCATCTCTGGGATTTTGAGTCACATCGAGAGACAACACTTTGTGTACACCTGCTTTAATGACAGTAGTGGCGTTACCTCTGGTACCTTCACCTGCTTGCAGCTTGATCGCAGGTGATGGGGTTTCCTTGGTTACCTTTGGGAAATGCTGAGTGATCATCCCAGCTTGTTTATCCTCTGTTCTGTTGATTACCTCATTTGCATTCAAATCCCCGTTTGGTTTTGATGATTTATCAGCAGGGTGTGTCTCTTTGGCAAAAAACTCTTCCTGTATTTTGGCATTCGTCTTTGACTCTGTCTTTGCTGCAAAGTTTTGCAAATCGTCAGATTTGTGCAGTCCCTTTGTAGATGCTGATGAGGGAACATCTTTGCCATCCTGAACACCAGGAATCACTCTGGTAATATCTGACAAACCCTTATTTCCCATCACTTCATTGGAGTCATCAATTACTTTACTTTTGTCTACCTGTACTCCATTGACATCCAGGTTTCTCTCTTCCTGCATCACAACTGTGACATTTTGCAAGGCGGCTCCTTGTTTATCCTTAAAAAGCACGTGGTTAGGTTGGATCACTTTAGGGAAAAGTTCTCCTTGGTTTTCAGGGGGGTTCCGAACTCCCTGTATGTAAACTTTAGCTACTTTGTTGAGTGAGTTGAGTGGTGAGTTCCCATCAGACAGGTCTCCTTTTTTAACTACATTCTTCCTGGACTGCTGTTTGAAAAGCTGTCTCTCTCGAATTACTTGCTCCTTCAGCAGCTTACTATTCACATCGTTTATTGATAAGCGGAGTGCAGCCATGTCAAACAGCAGCCAAACGACAGAAGCAATAAACACAGAAGCAAGTACCCTCCCACTCCCCCTTAGGTATCTCCTAATCATTTTTGTTGAGAAAAAAAAATCCACGTCAGAGTATGGTAGAGAAAGAGCTACTCTTGAGTCGCAGGCGAAGTTTTCTCGTCTTTGGAGATACTAGCTGCCTGCGTGGCATGCTAAGAAGTGAAGTGCAGCAGCTGGAGTCAGTCAGTAAACACAGCCGGGTCCGACACCCACACGTCCCGCAAAGTGAACACACATGTCTCCAGGTAGCTGCTATCACGGCCTGACATTATGTCTGTCTCATAAAACTCACCACAAGTCTTCCACAGGAAGCGAAACTCCACTGGCCAGTTCGTTAGTTCACTCGTTCAGCGACAACTTTGGTCGATGACGTCACATACAACTGCTACTTGTCGGTGAACGCTGATTGGGCATGCTGACAGGAAAATCTGTGCGGACGCGAAGCTCACAGCCGGCCAATCAGAAGCGAGAATCACAAGACATCTTGGCTTTAGTCCCGCCTCTTTCGAGGTCAAGGCTCATACAGTACTTTAAAAAATCTATACTTCGGGCGGCACGGTGGCGCAGTGGGCAGCTCTGTCGCCACACAGCAAGGCGGTTCTGGATTCGAGTCCCGCTCTGTGCGGAGTTTGCATGTTCTCCCCGTGTCTGCTTGGGTTCTCTCCGGCTGAAGCAGGTTGCAAATGGAATGAATGAATGAATGAAAGAACCACAGTTCTTTGGCACTAATTTTTCTTTGTTGAAGAACAAAATAGAAGAACAAAACTTAGATAACGTAGGTATTTACTACAGAATTGCAGACCTTGAACGGGGCCTTGCCAGACAGAAAACTCTGGAGCACGTCTCAATCACATGTGAGATTCTGCTTCCGTGTGTACACATTAGTTATAGTAATAATCAATGAAAAGCATTAAAGAACAACAAATCTCTAATAAATAATAATATCTTTTTGAGTAAAAAAATTTCAACTTAATAGCTTGGTCTGCTAGTTCTTGGCTGTGGACTGAAGGGTGGCTGGTTTAGGCCCACAGAGACCAAAAGGTTTGGAGTGTGAGCTGGCAGTCGAGAGGTGTCAGTTCACCTTGTGAGCAGGGTGCCCTAGGGCAAGGCATTGTCCCCATTCTGTCTTCCTAAACATATCAAACTATGATTAAAACAAATGCATAAATGAGATTTTGCTGGTGCACAGCAGATGAATGCTGGAGCGTGTACCCCAGTAAATTGGGGCTGTCAGCTAATAACATTGTTAATGATGACATTTTTTGCTGTTTGATCAGTTTCATAATAAGTTCATTGTTCATTGTGCATGGTTAAATTAATATCTATCAATGGATCATCTTCATAAATGTATTTTAGAATTTGTTGCGCAATTTAGTGGCCACTGGAAAATGAGGTGGGCCTGATCCAGTTTACATTTGAGTTAATGTTTGGCTCTTTTTCTTCATGCAAAAGAAAAGAAATAAAAAGAAATGGAAAACAAGTAAAGAAAGGAAAAGAAAGAAAAGACAAGAATTTTTTTTTTCTATTCTAATATTTGGAATGTTGGTGTTGAATCTAACAATGACACACACGCACGCACGCACGCACGCACACACACACACACACACACACACACACACACACACATCACATTTGTAAAACCTGTGTTCCTGCAGCCATTAGCCAGTGATTAGTAAAGGCGACGACAGGTTTTCTCCTTCATCAGCAGGCCTCTCCTGGGACTCCCATTGGCTCCATTCAGGCTATTAAAAGTCCCCAATATGAGGAGGGAGGGGAGTGGAGCCTCCCATGGTGGCTGCCCTTAGCCTCACTACACACTCTTTCATTAGTGTGTTAGCTAAATGATTGGCCTCAGGATAGCCCTGGAGCGCCGCAATGCATGTGTTAGCTTATATGTTCCTTCTACTGGGAAATTTATTCATTTATTCATTCATTTCTACATTTGCACTCATGATGGCATCATTTAGAAAATTTCATTGTACTGTTTTACAGTAATCTAAATTAACAGGGGGTCAAGAAAAACACGAGGAAGTCAGAGGTGAGAGATTTGATCAACAGTATAGTAATTACACAGGATTTAATTCATGATGATATAATCTGAAATGCAAACATGAGCAAACAAACAGGTGTCTGCATTGCTGTCACATAAAGAACAGACTGAAGAAGTGCAATCATTAACTGATTAAATTGTTATGTTACGATAGATGTATCTTCTTTTGGTGATCAGACAAGCAATTCAAAGGCTTCCCCTTGACAACTTCCTCTATTTTATGACCTTTCCTGGACTAATATATTCATTGATCACAAAACAATCAACGTATTAATTAAAAGAAAAACAATACTTGTGGTCCTTGTATGCATCTATTTGGAGGACTGATATTCGACACATCTAATAGCTACACCTGAAATCTAGAGCATTTTCCATCTTGAGGTTTTTAGAAAGAGGACATACAATTCATACAATTCTGCTGAAAAGCAGTTAAAAGTGGTTGCGGAGCAGCTCTTTAGTGACTTCAAGATCATTACCCTTACCACACAGATCTAAGTGGTATTAATATTTCACTCTACCGTCTTAGTGACATCTTTTTAGTTAATCTGCTAACTATTTTTTAACTGTACCTGTTGACCTCAATATGATAGCATGAGAAGCTGGGTTGGGTGTAAGATAAGAGCTATCTAAAATGCCCATCTACATTAGAAACACTTTGGTAATTTACATTAAGTGCTCTTTATCTGTACTGAGGTGATGTTGTCTGTAAAGGGGTACAGCTCCAGCAGTACCCCTTTTGAGAGTACTGCTGGGTGTTTTGAGAGTGCAGAAGAAGCATTAAAAAAACAACAGTCTTTTTGTCATAAATAACATCTGTACGAACAGGATGCTTCCTTTCAAAGGGCTTATGCAGACTTAACGCAAATGGAATTCTCAACCTTAATTCTGGCACATGTAAAATGATCTAAACGTACCTGTATGATAAACGTACCTGTTCTTTAGAACACGTTAATTAGACTCTGTAATTAAAATTACAACAGTTGGTCTGTGTAATTTACATAGAGGTCATGCTGTGCTAATATAGCACTTATTGAAATAGACTGCCAGCAACAATATGGTTAAGTCTGACCCACTGACATTTTCAGCTCAAAATTATGCACATTGTGTGAATTAAATTAATTAGAGAATTCATTAAGAAATATGGCTGGCGGAAACAAGTATAATATTTAGTTATGTGATGTAATTTTCTTTCATTGTTAGAGATAATTTGTTTCATAACAGTTCCTGCGGTAGTTTTCCCTGTACTAACTATGATATATGTAATTTGTTAGCCACTAAATTAATTATGATTAGAATTAGAGAATGTGCAGCTTGTTTTGACAGATGGTTCCCATCATGAAGACCTTTGCACAATTAACTTATAATCAATTACATTCCATTTCTTTCTATTTTTTCTGTTTATTACATCTTGAGGTTTAGAGGACAATATCCACACAGTATGCATCGTTTCAATGCTTTAGTCTGTTTGCATCACATGATCAATTAACCATAATATATACCTAATAAGACAAAGAAGATTAAACAGGGTTGATTCATTCCATGATTTGTGAGATACTTTCTAGCTGTGTTGATTTCTCACTTTTTATCTGTTTTATTTGGGCTCATTTCTTCGAATATCCTCTATTTCGATGTATTTGTAGGATTCTAAAATGAACACAACATAAATTAAATGTACTTTTTTTTGACTATATATCGTAATCTTTTTTCTTTTATTTAAGAAATACTATATCAATGCTCTCAAACAAACTTAGGCACTTAATGACTCACTGGCTTACGTTACTCAATTTTTTTTCGCGTGCATATTTTGTCTGTATTTTCTTTTATTTCAAGTGTTATACATTTCTGACGCCAATCCCCTCAGTGCAAAACCGGTCAAATTATTGTGGCGCTTCTATGTTGTTCTCGAGTTAGTCCACAAGATGGCGCTTTAGTTCTGTTCATGCTGTACTCTGGCTGCTGGGATTGATTCTTTAGCTTCATTGCAGAAGCCGCAAAAAGGACTTATATTTCTTATTTCCTTTGCAACAGATCCATAAATAAAAAACAAACAAACAAACAAACAACAATAACAAGTTAAGCTTATATGGAATCAACACACAGAAATGAAATCTTACTTTTCTAAATAAATATTGGATCTGTCTGTAAATGAATAATTAAATGGATCCTCAATAATGTGACACTGATGTAGATCATTTTTAATATTGTGGTATAAAAGCATGAATTCCCTGTGATTAAATTTAGGGTTTTTTTGTTTGTTTGTTTTTTAGTTTTGGCTTTATTGCAAATTGCGGCTTGTTTATTAATTCTGTTATTTCAGTGATTTCTTCAGATGGGTAAGAAATAGTTGCAAGAGAAATAATTTTATATCCTGCAGTGTAGAGGAAGTAACCTCTATTTACTTATGATTTGAAGGCTGATGGCTGAACAAAGTGTGGTTTTATCTCCAGTCATTGCAGATCAAGCCATAATTCAATTCAGTCCTATTTGGTTCATCTGAAAATTTCGGCAAACAAGTGAAGTGATTCTCTTTTTAAAAGCACCAAACCCCTTGGTCAACCTTTTCCAGGTGACATGAAGGTGATGCTTATTTTGCTCCCAATGGACACTGGACTTAATGTATGACATAAAAAATAACTACATAATTTGTCTCAATCCAGAGGGCTGACTTGGCATGGACAGCGGCAGTCCTAAATGTCATCCTATAATGAGTTCTGGCCAAAGGTACAGAGTTAGAACGCTGCCCGCTGGCACCTGGGATGCCCACTGGCTAGTTTTTTAGCCCACAGCCATTTGGACAGCCCCAGTTTTCTTTGTGAACACTGATGTACATGTTTTGCATTCAAACAAAAAGTTTTAGTATTGTCAAGTTTCGCTTTGCCCTGGTGATGGATTCACACTACAATATAATACATTTATGTAGCTTCACAACATTGAAATAATGATAAATATCAAATAACGTGGCACATAATATGTGAGACCAAATCTGCAATGGTTATAAACTCCTTCTGAAGTGGCTTATATAAAAAATTAGAAAAGATCACGTCATGCTGTGGCTGTCCGTTACACACCGCTGCAAATGAAGATACTGTAATGCGTTAATGTCACAGACTAAAATTATTGCTGTGATCATACAACTCTCTGATTCATCAACTTGCAGTCTTCTCAGAATGAATACAGGAAGACTTTCATTTTTGAGGAACTTGACTTCCATTGTTAGACTGATATGAGACCTATTGGCAACATGCTGCGTTTATTATCTCACAAAGGCACAGGCGATGAGCGAAAATTGTATCTAAATTAACTTTTCTATTTCCTGGTGAATGAAATCAATTCCATCCTTTTATGTTACTTTTCATCTGCCTTTTGTCTTGTTGGGGAATCTTTTCTCCTTCTTTCTCATTCATCTGTTTTGCCCTTTCCTTGATCTGATAGCATTAAACATATAATTAAGTCATAAAGGAGGGGACTGATGAGTGTAGCAGATGGTAATTGCGTCCTACATTTGAATGAAATGATATGCATTGCTACAATTTACAGCCTTTGCCTCATATTTTATTCAGCAACCTTTTATCTCTTTTCCTGCAGAATTATTCTGCAATAAATTTAGACATCTTATCAATAGCTGGAGTGATAGTGGCAGAAACATGGGAAAAATGAGCCTCTGCAGTTTTATTCTGTTTAAAATAATTTTCCATAATAAAGGAGCTATCAGAGCCACTCTATCACTGTACAGAGTTGTATAGTCGTAAGGCTGCCCCTGTTTTGTGGACAAGCTGTCAAATTGTTTAGTCTGAAGAATTGCAAGAAGACGGAGGAGGAAATCTTCAGCAAAGTTCTGGTGAGATTTGTGAACCTCACACAGGGATAGTAAAACAAATATAGGCACTACCAAAGCCATTTCTCAGTTCTCATGCTATGAACTGCATATAATTCTGTTGTTGCATAAGATACATTTCTTTGATATTATTTTACTGATCTGATACAATTCTTGATCTTCTTCTTTGTCTCCTTTTGGCTTTTCCCTTCAGGGGTTGCCACAGCGAATCAATTTCTCCATCTAACCCTGTCGTCAGCATCCTTCTTCCAATATATTCACTATCTCTCCTCTGGACATGTCCAAACCATCTCAGTCTGGCTTCTCTGACTTTATCTCCAAAATTTCTAACATGTGCTGTCCCTCTGATGTAACCATTCCTGATCCTATCCTTCCTGGTCACTCCCTGGATGGAAAGGATCAGGAATGAGTACTTGATGCAGTGCTGTATTACACATGCTATGCACAAGTGCATATAACTGAGCTAAAATACAATAAATACAATAACAAAGTGCTTTTTGAGGGTTTATCTTCTCATCACACTAGAAAAATAAAGCTGTCAGATCATTACATTTTATTACATTAAGTGTGTCCTACTTATATCAATGGGAGTAGGCTAAATATTGGATTATCTGAGCATGCTCCGACATACATAGTCCTACAACTCAATACTACCCCATGCTGAAACATTTGACATAATGGTTACATTTATTTCCAAACTTAGATTCAAATGACAACAGAGATGAATGTGACACAGCCAATTTCTCCAATCAGAGACTTTCTTGGTATGATCCTGCTTGTGCAAAAGGAGCATGGTCTTACATTACCATTTTGTCCAAAAAAAAAAAAAATTCAAACGAAAATGTTTTTAGGAATTCAAAAGTTATTTAAAATATCTTTTTCCTTTTGTTTTCTAATGTTTAAATGACTGAGAGTATGGTTGGATTAAAGACTCATTTTGTCTGAGTAAAATGTCTCTACAATGTCCAAATAATAAAAATCACAGTTACAGTTGCTTAGTTTTCAGCCAAAATATGTATCTGAATGCACATTTTGACTTATATTTAAAAAAGCAGCAATGCTTAATATAAAAAATAACAAAAACAAATGATGACAAAAAAATGACAAAATGACGAGGGAACACAACACTCTAACTTCAACATAAAACCTTTAACATTCTACAGCCGTTAATAGTAAAAACACATCAGTTATATGAATGTACAAAGTGAATGACATGTAACTTAAAGTATTTTGATCCTGTCCTTGTATTTTCTTTTTTTATCTACTCCTCATGAAAACTTTGCTCCAGCAGCAGTGAGCAGAGCCGTAGTGTGGAGTGGTGCCAGAAGGAGCTTTTTGTCCCATTGACATGCTTTCCTCTCAACGGTCCCTGGTGAAGTGCTGGACTCCACTGATATTTGAGAAATGGTAGCTGTCGCTATGTAGGTTTAATTCTCATGTCGCTACAAACCTGCCAAATAGAGGCGTTGGGTGCCAGCTGGAAGGCTTTTGTACGATGGTGTGCAAGAATGGAGGGGGGTATTAAGCAAGGGTGGAGGAGAGGAGGGCAAATATACAGTACATACACAAGTGTCTCCAAACCTTGAAGGTTCTACAGAAGTGCTTTCCACTTCTAGACACCCCAGGCACTTAGTGTTTAGTCATGATGCAGGTCCATTACCTTTAAGTACAAGTACTTGTGTTTGGTCGCTGTCTTTACAGCCCTTCGAGCTTGAAAGGAATCTACCTGGGGTGACCCAACTCTATTTACTGATGCCTCCTGAGTTTCCACTTTCTGGTAATAGACTGGAAAACACAGATAATGTGTTTGATCGATCAACGAGAACAAATTTCATTTGTTGGGATCAATAACAGTTTACAGTTGACAGAGCCCAAAGAATCACATTTATTTTAGCTTTTTGATTGAAGCTGTCTTGGCAAGCCGACAACAGTTCCCACTACACTGGGCCTACGTGGCAGGCAGGGACACTTCTGTTCTATTATTGCCAGCAATCTGTATTTAAAACTAATATGTGTGTGCTGCATGGCTTGGGGCAAAAGGTACCAAACCAATCTGATATACAGCATGTGTTTCTTTTTCGGTTCCTTGTGATGTGAATTAGGATGTGAAAAATAACAATCCGCTTACATTTTCATTGGTATCCTTTTTTTTTTTCATTTGAGGCTGTAATGATTCAATTTTTTCCCCCAGCAGCACGATTTGTATTGTGCTTTCACTGTGTTCAAAACATAATAGGAAAGTGATGTGGAACCAAAGAGAGAAACAGGAAATTAACTGATGTGCTGAAGAAAGACGTTTCCACAGCTAAACCTTTTGCAGTTTTCTTCATGTTTCTGCTTTTCATGATCATGCTCTGTGGAACGCCCTGGAGACATGAGAGCCCTTGCTCTGTGTCATACAGTTCCAGGCCAGGCCGCTACCTTCTGCACACACAGACAAAACAGCATGAGATGGGAAGTCCACATGGATAAACATTTACTACGGTAGGTGTTGCTTCAGGCAAGTGCTATTCAGAGGGAATTTACTGTGTATACACTGGTATTACGGCAATAACCTTCTTATAGATTTGTTTTTGCAGAGTGTTTTACTCCAGTGTAGTAAATGGGCTCATGTTGGCTTCAGTAAGAGAGAACATCTGTGAAAGATGTTGGGCATACTTTGTCATATAAGAGGTTAAAAAAAAAAAAATCAACATCATATTTAATGAACCGACTAACTAAACAACAAATTCATCCTCACATTTGTAAATATTGCATTTACAATAAAAACCTGATGACTAAATTCTTCAGTTTTTCCAGAATCTATTAAAAACATGTCAAAAACATGGGTTGTCGCTCAAAAAACATAGGGTTTGTTCCTATTTGATTTTGAAAATACAATGACCAGCTATTGAAGGAATTTACTTAGCATGCGTAAAAAACTCAAATATGTGATCACGACTCATTGTGGATTTATATCTTCAGTTGGAGTGACTAAAAGTTTGAATAGGAGTGTCAGCTATAGATTAGAGAAGTTTTAAGTCAAGATTAAAAGTGAAGAAATGAACATTGATTTATTAATTGTTGGTACTGATTTTTCATGAGATTTTTTGATGGTAACTTATTTATAATTAATCTTAAATATGTCGACAGCTAGATTATTTATAATGCCCAGTAAGTGACTTTTTGGCAACCTTTGGAAAGTCCAAACTAGCTAACATGTTGACAAGTATTTAACAATTGTCTATTTATGTTATCTGCAGACCTAAGCATCTCCATTTCCATCTCTCCATCATTTTCAAGAAGAAATATATGGCTCAGTGAATAGCTAATACTGTATTTTAGAGTTACCTAACAGTCTGCTAACTCTGTCAGTCCTACAATGACACCATTAGTGTGTTCAGAGCGAACAGAAACAGCCATGACACTCAAAACCAAACTCCTGAGATAACTGTTGCTCCTGAGTGTGGACACTTGGAGTACATTTCATTACCCAGATCACCCTTCTTCCAGTACACTTAGTTATTTAATTGATTCATTATTCAAACATTGACTGAAGTCTTTAATTTGATTTACTTTTAATAGAGTATTTACTTTACTTCCTAATGCAACCTTCTGGAATTTTCTGACCCTAACAGTGTAGAAAAGATAACCAGTGTTTGTGTGGATGCTTGTGAAATCTGTTATTGCTGCAGGTTCAGTGTGTGATTGCTGTGTGGCTGTATTCACAGGGACGGGCATGGACCTAGATCGGAGGACAATGTATTAAGACTGCTGGTCCCTATGCTTAAGAGTTGGCACAGGTTAGAGAGAGGCATGAGATGCATATTGTTTGTGTTCATTTGAATAAAGACAAATGTCAGATTTCCATGGCTCCGGGGAGCCAGCATGTTAGATGATCAACTCTTTTGGGCCCCTGGATGTAGGGTCATCAGCAGCGCTTCCAGGTCACTGTCACTGCATGCCGGTTTGGGGCCATAATTGACCTTTTGACAGAGCGCAGGGAGACAGCCTTTCTCTCAGGGCAGGAATAATCACTTTAGATTTACTTGTGGCTGAGCTCATGTTAGCTAATTAAAATGTTTATTTTCTTAAAAACTGAATTTGCAAATTTAATAATTGCTTTACAGTTGCTTGATATTGCATCAGTTGAGGAAATTGAAATTGAAATGACAGAAATTATTGGGGATTTCATCTGTATGTATGAGATCAGAATATAATTAATATCTTTAATCACTATTACAATTGACTATAGTGCATAATTTTTTGACCGTTATTTCACTTGAGTCATTTACTTTTCTTATGCTTAGTTAACATGTTTGTTATGTGTGAAGAAATGAGTCGGTGCTTCTCATGCTGTACTGTAAAAGTGCCATCAGCCCTTGTTGTTATGCTGTGTGGCTACAGAGAAAGGTTGAATACAGCCCGTATCCCACAAGCCTTTGAGCTCCCCGAGGCTTCTTTCCGGTCCAGAATCTCCAAAGAAGCGTACATTTACCCTTCACTGTGCATGTTATTCCTCACAACATAGCACCCATGGCCATGTCTCTGTCTTTATAGCCCTTAACATTAACTTTCATCCACACCATGTGCACTGCTTGAATGGGATATTCCTTTATCTTTCTCTTTTCCACAACATTATTCACTATAGTAATATGTTTACCTGAATTATGCCATACCTTATTGTCTTTGTTTCCTGAGATATCACATAATGCTACAAAATACATATGTCTGCACTCACACAGGTCTTTGTGCCTCAAAATGCTTTAGCCTTACTTTCAAGCATTATGTATCAAATGCAGCTGTATAATTTGGAGTGTGGAAAAAAAAATGCTTCCAGCATTTTAGCCTGGATCTTGAGAGTATTTTTTTATGCAGCAAGAATGCCAGGGTTCATGGCTTTGAGACCAGGGTATTACGTTATTAATTAAAATACAAGTTGCTTTGTTGCCCATGGGTATACAATGTAACACACTTGATTGAGTCAGGTAGTGGCAGCCTAGGCCTTTTGTATTTTGCGCTTGAAGGAGCGAGAGAAATTTGAGCTCAGATGTATTACTCTACACACAAAAACATGTTTTGGGAAACGGTTCTGAGCTGTCATTGAAACCTATAGGAGACTTAAAATGTAGTTTAAATCCCTGCAGAAGCTGGGCTTGATAAGCCAAGAAGGAGTACATTTATTTAGTATATTTTCTTATTAATTAACCACAACTTAACTTGCAATTTATGTAGATAATTATCAGGTTTAACCTTAAATCCAGAATCCCTAATGTTTACCTAACTACTTGGCCTTCTGATTTTCAGCCTGAATAGATGTCCTGAAAATTATTTACTCACCTTATTATAGCAATTATATGACACTGACTTGTTTGATTTTGACAAATGCATAATTGATTCCTGCATAAAACATTTGTCTAAATTTTGCCATATAAGTAAGACAGCAATTCAAAATATTTCTTTACGTGAGAAGTAAAAATCATATCATGATTGAAAATAACTTCCTTGCAGTGGTGTTGGAGGCCAAGGTAATTCTGTCCAGTGTGTAACATAACTAAAACACATTGTTTAGCATGTAGGAAGGTTAGTTAACTGATTTTGATTGGAAAAAATAGTTCTGTTTTTATTGAGGTAAAATTGTGCGTCATCTGCATAAGGGTGGCAAATTTCTTTCTTAATAATATTACTTAACTAGAGTATACTGAATGCAGTATGTAGGAGAAACAGTATTCCTTGGCCATATGAGTATGGCAGCCATTGACTTCTGCTGTACAGGACATTTCATGTGTACCAGTCAGTGATGACGTAATGACACAGACAACACTCACTGGCAAATCAGTAGTCTGAAATATTTCATGTGACCTATTAGCACCTGCACAACCCTGTCAGACTTGCAATGGATGTAGTAAAAAAAGTACCAAAGTGCCAAATACTGAAAACAAAAATAGGTGACACATGCCAAACAGAGTAGAGATGGTGCTATGTACTAGGCTCAAGACTTGCATTGGATCCATAGCGTTGTACTGACTGATATTCTATATGGGAAATTTCTTTCAACTTTACTGTACACTGAAATCAATGTGTGGGTGTGTGTACAGTATATATAGTATATATATATATATCTTCTGCCATTTTCCAACAATGGCTTGTTTTTGAGTAGTGGTGCAGCCGTAACAGAATGGAATTTTTTTCAGTCCTTCACACCTTATAGGCTATAGTTTGTCATAAAGTGAAGACAAATGTAGGAGTCTTCCCTCATCCTCATTAAGGCACTGTTCCACAGAAGTGTGAATATGTAAAGTTTTAATAAGCGCCTTGACAGAATGAAGTTGGTCACAGTTCTTTTAGTGCTGGGGTGGGAGTGTTAATGGAACCAAATACCTGACAAAAGAAAAAAAACCCTAGCCATAATGAGTGTGTCTGTCTGAGAGAGGGAAATAGAAAGGAGGAGGCAAAACCTTTATGTGCTTGGCCATTTCAAGAGTGAGCATCCAGGTTAAAAAAAGATGTGGACATTTTCATCTGTGACTCTTAATCTCTAGTCCTCTCCTCTCCTCTCCTCTCCTCTCCTCTCCTCTCCTCTCCTCTCCTCTCCTCTCCTCTCCTCTCCTCTCCTCTCCTCTCCTCTCCTCTCCTCTCCTCTCCTCTCCTCTCCTCTCCTCTCCTCTCCTCTCCTCTCCTCTCCTCTCCTCTCCTGTCCTCTCCTCTCGTCCCTTCCCACCCCCACCCCTCCCCTGCCTTGATTCCTACTGACCTCCAGTCTAGGTCTGTTAGATGTAGTCCAGGTCAAACCAGACAAACGAAAGATGGAAATATCAAAGCCAGCCCAAGGCCTTTACATCTGCTTTTCTGCTGCAGGTAATCACAGTGTGTAGATCAGTGTGGAGCAGAAGTGAGGCCTTGTCCTCCTCCTAGCTTATCTTTCATTCCTCTGTCCTCTTTTATGGGGCAGAATTCACAGACTCTATTTCTGCTGTCATAAGCAAATTGCAGGGTTACTTATGTCTTAATACAGTGAGGCTATTAGCATCAGAAATGCAAAATTGTAATGACATTTAATTAATTGAAACAGTGTCATCTGACTGATGCTACTGTATGAAGTGTATGAACTGGAAGGAAATGTGAGAACTTTGAACGATGGTACCATCTATCCGTCAGACATAGCCCTTATGGGAAACAAAGTGTTTGTCAGAAAAGCAGCCCAATTGTGTGAGATCATGCTTGGCTGTTCGGCTTCTGAGGATCTGAAGTGTATCGAGTGGCACAGCTGAGTGAGTTGGATAGTCTGTGGTCTATTGATAACTCATGCCTGTTCTAAAATCCTGGCACAACAATGCAAAGCGGGCCTTGTGTGCTCCACTGAGCAACAATACCGTCTCTCACTGGCAGTCTCGGTGTAATGATGACAAACAACAATAAAAGAGTTCTTTTTTCATGGCTTCTCATTCTTTGCACCTTTAGAGACTGATTTTTTTAGTGTAACCAGAGATACACTTTTAGTTGTTTTTTTATAGGGCAGTATTTTTATTAGACTAAGTGTCATTATTTAGATGAAAAATACTAAAGTACACAGTCATGGAAGACCAATTAAAAGAAAGAAGATGCAAAGACTTTACACAAACCTAACTATCTTTATTTCTGTCTTCTTTTCTGTGCTCCTTGCCCTCACCTCCATACCTATGTTGTTTGCTCACAGACATGCACAGACAATCTTGGTCCTTTATTCTCCTGCATTGTTTGCCTCCCTCTCTGTCTCAGTGTGTGTATATAGCTGGTTGACTGGGCCAGTAGCTGGAAGGTATGGTGGAGTGTAAGCATTGTTGATGTGGATGACCCCTGGTCAGAGGCCAGAGCCTGGCTGTTAAAATGCAGCCCCTTTTGTGCGTCAGAGCCAGCACTGCCAGTCCTATTCCAATCCTATTGCTCGGGGTGGGGAGGCGTTTACCCACCACATGCTTTCATTCCATTGGCATTGCTTGATGCAGGGCTAAATGGCATTGTTACAACGTGCCTATGAGAAGTGTTGACAGGTCCATATGCTAATTTTAATGAATACAAGAGAGCTGCGGTTTTATTCACTTCAACTCAGCTGCAGAATCCGATGTGCACCTAGAATAGCAAATATAATTGCAGCAAACTCAAATGAGCTCATTAGGAAATGTATTGAATTTACACATTATTTCCAGTAGTTAAGCTGAGTTATTTTCCCTGAGGACTCAATTACCTACTCATTTGTGACTCAGGTAAATGGCTTTCTGTGTGTGACTTTTTCAACTGCAAAATTGTAGTCACTGAATAATTTGTAAGAAAGCTGTTGTACAAGCTCATCTATTGACATTCATTTGTGTGAAGATTTTAAAATGGCACAAAATACTGCAGACAACATAACTACTCGCTTTTGTTCCTTTATTCACTTCATTTGATTAACTCATTACATTTCATTCACTCGTGAGTTATTTGAACATGTGCTCATTTGCCTTCAGTGAGTTTCCTTGTGATGTTTTTGGTCACAACAGACCTGTTGTATTTCTACCACATGTAATTTCTTCACTGAGCGTGTAGATGAACTTTATGTTGGCAAAAGTGCAAGTGCAAGTCCTTTTTCACAATGGAAGAAGGACATAATGCTCAATCTTAAAGAAGACCCGGTGAGTCAGGGTTCAGTATCAGGGATTATGCCAGCCGACTGCGTTCTGAAATGAAAGTGAACATTCATCGAGTGACTCACTTCTTGAACCATGTCCTCCCTGGGCTACAATGAGGAGATTGTTGGTGGAATGGACATGGTGTGGAAACTATGTGACAAAGAGGAGTGCCCAAAATTCAAATTGCTCATCAAATTGCTGTTTGTTCTGTGTGAAAATGGCCTGATTGAAAACAACAAGAATTTTGGATGGGTAAGCATAAGGGTTTCCACAGAGCTTTGTACTGGCTTCTGCTGGATGAACTGAAGTGACTCTGGCTTTTGGCAGATTTCCCAGGAGCACAGAGAAGGCAGTTTTAGACAACTGAAGTGGACATCAGTGATTGAAATGTGCTTCTGATGTCTTGTGTGCGTGATATAATGTTCCATAAATTTGCTTTGGTCTCTTCATGATTAGGAGAGTGGTGTTATGTAGGGAAACAACAGGGCCCTTTATTTGCTTTTATTGCATGGCACATATTGGAGGGTGAGAGAGGGTATCTTGGAGAGGATGACTTCTAAAGGTCATTCTCCAGATCCAAAATCACTGTATCACAACCGCATGGTCTACTCCTTACTCTGCTGAGCCAGCAATGTGAAATTTGGTTTTGTGTCTTTCTGTGTACCTCCGTATTGTGAGTTTATGGTGATCAGTGCTGTGTGTGTGCCCATGGAGTGGCCATGAGGAGAGTGGGGCTGGGCCTGGTGCTGCACTGGCCCTGCAAGCCCCGATCCAAATACATTCTTTGCACTCAGCTGTAAATATCACCAACAGCTGGTGGCACACAAGTTAGTCATGCTTAACAAATTACTGGCCTACATGTGGAAGGACAGGAGACTTCATTTGCCTCCTTGCCAGCTGGGTAGCCTTAGAAGTACAATCCACAACAAACTTGTTTATGGAGTTGAAGAAAGATTGTGCAACAGTGCAGTTTGGCCGTGCTTGTCTAGCATGGCCAATAAACCATTAAGCTGCAATCGATTCACCTTCTAGTTAAAAAGAACAGAGAGTCAAACTGTTTGGGAACACAAACCTGTTTAATCCCAGCCATCACAGACACAGGACTCTGTTTAGAGAGATAGGAAGGAGCAAAGTCACCTTTGAGCTTGGCAGTCAGTCTAGTGCTGTGGTATCACTCCAAATGACATTCAGTGTGGCCCAGATCACATTTATGATAGCATATTTGATACAGCTGTAACCCAGCAAGCTTAAAAGAATAAATTCCACTTTTTCTCAGTTTAAACACAATCTATTTTCCAGTGTAAATCACTTGTCACTCGGTCGCAAATGTAACTGCTCCGATCTGAAAGAGAGGGGTGGAGGGAGAGAAAGAGAGAGTAAAGATTATCTTTTGGGCCATTTCACCGGCACTGTTGCGTGACAGAGACTGACAGCTCTTTCAGATGACTGACAGGTGTCCTTTGAAATGCCGGTGAAGCAGCTTCTGTTCAGACTGTTGAAATGCATATTTGGAGCTCTTATCATAAAGGCATGGATGGCCCAGATAGGTGCCGTTAACATTGCAAATGGCTCCAGAATTATTCATTGTCAGTGCTGTGGGAAAGAATGGGAAGAAGGGGGGGGGTTGATTATTCTGCCCACACAATGGCCGGGTGCTTAATGATTTCTCTCCACCTTGGCAGCGGCATGTGCTGACTTCAGGCGCTAGCGGTGGGTGACACAGGTCTGGCCAAGTGTGAGAGCAAGATCATACGTCCGGGTCCCATTTTAATTTCTAATACATTAATCTTTTCCTCACAGATCCTCCATGAATATTCCAGGGCTCCTTGTTTGTCGGGAAGGCTGTCTTGCTTTCATCCATTCAGGTGGTTTCATTCACTGTGAAAGCCAGCTAAATGGACCCGATCAGTCAATGACAACCGGGATACAATAGAGCCCGGTAACACGTCCCTTTTCTCCTTTCAGCCTTCTGATAGACAACCCTGACACCTGCTCCCCTGGGAGACCCTCCACCAAGTCAGTGCACCGTTCCTTGAGAGACTTCCCTTACTTTATCAGCCCATAAAGGATTGTCACAGGTGACTATATCAGCTGAGGTATGGAGCTGCTCCCTGTGACCTACCCCAGTGCTGCGAGGTCGACGCACCGCGTGCCACATCAGAAGCGGATTAAGGTGGCTTAAACGCTGTCATACATGCAAACTCAGTGCCTCACACTTTCTAAAAATGTTAAGCCTTTGTTCTCTTCCATTAATTAGCATTGTCTTAAGTTCATTAGACCACTGCTCGTGTTGTTACTAATGAGGCAACGTAGGCCACCTACAACAGCCATAGCTTTGTTGAGTCTGACCTGACAAAGGATCCTGTGCTTTCCTGTTAATGGTGTAATGACAAGTACAGAGAGGGATGCAAGAGCGCAGACAAAGCCCTGAGTTAGCCTTACACTAATTGTTACATTTCTAATAATAATGATCATTAGGTAGCAAAAGATTGCAAAGAAAAATGTACCTCCAAGTGTGCCTTATTATTAAAATGTTAAGTGATGATGTGCTGAAGTATATTACCTATGAGTTTTCCTGCACCGCATCTTGAGTTGATGATGTGAGAATATATTTTAGAAATATTTTAGAAAGCAGTGTATAAGTTGCTTCTGTTCTTTTCTAAGGGATATTATAGGACACATTGCTTGTGCTAAATCCAAATGAGACCATCAGTCAAAGCTCTCTTTTCCACCACTAAATGAGACTCACCGGGGTCTGTGTTCTACAGCAGTGCCACACAGAACTATAATTCAACATTGAGAGCACCTGAACAGTGGAAAATTAAATGTGCATTGGCATATATGAATATTAGAAGTGTCAAGCCCAGTGATGTAGATTGGGTGCCATTCATAATTATGATATCTGATTTCGGCTCAAAAAGGACACTATGGGGAGAAAGCGGGGGAAGAGCACCAATATTTTAGTCGAGAAGAGACAGCCTTCTCCCTCAAGGAACATCTTCACTGACACTCGCTGCTGGAAAATTGGGATTTATACTTCCTGTTTTCTATTAATATGGAGATGAATACAGGTGTTCCTGTGTTGTAAAATTAGTTTAGCTCTTGCAAATTGCAATTACACATGTTGGGGAGAGAAAAGAGATGTCCACGCATTTTCGTAAGCAAGAGAAAATGTGAGGAAATTAGGAAAAATATTGAGATTTAAAATGAACATAATAACATGTAATTCTATCCTCTCCGGTGCCCTCAGCTCAGTCTGGCAGGTGTTCCTATTTTCTGTGTTGTGGGCTTAAAACACAACTAAACTTTTGCTTCCTCCTCATGCACAAAAAAGCCACAGCAAATAAGCTGTGAAATGTTCCCCTCTTCAAGGGTTTGGACTTGGGAAGGGCTTCTTACCCCAAGGAAGTTATCCAAAATTCTGTGCTCTCCTCCTAACAGATGTGTGAAAGGCATTGTTGAATAGAGGACACTGGTGAATGTACCGACAAGGTGAGGTGGGGCTGGCAGTGATCGGCTTATGGCTGATGCACACTGGGTAGTGAAGATACTTCTGAGAGAATTATCACCAAGGGGGCATGTGGTTCTCATGGGTTAACACTCTTTATGGGTATACTTGTGAAATGTTTTTCACTCTTTGACAGTGTAACATTGAGTGAGAAACCATACACACCATTGGACCAATGAGCTTTACTGTAATTTATTCAGACAAGCATCATCCTTTTGAAACATGGCTTAATATATCACAGAATCACTAAACAAAATTATGCCTTCTGACTGCAATCAATTGACTGCTAGTTGTCTGGGTCTAAATTGGTATGAAGAGAGAGGTGTAACACTTTATTCTTTTATTATTTGATAAGATGCTGGTACATTAGAAAATGTTTGTCTTATTTGATGTGACATTTTTCCTGATAACACATTACCATCCAACCTTACGGTCTGAGTTTGACGATGTATTAAACTTCAAATTATGTTGCGTATAAAATGCTTTACATTTCTGGAATACATGCTAAGCAAAGGCTGTTGTGTTATTTAGGGCTCTGTTGTGAGCAAAGCACTTCAGGAACTTATTAGTGGAGTAAAACAGACTCTGGAAACCGATTTGGGAATACGATAGATCATGTGGTCGATTCTAGTGATGCAGTTGACAATCCTAGCTATCTCCTAAGGTTTCTCTTGAACAACTATTTCTAATGCTGCTCTCTCTAAATTCCAGTAAAAACATTTAACAACATTACCTTTGCGGACTGCTGAATAATTACAATGACATCTCTTTTGTGCTTTCATTTCTATGCTAGCTTAGCCTAGCATAGAAAGAAAATTGGAACAAGAAAGTTGCCTAAAATTTTGTTCTTAATGGTTGTTCTAATTTATCAGTAACTGTATTTTCACCACCACATTAGTCAACAGCAAACGGGCCACTGATTTATAACAAGACATACAAGCAGTAGCATTTACCTGGCACTGGGCTAACTTTCTCTCCACAGTAAATAGAGAGGCTCTGGTATTGAGGCGAGACATTAATTCATCGTGTCAACCTGTCCCCCTGGAATATTTATGATGCTAAATACATTTAATTAGGCACTGGATCTCTGATGGGAGAGAAAATGCACTGTCAGTAAAAAAAAAAAAAAAAAAAAAAAAGAGGTTACTGTGTCCAATGGTGATAGGCTGTAATGATGCTTACTATTCTCAATGACAAGCTGACCAACATTGCAGATGGAATTTGAATCACTCAAAATCATTTATGGTATATTCACCATGAAGTCACAAATGCATCTGAACAGGAAAGCACTGGTGCTCATTGGGAGGGAGAATTTGACATGCCTTAGCAGGAATTGTTAATGCACTTCATTGAGAGTTTTGCAGAAGCTAAACAAGGCATTGAGTAAAAGAGATTGACAAATAATAGTGTTTGATGCAATAGGATGATGACAATGTATGTTCCTCCTACACAGTTTAAAACAAAGTTTCTGTCTTGACTGGGATACCAGAACAAAATGAATGATTTTAATAAAACAAAACAGAATAAAAATGTTTACACCGTTGTGCTCCAAATACCACAAAAGTGTTATGATGCACTGGCTGACAGCTTGGAGTAAAGTGAGACATCATGTCTGTCTGTGATAAAAACATGCCTACAGTAAATAATGGCCAGTTTCCATCTTGACATCTGTCATCCAAGTGGAAATGGATGGGGAAATGACCAGCTCTTTATCGGCCCATGCTCCGGCTGTGTCAGTGGCTGAATGATGCAAATAGAAGATAATATCAGTGCTATAGTGAATGGCATTACTCCAAATGTAATGTCATTAAAAGGGTGGGTATTAGCTTTGCTGTCTGGAGGTGGTGGTGTGGGCTGCTCTGGCTTGACTGACACACAGATTAAGTGCAGTGACAGGGAGCACAATAAAGTCATCAGAGAATGTAACATGACAGTTAGGGGGGATGAAGGGATGAATTGTCACTCTCTGTCAGAGCCCATCCTCTCCCTTATCCATGATGTCCCATTTACCACCGTGGGAAAACAGGGCAGCATGTGTGCTTTCGACAAATATTTATTCAGGTAGAGAACAACTACACCCACTCAAGCTTTCCTGTTCAATACGTGTTATTAAAATTTACTGCCAGAAGAAGGATAAGTGTAGTGTAGCAGGGGAAAAATGATTTAAAAAAAGTCAAATGTGTACTGTTGCATAAAATTATTATAATTCAACACCAGGAATGATATCCACAGGTACTTCAAGGAACTTTTGTGTCCAGGATTATGGCTTCAGACATGCAATGCCTTAAAATAGAAATTTCTACACACAGTGAGATTTATTATTCCTGTCTCTTTAACAGAATATATGTAATTGGTAATAATTAATATACGTAATTAGTCTTTAATCGTATAACATGCAGACTCGCCTGTGTTTTCCCGCTCTCTTTATTATATCATCACTGATGATTCCCCTGATCTTTATAACAAAACAATAAATTCATACCTTTGTGTCAAGCTGCTGCAGGACATCAGTGTAGGTTTGGAACTGCAGTTTTGAGAGTGATTGCAAGAGAGTATACAGTCTGGCCAAAAGATGGCAATGTTGCAATGCTGAATTCCAAATGACTTTTTCTACTGGTTCGCCTACCAGGACATACTGGCCACTGCCTTTGCAACAGTCCTATTTTAGACAAACTAAGAAATCTAGCATTCTTCCTCATTGAAGAGTAACATTTCATTTGACTGTTCAAGTTCTGTCACAAAAGTTGATTAAATGGTGAATGAATGAATAAGGCAGAAATTGGTGTGATCGGTTGAAGTTGGGCTAAAATATACTTAATATACTTTTTCTCCCTCCATATAGTATTCACCTCTTAATATCCAATTAGTGTTTTGTCTCATTGTACAATGTGTGGATAAATAAATATATTTGAACAATTACTTTAATTGTTTTGCCCTGTAATTATGAATAAAACATAACAGGTTTTAAATAAATCACCCCTTGTTTCATGCTCACACATTGTGAAATTAAGTTTGGCTGGGCTAAATGCTGCAGGAAAATATTCTTCTGAGTGTTTCTGAGTTGTTTTATTCAGTGGGAAGACATTTCAATGCATTTGGTGCCGCCAAATAGATATCCAACTGCACAGCAATTGGACAGCTATTATAGCAGTAAAATACTTGAAATGTGTTCCTGTAAATGGATTATGTAGTTATATCTGCACTGAAAGAGTTAAGTGCTGGAAATGGATTGTATGCTGGCCACTCTGAACAAAATTGCATCATTCTTAGTTGCTTGCAAGAGGTGGCTTTTTAGAACAATTCCCACAATGTAAGAAACAAAAGTTTCAGCAATAAAAAAAGTTGCTAAAACCTGACGTAACATACTTGTTTGCTTTGTTGTTTTGAAAGCAGCAGGAATAGAACCCTTTCCCATGGCCACTTTGCTGCTCTTTATTATTGGCTTATTGCCTTAAAGCTGTCACCACTGAGAGCAGTGCCTCTCTCAGGGGATTGACTTCTGGGACTTGAGAAAGCTCTTCTGGCTGGGACTACTCAGTTTGTTGCAAAGCACCACTGTGTCATGTTGCATTCATTTGCTCTCATACTCCTAATTTGTCACTGATTTATGCTGTAAATCACACTATAATTTGTTAAAAGAGCCCAAAGCGACAAAATGATTTTATTTTTCAAATCAGGCAAATAAAATCTTCCCAATTTAATCAATTTCTTTAGATTAATTATGTTTTCTGTGAAAGTATAGGACAGCAGGACCTCTGTTGAAGATGGCTGTGATCCTTAAATGATAATGCACAAGCCTCGAATGTTTCACTGTGTGAAGTGAATATTATACAAAGAACACAAGAGCTGAATGGCAGCGAGCCTCAGTCAGGTGACCGCTTCGCCTCGGGCAACTGTTGTTTATTGGCTATTTTATTAAAGAAATTGTGTGCAGGGTTGATGTTCAAATAAAAACTGAGAGAGAGATGGAGAAAAAGGATAAATATTTGTAAATGGGGGAAAAGAGAATCACACATAGCGGTAAATTCTCAATAACATGAGATAATATGCCACAGTCTGTGAACTATGCTATTCGTAGAAAGGGGTGATTTTCAGGCTTTTGTTTTAGAAATCTGACAAACACAGAGGCACGAAGAGAATTAGCTGATTCGAAGTGTATAGAAATCCCAAGATTTAGCAAGAGGGTGTGATTTTTTTTTGCTCGCAAGCCTAATCCCACCATTCCTTCACCTCTCCACTCTCATGCCAGTCACATTTTCTAATTAGCTTTCCCTGTGGAGGAAGAAGATGGATTATATTTTAATATCTGGGGCCTAAAATTAGTTTATATTTTAGCAAGTTAGCACTTCTTAGGAGTTGATTTAGTCTTGAAGCTGTAAAACCCAGTGAGCTCGCAATTAATCATTCTCTTTGGTCTTGTTCTCAAGGCAAAAGAGGCTGCAGTGTCACACACTGGACCACAATAGGTAAACACCTAATTTACACTATTTAGAAATCACCTCTCTAGTATTGTACAACACATGACACTCGCTCCCTCAATTGTTCTGTCCTGCTCCAGTTATTAATTACAGCAGACTTTTAACAAAGCAACATTGTCTATGACTAATCATCGACACAGCATGATTAAAGATGTCCTTTGCTTTTTTGAATTACTTGTTTCCTCTACGTCTGTTTTCATTCATGAGCTTCATGTTGCTGACTTTTTTTCCCTTCTCTCTTCTTGGTCAAGAATTCAGTTTGCTGTTATCTGATTACTAGCCTCCTGAGAGGCTTTCACGGGCCCATCCATCAAGACTAAGGGGTTGAGGGAGAGCCTTAACAATACTGCTGCTGGGATGTAAAGCACCTAAGGCTTCATGCTTATTAAAAGGTGAGTATGGCTTTATATAGAAATACACATGCTGTTGTAATGCATGGGATATGACATTTTGTGGTGTTTTTCCATGCTATCTTGTCAGTTTTATAAAGGGGAAATTAATTTTCTCCCCCTGATGTGATAAAAGTCACTTGTTTGTTGAAAACATTTTTACATTATGAAATTATTCCTCTATAAAAATCACCTTAAGAACAAAGCTTTAATTCTAATCTATAATTACTGAGCACGGCAGAGTAGTTGACATACTGAAAAGAAAAAAAGAAAAAAGGCTTAATTGAAATGAGCGTGATGGAGGAGCAGGAGGATGAATGCTCTTCTTCAGCATACAGCCCTCCCTTTCAGTTGCGCAGCGAGAGTCGAGTATCTCCTAAGCCTGGATCTGGCTTGGCTTTGGCGTGCTGTTTGGTGACTGGAGGCAGAGCGGTGTCGGCAGGATCATCAGTAGCTCTCTCCCAGGGAGATGAGCGACATAGGCCAATTTCATATACAGGTCTCGGCCCCTGGGTCTGAGTGGAGGTGGGCTGGGTCCACCCAGTATCCTGGCTTCATTAATCATCCCGCCAAGGCTTACTGGCAAACCCCCTCTCCACCCTCTCCTAGACAACCCCTCGGATTACACAGAGCCAGTGAAATGTCAGCCCAAATCTGAGTCTTGATGCAGATAATCATTTCAATAATATTTCTCCATTTGTGCCCCCAATGCCAGGGGAATAAAGCTTTTCCACTGTCAGGTAGCATAAGACTGCAGTTGGTGGGAATACTTCACTCTGAGCCAGATGGCTTAGCCATGCTTGCAGCATATGTTCAACAAGCGGTCCTGTGCCAAGCATGCATTAGGGTTTTATTAATTTGAAGCAAGCAGGGATGCATAGATATACGTACCTGATCTTGCCACCCTTCAGGCCCCAGTGCTTCCTATAGATAGAAAAGTTAACTAGAATACTTGTGTCTGCAAAAAGAAAAATATCACAGTGGTTCTAAATCAATTTGATCTAAGCAAAGGTAATACAACATTTAAAGCAACATTTCTAATATTACCATATAATATTTTTCAGGAATATGTTATGCTGGATAAAATAACATCAGAAATAAATACATTGACACCAACAAATTCAGTTATGATGTATATGGCTGAGGAATGTGCCAAAGTACCATCGGTTGTTACAAAACAAATTACCATTTAGATGCATGAATATGCTTGGGTCCAAGACAAAAGAAACACTACAGCATGGGAGGGCAAATTTATTCATTACCACTAAGTTGAACTTCCCTTTAACAGCCCTGTGCTCTGCAATCCTGGGAGTTCTTCCCTCACTGACTTATGGTATCGCAGAGGGAGGGGGGGACGTTGCACCGAAAATGTCAATAGAAATAGTAAGTGTGAGAGGGAAGGCTTGCCTAATTAGTGCCCATTTAGATTTTATGACGGCTCTGAGATCTGCTCTTCCTGACAGAGAGCACTATAGTTGCATATTGTCCTAGCCTGAGGGAACCATAGGAAAATCCAGATTTATTGTACCTATCATACCAGCATATTTCATTTGCCATTATGAGATGCCATCTTGCAATGATGCGAGATTATTTATTACAGATTAAATTGTGGGTCCTGGGTGGCTGAGGAACATTTCAAAGTACCATTTCTCTTATTAACTTCTTCATTATCTGCCCCTCTGTGATCTAAATGCTCCCTCCTTCCCGGCTGCGTTAACAAATACATTACTGATTGGACAATGCCTAACTGTTTTTCTACTTTCTACTTTTGTTTCCTAACATTAGTGCTGGTGCGTGCCACAGCTCATCTGTTTCCTCTATTTAGTGCAGACTGCAATTTCATTAAACCTAATTTCACGAAGAGAACTTCTGTTTCTTTTGTTCTTGTAGATGTTCCTGAGGAAAAGCTTATTTTTATTAAGAATTTTCCTTCAGGTCATGCCATAAAAATATTTTCATGTGTCTTGGGGTTTAGTTACATTAGAATTATATTTATGCCATAATGTTCTGGAGTGCACTATGGTTAGATGCTGACTTTATTTATTATTCATTCTCAGTTTCCAGATGCTTGAGCAGATTTATATACAGTATTTTGTGTATTTGATAGTGTTTATTTACTATGTCCCTTAAACCCCAGGATATTGGCATTTATCCTATTTACACATCAGTATTACATCTCCATGAAGTTGCATTTAAGTCATTGTGCGGGGTGGAATTAAAATGTACTCCATACTGTGAGTGGAGCTCGTCAGGGAATAGCTGGGCCCTGGACTCCCATTACCTAGCATAAAAGTGTCAGCCACTTTAATTACATTCATGCCTTCCCCAGTCCATTTTACTGCAGCCACAATCAGATTTCATGCAAAAATCTCATGCCTCTGTCTCAACCCTTTGTGACATTGTTGGTGGTGAGATGAGTATGTAACATGAATTTTAGATCTGTCTGTCTGAAGTCTTGATATATGATCCAGGGTGGGGTTTAGACATTAAAATATTACAAGTGTATCCAGGCTGTCATGGAGACTAGTCACAGGTTTGTCCACGGCTCTGTCCCTCGATGTGAATTTAAGTGTCTGTCCCTGGGATTGTTGATTAAGTTGGCATACCCAGCCACTAAATATCAGTGCACCCCACTGCGAGAGGGAGGATCAGTTGTACACAGAACACCCTCACAGCGAAGGGTGACAGTGGAGTGGAGGGGAGGGGGTCAAATTTCACCGGTCAGACAGTTAGCGAGCGCAGAGGAGGCAGTGTCACTTACTGTTTCACGGCGAAGCTTCCTGACCTTCTAGGAGTGAAAGCGAGATCCTCTCTTGTTTATACTCAGCCATGGATCAGTGCGTGGAATATGTCTACATCCTCTCAGCCAATTTCACACAGAGGAGGCGCAGTGTGGGCGGCCGACACAAGCCGTTTCCCCTGGACGATGAGGCCCATCCCTCACACACGTCCTCTGTCTGACTGGAGGTGTGGAAAAGACACAGACAGAGGCACTCTACTGCTCCACTGGGCCACAGAACAATCCCTACCCTGGGGACCCTCACGTCGAGCCGATCCTCTGAAGGACTATCTCAGCTAAACAGGAGTGAAATTATCAAGAGATGTATCCCAATATATCCTGGATAACTGCTTGTTTCTTTTTCATTTTATTTACCAACAATTTGAAATGTGACTTTTTACATGGGTTCCGTGGTGAATCATGGATTAGTTTCTTCTAGGGATGAACAGATCTTTGGCTCACCAGCCTCTGTTTTGAAATGACAAGGGAATAAGTCCTTCTAAAAGTAATTTATGGATCGAATAAGTGGACATAAAGCACTCAGGTGAATTATCAGAGAAGCCATTAATTAGCTCTAATGATTTGACCATGACAAGCACATTTGCTATAAAATCTATTTATGATGCGCATTAAGGTCAAGCTTTTCTTAAAAGAGAAAAATTGAAGTGCATATCAGGCATTGCAAAAAAAAAAAAAAAAAAAAAGCACAAAACACCCCCCTCCCCCAAGTCTGAATTAGAAAGTAAAGGATTTATGCTTAATCCTATTTAACAATCAAAAGCTAATCAAACTTCAGTTGGTGATCTCGCTTCACTTCATGCCCAATTGATCTAATTACATAAAAGGAATTTTCTCTGTGTCTGTGATATAGTGCTTCCTGTTAGATCTTGCTGTTTGGTTAATTAAGTCTTCATTCTTTATCACAGTGGTGGACCCGGAAAGACCATCCAATATTCTGCCTTTTCGGAGCTCTCTTTCAGCGCTTTGTTTTTCAGTCAAGGTGAGCACTGCTCCAACCACTGTCTTATGTTCCTCCATGCTGCCTGCCTTTTAATCAGCGACCCCTGTTACTCAATTATGGGGTTTGAATTTTGGCTCTTTTGGTGACCTTCTCCTGGTGATCCCACTACTGACCCCTCAATAAGAGTGGAGCCTTCCCGCCACTGCTTTGTGTGTTGCATCACATTTTTTTTTCATTTGTGAGATCTTTATGAAGAAGGAAATAAAAGGAAGGGGGTCACTCATGTTGTGTTCTCACATCTGCCCACTTCAGAGGCTCTGAACAGGGGCTCGGTGTTTACTTTGATTCTGTGTGGGGTACATCGTAAGTTCAAGGGTTGAAGGGCAGGATGCATCACTCTTTTGTAGGTAATCATATCTAGCTTTGTGCTCCTTGTGCCCCAACACCTAGGGTGGCAGCTTAAAGCCTGTCTAAAGCATTGTTCCACCATCGGACCACACTTTTGATATCCGCAGCCGCAGCAACCTTCACACACTCTGTGATGCTGGAAGATTCAGCTCATCTCTATGTTGATGTACAACTATTCTCCAGTGCAGAACATTTTCTATATACCCTACTTCATTTCTAGAAGTCCATGGTTTTAAGATGACATATTTGCCAGCTTCAGGGTGGTTAAAGGTGATGCAAAGATTACAGCTATTTACTTAATTATCTGTCTGTGAGACTACCCTCATATTGCTGCACATATTACCTTGAGCTTGAGTTTAAAGAGCGATTGCTCAGAACAAGGAAGTTAAAGAGGCAATTACATAATGAAATGGGCCATCAATTCTGTTCGTGGCCTTTTTCTCTTTGAACAGAGATGGCCCAGATATACCTGGTTTAGCTGACCCAGTAGAAGTACAACTGTTTGTATTAAAGTCTCCTTTATCATGGGACTAAGAAGCTGCATGGATCTGGCTGGCTTTCTGTCTCTGTTCCGTAATTCAATTATTAATTACCCTTCTTCACTGAGCAGCCGTGTCCATTGTATTTACAACGTTTCCATGGTGACCCTAGCTGATTTATACGGTTTGTGTCAGTGTTAAGACAAGACCTGTATCCAATTGGCCTGTATCTAAATATAGCTGTGTCTCATAACGTGAGAGTTATTACAGACAAATTAACATTGCTCCGTTGCAAGCTGGATTATTTTGCAGGAGGCTTGCAGTAGGAAAGTAGGAAAGATGCTTTTAAGGTTATATTACATAGTTCCTATTCAAATATCATAGATGTAAAATATTTACATTTTAAATTATATTATACACAATGGAAAATTATACACCTTATATTTTATACAGCATCAGTTTATTTATTTTAGTACACAACAGTTGAATAGTAACTAGTAAATCATAGCTAATCAATTAATCAAGAATTCTGTTAAAAGAAAATTTATAAACTGATAATTTTTTGATATTTTTTACTACAAAAAGCTATAACTTGTAATTTAATAGTCTTGTATGAGAAAGCAAATTTTTCCCCAGGATCAACAAAAATACATATATACCTATCAAACAACCTACCTACCTACCTACAGTACCTGTCTAACAGACAATACTACAATGAAAACTATAACAAATAATAAGTATTTATTATGTAATAATAAACTAAAAATATGTTACTATTTCAATTCCATATTCATATACAGTATATAATATACAGTATTATATTTTAAAACTTTTCATGCCACCTCATATTCTTATAACTCTGGATACAATGTATGTTATGTAAAAGAAAGAAAAGAAAATTTTTATGCAGTATATTTGCTTTTTATTTTGTTTTGTAAACAGGATATGAACAATTTATAATTATAGTTTCCTTTATTATTAATACGGTACATTCTTACTCTTATAGTCAGTGCCATTTTGTTTTCACTCAGTATATTTTTTCAATCATTTCTAACAGAATACACAAAAAAAATGTGTAGTCTTTGACATAAATAGTTGACCGAAAACTTATTCAAACTTATCTTTCATACCATAACACTGATAACTATTCATTTATTACTGTGCCTACAGTTCAATCACTGTTCTTACCAACCAAAAATGGTAACCATAATTTGAATGATAATTCCTGTGCTGTAACTTGATGCATGTGATAAACTGATGATGTTGGCTGCCTCTTACCTCTTTCATGTAGTACCAATAGATAACAAAAATAAGTGGACTTTTAGTTGCCCAAGTTTCTCCTCTTCTCCTTTCTGCTAAGTGTCAGGGTTATGTTTGTCCTTCTGCCATACAGAGTCAAAGAATAAGACAGTCCTCTGCTCTTGTTCAGGCCCAAACAGGACCGACACCTTCTGTCACAGCCTCCAGCCCTGGGCCCGACGGCAACCTGCTGCCAGGCCTATGTGCGCTGCCAGTTGTAGTTTTTAATTGGCCATCTGGGGAAAGCTGGATCTAGTGGCTGGATATTAATCAGTAAATTAACCCAGCCATAATACAGCTTCCTCCCAGTGGAAGCCTAGCAGCTGTGGGCAGAGAAAGAGAGAACGAGAGCACGAAAAGAGATGAACCATAGGCTGGAGAGGCTGAAAAGGGAGGCTCCCGAATGGGCTGGCCCGTGATTGAACATTTCCTCTGCGTCCCTTGCCATGTTCCTCTCTCTGCAGTGCTGCTGACCCCCAATTTGTGCAACAATCACATGGAGGATTATCTCTAGCATGTCAGTGCAGATGTCACAGGTACCTCTTCTCACTAAGGACAAAGCTGCTAATTCAGATTTATAGCCTGCATTTCTGGTCAAAACTGACAGCTATATTGAAAGTTCGTGTGATTGGACCGAAAGTGCTCTCCAAAAGTTCAGGGGGAGGTTACTCTCGTACGGTTTTTCTGGGTGGCGAGATCTGAATGTGTGTGTGTGTGTGTGTGTGTGTGTGTGTCATTAGTGCAATTGACTGACTGGAATTGCTGGCGGTCCCCTGAGTTAACCAATTAAAAGGCTAATGAATATACAACAGCTAATTATTATAAGTAAGCTAAATTATCATAATAGCTTGTGCCACAGTTTTACATTGACTTTACACATCTTTAGAAAAGTAACCAAATTTGTTTTGCTAGATGCTATATAAACAAGTTATGCTCGTACTATGTTATATGTATTAATCTGGAAAACCTGTTTCTAATTTCATAGTAGTATGTAATTGTATATGTGTGTATGTCATGAAATTGAGAGATCAGATTGTTTTTTGGCGATCTTTTGTATGACGTAGTCGTTAACGGAAAAAAGTTTTGTCACATTAATTAACTTCAGCACTGTAGATTTTCTCCTTTATTTGTAACATAAAGATAAACAACAGGTACTGGTGGAGAAACAATGAAGTGACTTCTGTAATAGCTGAAAAATGTCTGCTGTCTTCCTGTATCCATCATCATCTCACCTCAGCTTACAAATATATACTGTATATTCTCTTAAATATCCATTTATGGTATTGAGTAGATTAAACTTTACAAATTCAAATTTTTTAAAAATTTTATCTTAAGAAACATGCTTGAGTTTTAATTTTGACCATTTTGAACCACAGTGGTTCACGTCATCTGACAACCAGTGTAACAAGAAGAACAACAAAAATAGCAATATAGTGGCGAATGTCATCATATATCACAGAAAAGCAATGTCAACCACTGACCCACTCTACCTCTTATATATTCATGCATAGCAAACACAAAGGCTCAAAACGTGTGCGGCATATGCCATCTGACCCCATGGAGAGCTTTTATTGTGTGATGTCATCACGGCCCATTGTCATAAATGAAACACCACACTTCTCCGCCTGCCTGTCAATAAATTTTCAAGGAGCCTCAGTCATACATAACCTACGCTACTGTGCTCTGGATGGACATGAAATAATTGCCATGCAAAGAGTTGCACGTTTCCCTTTTTAATTTTAAGGGTCAACAGCATTTTAATACAATTTTAAACACACACACAATGTTTTTTATGATGCATGTACAAGCAGCTTTTGATAGCTTAACCAGCCAAGCGTGGTTAAAGAGGGAAAACGTTGCAGCTGCTTCCCAGGACGCACTTAATTTAGTCCCCTGACCCCAGTTCACCTGAGTCTGCATGGAAATCATAATGCAATTCAACTGTGAAGTAAAATGATATACTGTGTATTTACCCCAAATATTTATGCAGAGCCTACTAACAGCCATGCTTACTCCTAATAAAGGGAAAGTGATGCCTTGTAACACTGGCAATGCTGGGCGGCTCCTACATCGCCTGAGGCCTTTGTTTCCTCCATTATCATTTTCATTGGATTCTATACAGGGCAGTGTTTCCTGTGTTTACAATGCCTGCCTCATATACTGTAGGCCTTAGGTGTTTTACACAACCATTGTGGATATTGAGGCATTTCTTTTAGAAATTTTGACTTTATTGTCAATAAAAGCAGTTTTGTATTATTTAATCAAAAGGACCCATGTGGCATATCCTGACCAGTATTTACAGGCTCCCTATGGGAGATGTTACTATCCATCCACAATAGGTGCATCCTGCATGGTGCCCAACTAGCAGGATAGAGTGACTTGGTATGAGGGTGGATGTGTCGAGGTATTTTTCTTTCTGTCCGTATCACATTCGTCAGTCTGCTCAAGACCGCGGTTCACTCAAACTGACAGCTGCTGCTGTAGGATCCAATGATGTGTTTATTGCTCAGCATCTCCGCTATCTGCTGACCCGATGATACCATGCACTACCAGAGGGATGATAGGAAAACTCAGAAAACAGAATAGCACGAAAGAAGGAAAGCCTCGATATAGTTACTCCGCTGAATAAGGTTGTTATTCTACTGTTCAGTTCTTTAAGAAATGTGTCAATAGCTATTAGTTCCCTAACAAGGGGATCACCCGAGCCCTGCAATGGAGAAGCGAACCTCCCTGAGGCACAATCATGCTCTATATTTTCAGAGAGGAGGTCTATACTGTACTCTAGGTAGCAATCTTCCAGAGACCTATTAGACTACTGTAGCTGTATAAAGAGTCAAGGAGAGAGGGTGTCTCATCAGTGCTGATAACAGGGTATCTGGTCAAGTCATTAGCTCTCCTCTTATTGAATTCCTCCAGCCAAATAGACCAAATGAAGCTAAATAAAGCTATAGATGGTGAAGAGTGTGGAGCTCATTAATATGCTGCCATCTCACACTCCTCCTCCCCCTCCACCTCCTCCTCCTCCTAAAGCCACACATACTGTACTTTTTGCTACTGTCCCCCTTTCTCTTCTCACTTTCTCTCCCTCATGTTCTTCCCTTTCCTTATCACTCTCTCCTCCTCTGTCAGTCTCCATTCATCCCTGCTTCTCCCCCTCCCTCGAATCTTCCCTTTCCTCCTCTCTCCTCCCTCACCCTCTCCTTGTCTGGGGACCCTAATGGCGAGCATGTACAGCAGCGCTGACACCGTCACATCTGCTGGCAGAGAGGGTCTCTCCCTCACCACACAGCCTGCTAATGAGATCTTCCCCCATTTAATTAATACCATAAGAATTTTAATTCTGACTGAATCAATTTAATGTGATGTGATTTTGTCAGCTCTATTCCCAGAGTAAGAAAAAAAACAGAGCGGGCCCTGATGCTTATTACATACATCATTTCACGGGCCCTGCATTCCCTGCTGACTTAAACAAATTCTAATTAAGACTAATTAAAGCATCATTTATGAAAACGCTTGTGATAGTTATGCAAACATTCTGGGTGGGTATGCTCTGCATGATAATTACCCCCAGTTTAAATTAAGACCTGCTCCCTGGCAATTATGCTAGCCACACAGCAGCAACTCATGGAAAACGTTCTTCAATTCCTGTAATTAAATGTGGGACCTGGCTCCTGAACTATCAGAATACATTTTAGAAGAAGAAAAGGATTGTTGTTGTTTTTTTTTTTTTTTTTGCCCTCTGTCAGGTGGAGTAAATGGAGCCAACCCCAGCATTCTTTGTCAGAGTTACATTAAGGTTAAAGTGATGATCATCAAGCAGCCAGCGTGACTGATATGCAATGTGACACCCGCTGCATCTGGTGAGATGATTAGTCCATGTTTCCTAGGTGTGATTTTGTCACATTTGTGCTGGTTAGGCAGATGCGAGCACATGCACAACCTTAGATCTCCACCTTCTCTCACTTTCATTGAATTACATGCACTACGCCCACAACTACACTGTTTGTTTTTTACTTTGTTTTGAAGACCGGAGTTGACTCCTTAAAACCAGTCAGGTGATCAGATACTGTGTTACAGTTTTCCACCAGAAAATAAAAAGATATTAAAACCACAAATAGGAATAAATGAAAGTCTCATTTGTAGAGGATGTCAGTGTGGTGCAGTTTTTATGTCTGCTGCAAAGGTGAAGCTGTCCACCTTCACCAGGCTGTGTAAAAAGAAATCAAGGCAGAGCTAAGGAACATGACCCTGAAAGGAATACAGTATTTTGGCATCTTAGCATAGATGTAAAATTTAAATACACATTTCAGTACAACATTTCAGTGCAACAAACAAAGCTACCATCAACATCTGTCCAATTGGATAGCACAACGCAAATGGAAAGTCACTAGCCTGGCTCTATCCAAAGGTAACAACCTATCTATCCAACTGCATCTTTTAGTCCAATTTATAATGCCATTAAAATATTTTGCTGTCTGACCAAACAATTTCATTACAACCAGGTGACAGAGTTTGACGTTAGTGCAGATTAAACATGCTATCAAGTGCTCCAGCATCTTTTCATTGGACTCTTAGGATACAAATAACAAGTGTGAACCACACAGTGAGACACCAGGCCTCCACATTACTTACAGGACTCAGAAATGGTGTGAGAGAACTACAAGAACAGGATTTCCTCCCTTTAAATGAAAGTTGCTGATCTCACTGTTTATGTCAGCTGGCTGTTAATAGACATGCTGCAGAATGCTGCTCTTTATCAGGCTTTTAGCAGGAGTTCACAGTATGACGTCATTACATCTATCAGCTCTGTTGATACAGCAGTACACTCCCAGCACTACATTGTTCCACGGTGCTGAGGAGTCAGAGCTATTCTTACTGTATTGGCTCTATTTAAAGCCTGTGTAACACTATAACAGTGTTCTAACACTTAGAATGAGATGTCTGAGTGATAGACCGACAGCACGGCGGTGGTTTATTTGGCTTTTCCGCAACCTTATACATCTATTTTACAGCATTTCAAGGGGGAAATATCATGTTTAGTACATGAAATTAACACTAGCTTGACTGGTTTCAGATTTCACGTTAATGCATCCATAATTATTATAATACAGTAATACAATTATAAGTGATAGATACTTCCTTTTGGTACATGTTTCTTTGCTAATAGCTCTGCTTTTTAGTTTCTACTCAATTTTAGATGGGATTTATTTTTTTTTTATGAAGTGTTATTGTTGCTTCTTGATTTAGTGACACCCAGTGTGTAGTTACAGATAGGCTCCATCTGAACACCTCTCCTCTCTCCTTCTCATACTATGGCCACTAAAAGTGAAATTGTGAAAATCACTTTTTACAACCAGTATTTTTCATTTTTTTGGCCTGTTGAAGCGTGCTGGTGGAACATGGTATACAAAGATCTGCTCTCTCTGTAGAAATAAATGTTTCAGTCATTTCAAAGCCTATTCAACTGACTACCCATGACATACATCTTTTATGTCCTAGAATAGCTATACCAGATACTTTGCACAGCTTTACAAATAAAACAATAAGCAGATGTGAAGCTCCCTATACAACATGGTAATTCATATTTCTAAATGCTCTTAATAAAGTTATGGCTTCACTGCGCTCAGATGGCTCGACACGCTGGTGTTGTTTATATGTTTGCACAACACTTATCACTTCTGTCATGTTTGTTTACTTTTCTCAGTGTGTTCGATTTTGGCAACGGCTCAGCATTATTGCGCTTTACTTCATGAGACGCAGCTGGTTCAATAAGATGAAGAGAAAACAGGTCCTATTCCCAAATCAGTTGCTGGTGGGAATGAGGGAACTGGAGCAGCAGGGAGCAGACCCCGGTTTCAGCCACATCCTGTTTTACGTGTGCTGCCTCTCCCTGTACATACAGATGGCACGGTGCTCCCAGATTTCATTTGAGGTAATCAAATCCCTCTACTGCTCCCTTTAGAAAGGAGGAGTATTAGCGGCCATATGTCAACCAGATTTGTCAGATTATTCATTACAATTAATTGCTGTTCCACTTAAGGCCTTTAAGGCTGTGAATTGCTCTGAAATCTATTGCAAACACAAAAATTATGAGTAAAAGACTTTGGCCCTGTCATTCAAATTTCAGGCTGACCTTTAGCGGAGCCTGGCTTTTCTGAGGGAGTGCAGCAGAGAGAGCCTTTCTAATTGGTGTTTCTTCAGACCTTTTTTTTATTTTCTATCTACAGGTAGAGCGTCTGTCTCTATTGACAAGGGATACAGAGGAGACGGTTGTGCCAGGCTAGAGTCGTTACACCTACAGCCGCTGAAGACCACCGCTCACATTTTGTTGCTGCATCTGCACCACTAAATATAATTAAACTTTGGTTATATTCATATCTGCAATTTGTTTTGCTTATTGTTGGGTTGCAGTAAAACCATAGTTAGCTTTGTGCACACAAAACACTGTCAACTGAATTTCAATGTGGACCTTTTTGGAAGGTTGGCTGCAAGGCAGCCTAATAGCCACCTGAATTAATGTGCTGTCCAAGTATATGAGCCATAATACTTTGGTGATTAATGATTCACTGGTGCTCTGCCTCCATAGTTAGGGCTCAGACCCCAGAGATAAACTATTCACCACACACTCAAATCATATTCGACCATATACAGAGTCACATTCAACTCTAGATTTCTTATTTGTGTAGTCTTTTTTTTTTTTTTTTTGAAAAAAGCCCAACTTGATTAAAAAATATTGATTTCAGATCCTATTAACCAAAATCACACCAAGTAGTCCTTAACGAAAAAGTCACAGCAAATTATAGCATTTAGATTGGCTGTGATTATGATTTGAAATCCATGGGGCTGATGATGTATTTTGGTTAATTATGGAGTTAAGGCACTAGAGTAGTGACTAAGCCTGTCTGATTGGCCCACTTAATTGTGTTTTATGAGACAGGGCTTACCAAGCATAGCTTAGTAACTCTGTGTTAGGGCTGAAGTAGGAGGAGAAAATCTCTCTCAGGTCATATTACCCAGGCCAGAGTTAATGAGAAGGTGGAGGTAAGCAAATCCGTCACCATATTCATCTGCACCACCTCTCCTTTCACCTCTTCTCCAACTGTTTTTTACCTTTTCCACATGAATCATCATTATTAGTATGATACAACATTGTCATAATCATTATCACATGTACCTGTAGGTATCTATACGTAGTTTGTGTTGTGCTAAGACAATGGAGGGATAAGAAATGCTAAACTAAAACCCTTTCTGTCACTTATTAATCCATCTAAATTAATACAGTTGTTGTGACTGCATATTTTTCATGATTAGGAGTCAGATCTATTGCTCATAATTCATCACAAACAATTGGGTCCATGTGCCTGTGTTGTGTTTCTTATTGCATTCGATGGCTCAGGCTGCCCCCAGAGCCTAAGAGCAACTGGAGGAGATCTGGTATCCACCTGTATATTTGAAGAAGGAGGCGCTGAAATATTTCAGATTCTTCTCTACACTCGTGGTGCCAGCAGATCGATGCTCTAAACGCTGGTTGCCTGGCCTCGTCTCATCACTGTACTCCTGCCGACTGACACATCCTCATTATATTACAATACGGTTGGCACTAAAGGTCATTCTCCCAGAACATAATCACACACAATCAAAACCACAAACTTCATACATCAAAAAGACAGTAAATAGCCTCAGGGTTTATTTCTACAGCAACAGAAATGCTTCTTGTCTCATTGGCTGAAGTTGAAGTGACTTAAATTAAGCCTTAATAGCTCTTAAACCTGATGCAAAAAATTGTTATTAATTGTTATTGAGAAATGTATACTCACATTTTTTAGGGACTTTGAAAGTCTTTTTTTTTTAAAATGTGGGTGAAATACCTGCCAGTCATCCATCATGAGATTAGAGTTGGTGGAAGAGATGGTTGTGTCAAAAAATCTAATCTCTTCCTGTCTTCTTAGTCAGGAGTGGGCTGTCATGAAAGGAAGTGTCAAAAAAAAAAAAAAAGAACAGAAACATACCCCTCTCCTCCATATTACCATAATGAGGAAAACACACTTAGTGGGCCATGACCTGATGTCATCTGATTATACCCATGATTAATGATATCCTTTCCCAAAACATGGCACTACTGTAACTGTCTGGGATTAAAAGCAGCAGACGGTAATATATTCGTACATTCAGCAATGTCTTCCTACATCCAGTGTTAACCAATGAGTGTGTTTGTTTTTATTTCAAACTCAGAAGCATTGTTTTTTTTTTTAGATTTTCTCTTGAAAACCTTTCATTTTTAAAAAACCCAGCCCATTAAAATGCTTTTAGCACTTGATGTGAAGATGGCATGTCACTGCCCAATGATTATTAGTTAAGAAGTAATTTGCAAGCTGTAAATAACAGACAGTGTTGGACTAATTCAGTTTTGACATGAAGTTCTGCTTGTGCTTTTATTCCTTCCAGAGTGGAAACACTGTCTGTAATTGGTCAACACTGTTAACCAATTACGGACCATACAGTAACAAACAGGTGTTGACACTTTCTGCTCCTTTTGGTGTGAAGATGATCTTAATAATTGTGCAACACTATCCCATGAGAGAACAAGGCTGAAATTCTCACACAGCCTTAGAGCATCTTGTTTTGTACTCCAGATACAAACGTCCAGTCGATGACTCAGTTGAAAATACTTTCCTCTGTTTTTTCCTCTGTCCAGACGCCACGTCAACAAAGCCCCCAGTGTTGCAGCTATGTAGGAGCTACAATGTCTGTCTGTCTGCTTAATTGCAAGTAGGATGAATGTTAATTTACTCGGTCAAGAAGCTTCTTTGTAGCACTTTGATAGTCCAGAGGTGTGGATTTACATCTTAGGGATACAATGAGTTTTAGCCTTTGCTAAAAGGGGGGTGACAGGGACCACATTCCTCATCCGCCCACAGCATATTGTTCTATTGTATATGAACACCTCTCTGCCACAGAACAGCCTTGGTTAGAGTTAGGGTTAGGGTAGGTGTTGGAGATGGTGGTGGTGATTGGAGGGGGGGATGGGGCCATCCGTCCTCTGTCTGAACTTCAACACTGTTTTTGCTCACTTTTGCACGTTTGACCCCACTGAGAAGAAGCAATACAACGACAGACAACACACTTGTCACACAGCACTGTTTTGTCCTTAATGTACCTGCTGGAATCTGAAGGATGCGTGTGTGTTAGTTGTGTTTTTAATCACTGAAATCTATCTGCAGTCCACTATACTGTAATGGACAAATTGAATTCTTGTTTGAACAGTTCCAATGTTGCACGGATCTCAAGGAGATTTACTTCAGGCACAAAGTGTAGTACTGTGTAATTATAGGAGAGGTGGTCCTGGCCTCAGGGGATTTCTGCTAGATTTCACCAGAAAGGTTCCCGTGCACTACATGAATTTACTCAAGAAATCCAGCCTGCATTTGTGTATTGGGCTGTCAAAAAATTAAATGAAAAGTCATTCTAATAGGCAACCCCTGACCTAGTTCATATTTCCTGTCAATTATGAAAGTATGAAGTCATGCATAGTTATGAGGCATGGGCGGGCCTATTAAAATTCATAAATGATTTGTGTTTATATCAGGTTACCCTAAACCACTTAATTCCATGTGGTCATGTAGAACTAATGCTGCTCTCCACTGTACACCTTAGAAAGAGGCAGGTGTGTTGTGTTTCTCCAAAATTTGAGCAACTTCATTTTAAACATTGAATGAAAACATACTCTAGCTTGCTTCAAGATAGACAGAATGCAACAGTTTTTGCAGTAGATGGCTTAAAAACAGAAGCGGCATAAAAAGAATTCTCTCACCAAACGGCATGAAAATGGGGCTAATTGTTTTTGGTAACAATACCTTCTTCACCAGCAAATGTTTTGTGGACCAGTCAGGCTCGGGTGTAATTCAGGTGTGTGTAATTACATTCCTTAAGGTCAACCTTTCACCAGGATGAATTAGTGAAATTGCGTAGATGACCACTTCAGGGCATGGATCCAAATGTAATTATCTTTGCTAATAGATCTGCTCTTCAGTGGCAGAAGATGATTCAGAAAGCAACTGATTGACATGAAACATGTGACACATTTTAAAGTTGCCTCACGGTTCCTCTGATTTAGTTTTGCCACGTGCAAAGTGTAAAGCATGTCAAAATGAAAACTACTCCAAATAAAGTTCTTTGATATTTAATCCATTTCGCCAGTGTAAATACTAACCTTAAATACTCAAACATTTGTTTTCTTATATCACACATGGCCTGGTGTGAGACATTGATCAGAGTATATCCTGGTCAATCAGACTAAATGATTGCCCATAAGCTCCAGCCTCTACTGCTGGCTGCAAGGCAAGACGGGGATCTAGAGTAAACCGAATTATAGGCAGCCCAGATATGAGCCGCCTGGTCACTGATTGTTCCCAACAGTCTTGTGGAACTGAGCAATGCAAATGTACAATAAACAGGTCCTAAGCTGGTGGAGGTCTTTCAATCACATGGGGGCAATAGTTCGACCCTCACCATGCATAATCCCAGCCTTGAAACCCCTGGGACTCCAGCCTCCAACCCGCTCAATGGCACAAAGATATTAGATAGCCATATGTAGATTTACTGGGTAAACAGACTCTCATGATAACATAATATGCTCTCCTTCTACCAGGAATATATTTGAAGCGAAGTTGTGCTTTCTTCTCAGGTGAGGTTCAAATCGAAGGCTTAGCTTTGCGCCATCAGAATTCGCAGCGAATCTGTTTGCTTTATTTTAAGTCCTCGATATATTTTGCTGGGAAGAAATTGCTATCTCTTATTTGTGAATTAAGTTGCCTTTGTGTTTACACTAAAAAGCGGGCTGGGCTGAAGAGTGGCTGATACAGGGCCTGCTCAGGTGGAAGCATGTTGAGATGAATTGTAAAAAACAAACAAACCCCAACCTGAAACTGATAAAATAAAACAGAAGAGAGGTGGAAATATTTGAATGTGGAGGTTAAAATGATGATGTTTGATTCAAATTTTTATTGTAACAGTGATTATTTAATTCACATCTGGAAAACATATCCCGTGTTGGATTATCTTTGTACAGAATTTTTTTTATTGTTGAGCTCGACTTTGAGCTCATGATGTTAATTCCTTTCCCGGACGTGTTTACCTGACTCGACATTCTCTTACAAACTGACACACACATGCAGTACACACTAAAAATCCTTCATACGCCAGCGGGCCTGCTTGAAAAACACAGACATAGTCTTTCCACTGGAGATAAATGACAAGTGCACACACACATCCTTGGGGATGATCGTCTGTCTATACATGGGGGAGGGTAAGCAGAGAGGATGGGAGAGAAGGATGGGGTGGAGGGTGATGGAGGTGGTCGGGGGTGTTGACAGTGCTCTCTAGATCGTTGTAAACCCCCCCTCCCCCCCTTCCCTCGCCAGCAGCTCAGCAGGAGCCACTCCAGCCTGGGGAGAGGGTCCTTCCGGCAAGCGGGGGCTGTGGCTGGGGGGGGGGGTGAGAGAGCGACAGAGCGACACGACATGGGCCACTTTAGGCTTGCATTGCATGATGTACGTGAGATGGTTGATGGGGAGCTGACACCAATCATCCTGTCCTACCCATCCATTATGCCAGATAGTGTGAAGTGACAGGAGGACGACGTCTTCAAAATCCAGTAGATCAACCTCTTTTTGTTTGCAACAAATGTAGTAGAAATAGCCACAGGAGTCCCAGACAGGATAAGGCTAAGTTGTTCTGAAATAGCTTTGATCTAATGTGATTGCCACTATTGTCACTTCTAATTGCTTCAAGAGTAGATTCTTCAACAAATACCATAGGTCTGTTTGAGCATCACATCTGTGCACACGCTGTTAATGATGCCTCTGAAATGCATTTTTATTTTGTCCCAGAGAGCTTCTTGTTTTCAGTCTTCGATATTTAATTTCATTCAGCTGGTGTTCTAAGTCTAAATCAGTCACTGATTACATGACAAAAACGAAAACCAGCGGGGCTCTGTTGCATCCGAAAGGACCAGGAATAAGAACTGCTGAAGCGCTCTGCACCGCAGAAAGCAAAATGCAAATGAAATCATTTATAAAGCTGCTAAAAAAGTTCAAGTTTGTCCAATTTAAAAACTTATCTGCAGGTAATGCGGATGGCATAAACAAGAGAGGCTGGCAACAGATGAGCGCATGTCAGCCTGCTCAGAAATGTAAGCACTTGTGACTATGAGATGGTAATGATGGGATAATAGAAATCTATTAGTCCTTCAGTTTTTGCATGCCTAATAATTAGATTAATTGAATGACACTCATTTAGAGAAAATGAGGGACCCAGTGGTGTTAATTCAACCTGTGTTTCCAGATGCTCATTTCTAAACAGCTAAGTGAACTACCTAATCATAGCCCACCATCTGGGAATTTCCCTCCAAGGTAGCAATAGAAGACGTGCCATCATATGTTCTAAAGACATCGACTGATGGTTGCCTGCTACTAAACATATTGAAGCTACCGTTTAGACTCTCCATCTAACAAATAGGGGGTAAAAGTGAGTGCCTTGATTATTAACTCCCCGTTCATTTAGGGCACCTAATGCTAATTTCTATCTTTTATTTGAAGGTAAATAAGGTCATTATGGTTGCGTTAATGATTAGCATAACTCACAGGTGTAATTCTCTGAGACTATTGCTCTGAGACTCCTCTGCTAAAATCACTCAGTGCCATACTAACAAAGATGGGAGACTGACTAATTTATCCCCAAATTTGCACCATGTACAAAAAATCATGCAAATGAACTGGGTTCTCATTTGGAAGACACAGCATTTGGGTGACATTAATCAAAGAAAAATATGCAGACAAAGGTGACAGTAATCCCAATACTCACGCATAAGTGGCACAGCTGTGATTTTGTTCACTGTATATTTGTATAGTGCATGTCTGGACTGGAGCAAAAATGGAAATTCTATATGTTATAAAGGCACCTATTCTCATTATATTTTCTTATCTGGCTCACTGTGATCAAGCAGATACAGACTTCAGAATTTTTTTTCACACTTAGGTGCTCATGCCTTCTAGTTACAATAAAGCAATTATATATATATATATTTATATATCTGTTGGGTTTTCCATTATCACTTAAACCTGGAAAGGAACTAAAATAATTCCAGCTTGTCAAGAGAGAGGAAATCAAGAGGAAATGCAATGTAGTTTTGCTGCATATCAAGCGCCTGATGAAAGTTAAGGGAATATAAATATAGATATGGTTAAATACAGGAGACATCTGTCAAGATAAATACTGCAGGTTCATGTGTGTTTTTCAGTCTTGTTAATGATGATTGATATAGACATGTGATAATTGTAATTATCTCCATTGCCTCTTGCTCTGTACACATATGCATCTTCATTACCTTAGTCAGCCTATAGCCATAATATGGCCATGTACGATTCCTTGGGGTGTGAAATTTGCAGTCGTGCTCAGTGTGTGAGCCGCAGTCTGAGCTCACCTAACCTCTCCACTGAGTTGTAGTGCAACGTAGCCTAATCTCCCAACAGAGCCGTCAAGCCAGCCTGCAAACAGAGCTCACTGCTGGCTCTCGCTGTGTGGAAGGACCAAACCAACATCATAACAAAGGGTGTTTATGGAAAAATAGATGCTGGTGCAGCCGACCAGAAAGGGCTTAGCAGCGAACAGACCCCGCTCCCACCTTTATCCTTCACCGTTCACATTGAAATGCAAATATCAAGGCAGGGTTTCCACCCGCGTGCCACTCACAAATTGAAAAGCAGTTTTTATCTATGCAAATGCAAGCATGGTAATTGAAGTTAATCAATCAATGCTAGCTTTCACTAAAACCTTGAACATGATTGAATAAAGTAATTATCATTCAGGAGAAAATGATGAAGTTGTAGACAGCATGAACCTTATTAAAGGAGGATTTTGAGTCACAATGGCTTAATTTAGCCAGCAGCCCCCTCTCTGTCTTCCCTCTCTTCTCTACCTCTGCATCTTTCTCACTCTTCACTCTATCCCTCTTATCTTCGCTGTGTGACTCGGTGTTGTGTGAAACATTGCAACTCACTATTAAGATATAGTTGCAGGTGCTAAGAAATATACACTATTTGGTCCACTTGTCCTATATGACAGAAGGAATTCCCAATTGGAGAATTATTCTGAATTTCAAAAAGCATTTTTTGTCACTATCAGAAGGATGCAGAGTCAAGCTTTGGGCATCCTTTAAGAAGAAACAATCAGGCATCTCTGTAGCTCCAGTTTGTGCCTTTCATGTATCACTGTACCATTAAAATTGAAGAATAGAGCTTAGTATTTACCTGGGCAACCTAGGAGGTTGTTTAACAGCAGTTTGTAAGATTTTCTGAGACAATTTAAAGACTTATCATCTAACAAAAAGAAAGAAAGAAAGTGTTTTAAAAGATGCAACGACATGTTCAGATGAAAATTCGAAAGATAAGACATAAAAAGTATATTATTTTAAATAAATATGCTGTTAACAATTAATACTATTTAAGTAGAGAAATGATAAAAATGTGTATTCTGTTTACTCTACAATTTTGAGAAAGGAAATTCAGTATTTTTTTCAAAAGAGCTGCAACAAAATAAAGTTGTTTTTTTTTTCAAAATGTAATCTCAAGCTTAAGGTTTTTTTTTTATCTTAGAGAATTCTGATATACCCAAAGATCCACTGTAAGTGTCACTTAACATTCTTCTGAGTGTTTTCAAGATCTTTGGAAAATTGTTTTTACATTGATCTAAGGTGTAACTCAGATCACTGGAAATGATTTTGAATGTTTGGATTAGGCAGCTAACAGAGTCTGTTCAGTGCTGGTTTGCTTTTGATGGCTGTTCAGGAAATAAGTCTCTGAAAGCAATCCTTGCAGCGACGGAAAATTTTAAAATATAGACCTTAGAGAAAAGTACCATCCCATCAGAGCACATCCACACTGACCAAACCAAGCATTCTCTGATTCCCCTTTATGTATAGTATTTCTTTGAGGGTAAAATGACACTTGTACATAATTGTTGAAATTGGGGATAAAAAAAAGGAGAGATATCAGTGTCAGCCATTTTCAAATGAAGGCTTTTTCACCCCTGAGCTTCCACCTGTCAGCTAAGACGGTGGTAATTGAGACCTCCAGTGTGATGTGCCTGGCTACCTTACTGTGGTCTTCTTGCTGCTCTCCTCATGGCAGGCTAGTTAAAGGCCTCTCCGGTTTGTCACAGAGTTTAATATGCACCCTACATAATTATGCAGGATTCACAGTGCTATCAAACTGCAATTCAAATTAGTTCAGGATTAAAGGCACAGAACAGTACTGGTTCCTTAATTGCATTGTACTGTGCTGATCACATTCAAATACCCATTACTCATTCCCTCTGCGGAGCAATAAGTCAGAGGGATTAATACTGAGGCAGGTGACAGGGCCAAGCCATTAAAAGGCAGTTATGCAGAAAGCATGGCTGGTTTTATTCACGTTAATGAAATCAGCGAAATGAAACTGTAATAGATTTATCAAAGCTCAGATGGATTTGCAGTAAATCAGTTTGATTCAGGCAATCAAACTGGACAATGGAGATAGTTTTCAGCTACAGCAGTGGATATCACACAGCAGCATGTGAGAAGTGCTGATATTCTTCTTGCAAGGATTTGGTGAACACCCGATGCCTAGGCCCTATTCCCAGAGCTGGGCCTGCTCATTTTTGTCAGCTAAATGGTGCCAGTGACTGATAAAACATACTGCCTTCCAGTTAAACACCATATTCTTCTACCCCCTTCTCTCATCCCACACTCTCCTCTCTCCCTCTTGATGTCTTCATGAATTTATAGGCAGTGTGTTGCTGATTCTCTCTTGTTATACAGTGCACAAGCACACAAATTTGAACCTAAATTCACTTACATCAAATGGATTAGTGTTGAAATCCAGCTGTCTGAGCTTGTCTCATGGCGCAAGGCTTCAAGCAGCTGTTGAACACAGGATGCTAGCTGGACAAAACACAGAAACGTTCAACAATTTAAAGGAAATTGTAAGATAATGCATAGACCCACTACTTACCATTCATAAACACCAAATAAGCACTTAATGAACATGCTAATATTATAGAAGCCCTTTGTTGTCTTTTCTTTGTCATGTTGTCTTTTAGTGTCAGTTTATGGAGGGAGTGATAGTTGTGAGCAATTCATTTGTAAACTCTCATAATTGCTTAAAACTATATTATAATGTGTTTCTGTGCTGCTTCTAAAAATAAAAGAGGACCTAAACCAAATCGATTCTCGTATTGTATCACATTATCTAAATCAAACTGTTTTTTAGGCTGTAAATGAACCTAGCTGGAAGCACCAGTGTGACGTTTTGTACTTCATGATATTTTCTGTTTGTAGTCATTGAGAGAACTACATTGAGAACATTGAGAGAACTACACCAGCTGTATTAGTCGATTTTCCAAGTCTGGATTTACACTTTCTGAATGTGAAAATGGTTAAATGACCTGAGCGCAAATGACATTATTTTTAAATGTGTTCTTAATGAGTCGTCCACTGTACAGTATAAATTCCAATTACATCCAATTAACCCTAATCAGAGGCACCTCATATCTAGCCTCTTTTTTTATTTAATGGTTCGCTGCAGCTTCAACCATTGATTAGGCTGAATGAGCAGCACTACTAAATGACCACCTTGAAGGAGACGGGAGCTGTTAGCCTTAATAGAGACAGCCTGGCCATTACACCTCTGTGTGCACAGTCCCCCTCTTTTAACAGGCTAGATCAAGTTTTATATTGGGGTCTGACAGGCCTCTATCCAGGTTGATTTTGATTTTAGCCCATTTGCTTCGAGGGAAAATGTTAAGTACTAACCTCCCATCCGTGAACACTAGGCCATTATTTTCTAATTACAATGCATTTAGGTCTTCCAGTAGCCACGCATGATTATACACAACGCCCTTTGAATGTGTACACAGTGGAGGTGTTCTTGAAGCGATTATGAAGCCAAATGTTACTGCCTGAATAGCCGAAAATTCATGAAAGGTGAGGATGATGTTAAAAATGGCTAAAAGGGAAATCTAGAAACTTAAAATATCTTAATCATAATAACCACTGATCACCATCACTTTTAAAAAAAAATCTAGTTTAAAGTGATCACAGCAGCTTAACTGTATTTCTCATTGCTTTGGTCAGGATCAAGGCAAGACTCAACTGCAAGAGAGACACATGAAGATTATAAAATAGAAGCATAAATCCATTCTACATGAAGTACCCTCTAGTGTTAAAACTGGCAGCAGACACCAGGATAAGCCCTCCCACATACTTAGTCTTGAGAATTTCCCTGTTTGTGTTCTTTTGAGGAGTTTGCATTGCATAATGCTCCTGTGGCTGGCCACAACAATCTCTAGATTAAGCCCAACAAAAGTATGCATTAGAAGTCTGGCTCCAATAGTTTCACCAGGGCATTCAAAATACAATTCCCACATAATTTGAGCTTTCTGCAAAACAAAAACATTTCTCATTTTTTAATGAAAGCACCCATACTTGACAGTGGAAGTGGATTAAGCAGAAAAGAACCGGATGCACAATAACTTCCTCAATAAAGAGACCTAGTATACATTTGACACTGCATACCCAAACATATGAAGCCTTTCCTTGTGATTGTATGCACAAGGACATAATTGCTTTATTTATAGATGGTGTGAAATTAAGCACACTTAAAAGGCCGGGACAGTGTGGTTTAATCAACTGCCTTGATTCATGCTTACAATTCTGAGCAGCTGAAAGCGGGTGGTATTAACTACATTCCCTTATTACTCTATAAATGCAAGTGGCCAAGCAGACAAAACCCAAGTAATAAATTAATAGTCATAAAAACACCAACTGCATGGACAGATAGAGAAATTAAAACCCAGCATCAAATACAACATGCCATTCAGCTTAATAAAATGGTAGACAATTACATTTGTTGGAGCCAATCACATGCACCTACTCCCAGATACTTAAACAAATTTAATGTTGATTTGTTTCTCATTTGGCCTCGACTAAATTAATCTAATAAATATCAGACATTTAGAATCCTTTCAGGAAGCGAGTTGCTCATATTCTGATGGCAGTCAGTGAAGGAGGCCATTCTTTTCCAATTACTTATTAATCCAGTCACCAAAAAAGATTGTTCACAAAATATACGTATGTCTAGTTCTGACTTTTAGTTTCCAGCCATACAATTTTGGCTGAAAAAGTTCAGTTTTTGACACATTGCTCACTGGTCAGTTATTTTGTTCAACTAGACAAACAGTCATCAATGAGCATGCTGTTAAATTTAGTCCTATTCTTTTTTTTTGCGTTTCAAAGAAAAAATTAGAGATTTGAGACAGAGCTGTCATAAGTACATGCAACCTTAACTAGGTCTTCTTTATTAAGATGTTGCAGTTTATGCATTACTGAAAGAGCTATTGCAAGACAATGGGTTCAGAGGCAATCATGAAGCACCTGCAACAAACATGCATGGATTTAAGAATTATTAAGAGAGGACAAGACTTTAAATCCTGTTTTTCTGAGAGTCTAGATGTGGGTATCTAAAAAGAGAGCTAAAGATAGAAAATCTGATTTAATTCTCTATGGCTTTTGGATCATGGTAAACCTCCTGCACTTATTTTGCACACTGCTCCAATTACACAGTATCGTAGTGTAGCACTGAACGTTATACAGTAAGTGTGGAAGGTCTTTCATTACATACTAGAAGGTCTCCTAATTAGTTTGATTTCACTAGAATGTGTCATCAAATTGTCATAAATTGACTCTTTCAGCATGTCTTTGTTAATCCCTTAGACATCTCATAGAAGTAAAATCTAAGAAATAAAGTCCAAAGAAAGCATATAACAGACTTTCTCATAAAAATTCAACTCTGTGAGGGAGATGAGAAACCTAACACATTATATTATTGCGTGACGGTGAGGTGTTTAGTTGAGTGTGTGTCCACCTCAGGTTTGAGAATATCTTGACATTCCTGTGACCTCCTGGTTTGATTGCGAGGGCATTATCTCTGAGGGGTCAATTACTATTCACTTTTGGTTGAGCTTGTTTATCTTGACACAGTGAAGAAAGGCCTAACATTGACCAAAATCCGCTGCATTAATGTGTTTCATGTTCTGCATTCATCATTGTCGCCCAGCTAGAGAAGCCTGCCAGTGTCACGGGAGGACAGGAGAGGAGAGTGTGTGTGCTTGTATGGAGTGAAAGCGGGAGAGAAGCACATGAGTGTGTGGTGGTGTGGCCATGATTCATTTCTTCACTTCAGTTTCAAAAACAGCACTCATGTTTTAGCTTCACGTCTGGACAGACAGTACATACAACTTCAAATTATACAGCTCATTTCAGAGACTACTATTATAAAGGTGAAAGTGTGATGAGAAGCTGTGGAGTGCACTATAAATTCAGAAATCCTTCTGAGCAGGTAAATGCAGAATAATGTGCATTTAATATCAGACATTATGAAAAATACTTAGGAATATGTCCCTCCAGTATTTGCGGTTATCGAAATGTGTTTAATTTAGAAATTGTGTTGACAGAAACTCCCACACAAGTCATGACAGTAAACCCACGTCTCAATTACCAGTGCTGCAGACCTCACCTTGAGAGACTTTGAGAGACATCATTTACAGTGAAAAAGCGTTCACACCCTTCCTGATTTATTTATTTTTTGCATGTTTTCTCTTTCATTTGAGTGTTTCAGATCAAACAAATTTAAATATGCAGAGATAACACTAGAAAATGCCAGAAAATTGTTTTCAAATGGCTTTTTTAGTATTAAAGAGGAAGAAATCTGAGCCTTCATGGCCCTTTGTAAAAAAGTGTTTCTTCTTCTTCTTCTTCTTTTCCTTTTTGGCTTTTCCCTTCAGGGGTCGCCACAGCGAATCAACTGCCTCCATCTAACCCTGTCCTTTGCATCCTCTTCTCTCACACCAACTACCTTCATGTCCTCTTTCACTACATCCATAAACCTCCTCTTTGGTCTTCCTCTAGGCCTCCTGCCTGGCAGTTCAAAACTCAGCATCCTTCTACCAATATATTCACTATCTCTCCTCTGGACATGTCCAAACCATCTCAGTCTGGCCTCTCTGACTTTATCTCCAAAACCTCTAACATGTGCTGTCCCTCTGATGTACTCATTCCTGATCCTATCCTTCCTGGTCACTCCCAGAGAGAACCTCAGCATCTTCATCTCTGCTACCTCCAGCTCTGCCTCCTGTCTTTTCTTCAGTGACACTGTCTCTAGACCAAACAACATCGCTGGTCTCACCACAGTTTTGTACACCTTTCCTTTCATTTTAGCTGAAACTCTTCGATCACACATCACACCTGACACTTTTCTCCACCCATTCCATCCTGCCTGGACACGCTTCTTCACCTCTTTTCCCCACTCTCCATTGCTCTGGACTGTTGACCCCAAGTACTTAAAATCCTCCACCTTCTTGATCTCTTCTCCCTGTAACCTCACTCTTCCACTTGGGTCCCTCTCATTCACACACATGTACTCTGTCTTACTGCGGCTAACCTTCATCCCTCTCCTTTCCAAGGCAAACCTCCACCTCTCTAGCTTCTCCTCCACCTCGTCCCTACTCTCACTGCAGATCACAATGTCATCTGCAAATATCATAGTCCATGGAGATTCCTGTCTAACCTCGTCTGTCAGCCTGTCCATCACCATAGCGAACAAGAAGGGGCTCAGAGCTGATCCCTGATGCAGTCCCACCTCCACCTTGAACTCCTCTGTCACACCTACAGCACACCTCACCACTGTCTTACAGTCTTCATACATGTCCTGCACCGCTCTAACATACTTCTCTGCCACTCCAGACTTCCTCATACAATACCACAGTTCCTCTCTGGGCACCCTGTCATAAGCTTTCTCCAGATCTACAAAAACACAATGCAGCTCCCTCTGGCCTTCTCTGTACTTCTCTATCAACATCCTCAAAGCAAATACTGCATCTGTAGTACTCTTTTTTGGCATGAAACCATACTGCTGCTCACAAATGCTCACTTCTGCCCTTAGTCTAGCTTCCACTACTCTTTCCCATAACTTCATTGTATGGCTCATCAGCTTTATTCCTCTGTAGTTGCCACAACTCTGCACATCTCCCTTGTTCTTAAAAATGGGCACCAGCACACTTCTCCTCCACTCCTCAGGCATCTTCTCACTATCTAAGATCCCGTTGAACAACCCAGTCAGAAACTCTACTGCCACCTCTCCTAGACACTTCCAAACCTCTACAGGTATATCATCAGGACCGACTGCGTTTCCACTCTTCATCCTCTTCAGTGCTCTCCTCACTTCATCCTGGCTAATCTTTGCTACATCCTGGTCCACAACAGTCACCTCTTCTAGTCTTTGTTCTCTCTCATTTTCCACGTTCATCAACTCTTCAAAGTACTCTTTCCATCTTCCCATCACACTGCTGGCACCTGTCAATAGACTTCCATCCCTATCCTTAATCACCCTAACCTGCTGCACGTCCTTCCCATCTCTATCTCTCTGTCTTGCCAGCCTGTATAGATCAGTCTCTCCCTCCTTACTGTCCAACCTAGCATACAAGTCATCATAAGCTTCTTGTTTGGCCTTTGCTACCTCTACCTTCACCTTACGCTGCATCTCCCTGTACTCCTGTCTACTCTCCTCAGTCCTCTCAGTGTCCCACTTCTTCTTAGCTAACCTCTTTCTTTGTATACACTCCTGTACCTCCTCATTCCACCACCAAGTCTCCTTGTCTACTTTCCTTCCAGATGACACACCAAATACTCTCCTACCTGTCTCCCTGATCACATTAGCTGTAGTTGTCCAGTCATCTGGAAGCACCTCCTGACCACCCAGAGCCTGTCTTAACTCCTTCCTAAAGGTCATGCAACACTCTTCCTTTTTTAGCTTCCACCATTTCGTCTTCTGCTCTGTCTTTGTCCTCTTCATCTTCCTCACCACCAGAGTCATCCTACACACCACCATCCTATGCTGTTTGGCTACACTCTCGCCTACCACTACTTTGCAGTCACTGATCTCCTTCAGGTTACATCGTCTACACAAGATGTAGTCTACCTGTGTGCTCCTACCACCACTCTTATAGGTCACCCTATGTTCCTGCCTCTTCTGGAAGAAAGTATTCACTACAGCCATTTCCATCCTTTTTGCAAAGTCAACTACCATCTGTCCTTCTGCATTCCTCTCCTGGATACCAAACCTGCCCATCACTTCCTCATCACCTCTGTTACCTGCACCAACATGTCCATTGAAGTCTGCACCGATGACAACTCTCTCACTTCTAGGTATGCTCTGCATCACTTCATCAAAGTCCAACCAGAATTTCTCCTTCTCCTCCAGCTCACATCCTACCTGTGGAGCATACCCACTAACAACATTGAACATCACACCTTCTATTTCTAGCTTCAGACTCATCACTCTATCCGACACTCTTTTTACCTCCAGGACATTCCTAACAAACTCCTCCTTCAAGATAACTCCTACTCCATTTCTCTTTCTATCTACACCATGATAGAACAACTTGAACCCTGCTCCTAAACTTCTAGCCTTGCTACCTTTCCACCTGGTCTCCTGGACACACAGTATGTTTACCTTCCTCCTCTGCATCATGTCGACCAACTCTCTACCTTTTCCTGTCATAGTTCCAACATTCAACGTCCCTACTCTTAGTCCTATACTCTTGGCGCTCCTCTTCTCTTTCTTCGTGCGAACGCACTTTCCTCCTCTCCTTCTTCGACCAACAGTAATCCAATTTCCACCGGCGCCCTGTAGGTCAACAGCGCCGATGGCGGTCGTTGTTAACCCGGGCCTCGACCGATCCGGTATGGAAGTCATATGTTTGATTCGCATCTTTGATTTGGCAAAAGTTTTACGCCGGATGCCCTTCCTGACGCAACCCTCTGTATTTATCCGGGCTTGGGACCGGCACAATAAGACACTGGCTTGTGCCCTCTTGCGGCTACATTTTGTAAAAAAGTGTTTAAACCCTGTTAAAACAGAACTTAACTGAGGTTTATCACACTGGAGTTAAATTTCTCTTGCCACACGTAATTATTGACATACCTGTTCTCAATCAAGAAATCACTTTTAAATGGTACCTGAAGTGAAGTAGATCAAAAGGTCCTATAAAGCTAGACATCATGTTGAGATCCAAAGAAATTCAGGAAGAAATGAGAAAGAAAGCAATTGAGATTTATCAGTCTGGAAAAGATTATAAATCCATTTCTAAAGCTTTGGAACTCCAGCGAACCACAGTGAGAGCCATTATACACAAAGAGCGAAAATATGTAACAGTTGTGAACCTTCACAGGAGTGGCCGATCGACCAAAATCATCTCAAAAGACCCCAAACAACATCCAAAAAACTGTACTCCTCACTTTGCCTCAGAGGGATAGAAAAGCATGGGTGTTGTGTTCCTGTCAACATGTACAGAGTTCTTACAGATTCTTAATATCAGCCTGGGAGAGTCTGAGTGTCATGGTTACTGAGCTAATGGAGGATCATCAGAACAGGGATCGTATGAAAGGAGGTAAATTTATAATCTCTCCACGTTTCAAGAAGACAAACCAGAGAGACAATGCATATGGGTAATTATCAGATACACGCATGTGCACGCACACACACACACACACACACACACACACACACACACACACACACACACACACACACACACACATGCATGTGCACACACACACGTCAGATTGATCTGGTTGAATGGAAATTTTGATTTTCTGGTTGGTAGACAATGGAGGACACCATATAACAAACTTCTGAACAACTCAACTCAAGAAAGCTGTGAAATGGCAGGGGAGGTCAAAGCAAGAGTTAAAAATATTGATCAGCATGCCACCAGATTGAATTATAATACCTTGAAATTCTCTTGCCTGTCACAAGAGAATTATTCTGGTTTTAGTAAGCAGGTACTCGGATTTTAGCAAATGATAATTAGTATGTAACTACAGTATATCTTGAATGTTATTTCATTCATTTCATTCATTTTTATGTATCGCCGCTGTATCGGCCGTGGCGGGTCACGGGGACCTGGAGTCTATCCCAGCTGACATAGGGCGTGAGGTAGGGGACACTCCAGGCACGACGCCAGTGCACCACATACAAAGACATACAAACACACACACACACACTCACTCCTACGGGCAATTTGGGACCGGCCAATCAACCTGAAGCGCATGCTTTTGGAGGTGGGAGGAAGCCGGAGAACCCGGAGAGAGAACCCACGCGGACATGGGGAGAACATGCGAACTCCACACAGAGCAGGACTCGAAACCGGACCCGCCGTGTTGTGAGGCGACAGCGCTACCCACTTCGTCACGGTGCAGTCCATCAAAATTTATTCAATGTGCTTTCCCAAAAAACAAATCTGCATTTTCAGAGAATCACCAATTATTCCATGAGCAAACATTTTACAAGGAAAAACATGGAGTCACCTCTGAGAAGACCCTGGGTTTAGGTGAGAGAAACAAAAAAATAATGGATTGAAAATTGAATGACTGCAATTAATTCATAATATCTAAACAGCCATCTGGTGCTTCTTTAACTATACGTATAGAATACTGACTACATAGAAGAAGAAGGAGTAGAAGAAAAAGAAGAAGGAGACTTCATCATGACAAAGGGAAGAAATCAAATTAGGACACATCATTAATGGAACAAGAAGGAATTATAGAAAATGTGCACAGGAGTTCAGTGGATCATGGGAATCCCCTTAGAGTGTATAAGGGTCCGCCTCCCTCCATTCACTCTTGGAAACTCCAGGAACCACAGGTGACCCTGTGTGCTGTAAAATTTTGTATATCAACAATGTATTCAGATATATAGAATTTACTTGACTTGTTTTGGAGAGAAATCTTTTAAATCAGTCAGATTTGACTACGACAAGAAACAACTGTTAAACACATTTGTCTGCATTTTTTATGAGAGTATCTGTAAAAACAGAAAAAAACAATATGTATCCAAAATTCTATGAAATATACTGCCCAACACATAACTGAAAGTTCTTCAATAAAGTTTTTTTTTTTTATAGAGGTGCTGTGAGGAATTCAGGTATAGACCTGCATCTGGCAGCATGTCAGATGACGTATGAAGGAGAGAATGACAGGAAGGGCAAGGTTTCAGCTAAGCTCAGGCAAATCAAACTGCATCAAAAGTATTACAAGGTAGAGTGCTAATAATAGACCAATACAAACAAAACTCCCGACAGGAATAGAAAGATCAAAACAATGCCTCTTTAGTGTTCATGCAGGCGGTGTAAATGGCTTTTGTGTGGTGCTTATTATTGCAATCTCAGTGTACCAACGGTACAGAGCAAATCTCAGTAATTAACCTATGGTAATGACAAAAGCCAATTTATGGCTCTTAAAGATCAAATGTATCTGGGTTAATGTGAGGTCAATCTAATGCATGTGCACGAATAGCAGTGCTGGAATTGAAGTCGCTGGATGGAGCAAGTAGAACTGAGATCACAAGCGCACAACATCTGCACAAAATCACTGGTCGTTTATAGCGCAATGAGTTAAGGAGAAGAAGGACATCATAATTTGAAGACAGACAGATCAATATTTAATATGCCATTTTTAGAAAATGAAAGCTGAATCATCACTTGAGTTCACATGCTTTGCCATGAGCCTTACAATACAAGGAAGACCCTCCCCTGTTGCTTATGAGCTCAGGAAGCAGTCTTCCATAATAGTGCTGCAAAAATCTGCTTTCCACTGTTGGTCCTCCAACCTCAAAATGAAGAAAACTGCTTTTGAGGGTGTGAATCCTCGAGTTTCGAGTGTCATCTTTTGCAGTGATTCCCATCGTTTTATCCCCGTTTTTTTTCTGTTGTGAAGGACTTTGTAACGTCTGATCTATAAAACTGTAGTTCAAATGAACCAACTGACTTTCCTTGCTTAGAGCACTAATGGCCACTTTGTAGCGCTCTGTCGCTGTGGGTGGGAGCCAGATGTTGAAACACTCGGACACAGGCAGAACAGCCATTAGTTATTCAGCCAGACTCCAAACACATCCTACCGACAGATCATGGCTCCCAGGGAGTTATGCTGCATTTAAATAGCACCTTTTGATATTAGATCAATATGACGGATTAACAGTCAAGTCACTCATGGGCAGATGCGGCAGGGAGACAGCATGCTTTGACTGTGATACATTATGTGCCAGAACTAAACAAAGAAGTTATTTCAATTCCAATGGTTTTGTTACTTTTTTCACAAAAGGTCAAGCGCTGTCAAAAATATCAGCATATTGACCTTTTTAAACATTCCAGAAACATTGGGATCATAGATTATGCTTTCTTCCCCACTTCCTCACAAACAAAGGGTTAAAACACATTCACACCCAAGTCAAGGGGTGGTGTAACTCTCTATACTGTCATTTGCAGGTCATTGTACAGTTCATTATAAGTGTAACATAGCTTGGGCAGTCCTGATGATATGTGTGAATTGTCAGGAGGACAGAGATGTGTCCTCACTGACAGTCCTATCTCTTACCTAATGGGTTGATTTGTTCAATCAGTGTTAATATGTTCAAATGATTCTTCATTCAGTTTTTTTAAAGACATTTTTTTATGTTGTTGATTTAAACCTGATCATTGACAAAAATAAATTACTTGAAAGGTTTCTGATCTGTTGCTGTTGATCAGCGTGTCCTGGGTTACTGCACTTAAAGTGTAAGGCGACTGTCAAAATATCCCCCAAAAAATTCCCATTATAATATAATAGCCAATAGTAACTCATTAATTGTTCACCAAAGACATAGAAATGTAATTATTTGCATTCGTATTGTGTGATAGGGTTCTTCATCCTGTGAACATGATCTCTAGATTTTCTCACATTTATTTATTTATTTCACAATAAATTCAATATAGAACATTGTCTACTGAACATTGCATGGGTAACTAGAAAAAAAAATAACACTTGTCATTTCCATTGACAAAATTCCATTTGAAACATTCATTCATTCATTCACTCATCCATCCATCCATTGATCTTCTTATCCGCTTTTTCTGCTTTTTGTGGGTCATGGGGGGGTAGAGCCTATCCCAGCTGGCTTGTGGCCGAGAGGCAGGGGACACTCTGGGCGTGACGCCGGGGCACCGCAAACCATTTGAAGCCATTTAATAGCAATTTTGTTGAGTTCACCCTTTTACTCTGTTACAGTGTCATGTTCTCATGCAAATTTTTTACACTGAGGAGTTTTGTCATTCCAGCTATTCTGTCAGTCTCTGTTTAGACACAAAAACGACGTGGTTGGGTTTTGTGTGTTTGCTTTCACATGGTATACAGTGTTTGGATTCCTGTTTAACATCATCTACTGACTTTATTACCTTGTAAAATATGTGGCATCTTCTTTGTGCTGCTGTGCAGATGTCCAAGTGTGTCCATTGGAGGTAGAATCCAATTAGGGAGGTGGTAGCTCTGTCTGCAGGGATTTGGCTTGGAAACTGGATGGGTGGGCTGGTTGCTGTAGAGGTGCCAGTTCACCTCCTGGCCAGAGCTGATGTGCACTTGAGCAAGGCACAGAATCCCTAACTGCTCCAAGGACGCTGCTGTGTGGGGGCCCACCATTCCACGACCTCTCTCCACATTTGCTGTCTATAGGCCATTTGTGTGTGTGTGTGTGTGTGTGTGTGTGTGTGTGTGGCCTATTTGTGTGTAAAAAAAATTACTAAAGTGGAAAAAAAAGAATTCCCCATCTCTTCTATGAAGGCCTGACACATCTCATCAATGCACTGACATCTTTTGCACACTGATGAAAAAAGCCCTAACTAACTCAACAGCGTCATTTTCTGAGCATGTTAAGATTATTCCATTGGATGTCGATAACTAAGAATTCTTCCCTCTCATTGTGAAAGAAAAATACAGTATGCTTAAATCAATAATTGAAATAATCATAAAATATCTTCTAAAGCAATAGTTGTATATTTTATGACATTCACAACCATTTGCTACTATTAGTATTACCGGATGTAAAACAACATCATGTCCTAACACATAGTTACAGAGATTACACCAGTCACCAGCAGATTGTCACAAGTGTCAACTCTGTTGTTTCTGTAAATTGACAGCGTCCTTGGAGTTTGAATTGAAGACAAAGAGACAAAAAAAAATGCTCAAGGGTGATGAAACATCTCTTCTCCAGACAGCAGAGAAAGGCATTCTGCCAAACATAAACATGAACCCCTATGGTATATGGTATTAGACAAACGTTCTGTATATGCATCCTGTGTGTGTGTGTGTGTACACATGCAGACCCCAGAAGTGAGTTGTCTGCTCCCTCTATTTCACTCCTAGAGCAGGAAAATAAATGAGCTCCAGCTGCTCTTTCTCAACAATCCACTTTTTCTTATACTGTAGTGACATATAAAGAATTAAATATTAATACACTATTGTGTATCGATTGAAAAAATATCTGCAACTATAATGGGTTGGTTGATATTTCTGAATAAAACAATGACAAACTCATTACCAAAGGGCATTTTTTAAACATTCATGACACTGGAGTAGCAGGAGAGAAGAAAGCCTCACATGGGCAATAAAAAGCATGTAGATGAAGACAATATCCATTTATAGTTGTTCAAAATGAAAGTTAGGCATGATAAACAATGTCTCTTGAGCGGCATTAACCTTGCAAGACCTGGCAGAATGGATTGAACAGTCAAATTGACTATTTTGATGGCTGAAAAGATTCCATTTGCACTTCTCCAGAAACACTTACAAATCAGTACAGCATGAAATTCTAACAATAAAATGCATCTTGTCGTATTTTGGAATAAATCATCACATCGAACAAAGAGAAGATGTTCCTTTGGATGTGAGGGCTAAAAGACTGGACTGGAAATATTCAGTGAAAAGAGAGTTTTTCATTCTTTAATCCCAGAGCCAGATAGTGCGACACTGATGCCTCCTTTGTTCAGCTGACTCATGGTTGGGGAATGGGAACTGTTGTGTGGTGTGGAAAGATTTCACCACAAAAAACAGCAGAGAAAGTCCACTCCAGGCCTCAGGAACCGAACAAAGAGAGCCTTTAAACATACCACTCCAGTCTGTGGAGAGTCCAAAGGAGTCAAACTGCGCACAGTGGAGTAGAAATCTTGCACTCGACACGCAAAGACTTTGGTGTGACTGCGAGAAGCCATGGACACTCTTTTCCCTTAAGGGGAGGACTTGGGGAGACACTGGCTGTCCACTGTGGGGGCCACTAGGTCTTCCGAGGTGTCACCTCCACACAATGTGACAAACCCCTCTGGTACGACCATTCTTCACACTCCCCCATTGCCTTCTTTCCACATTCTTAGACAAATGAGTGAAGACCCTGGTCTGGGCACTACCATAGGCAAGGACAGAGACCACGTGGAGTCTGCCAGTCATGGCTTCTCGCTGCATCACTTCACACTTAAATCCCCTGTGTTCTCCTCTTTCCCCTTCCTGTCTCTTTTTCTCTCAAGCTTCAGGCTCTCTCTGCTCATTTTGTGACTACAGGACTTTTATCAGGGTCTCACCCAGACATACGCCACATGTCAGCCTGCCGTCTGTGGCCACACTGCCTGAAGCCAGATGTAGTCTGAGGTTTGAACTGGAGAACCACTGTGACACATCCCCAACAACCCTTTCTCTGTTTTATTCACTATCTAGTATTGTGACGGAAGTACAATTCAGATAACACCTTCACATTAATAAAAAAAAGATGAAAAATAGCAGATAAAATTATAAATAAAAATAAGTAGCAAAAGATTCATTTGTCACATGATTGAATGGCTACTTCTGCACCAGTGTAAGTAGTATTTGATAGATAAAGTTGGTTGATTGGTAGCTAGCCTTATAAAAACTTACTGTATGTAGTTCAATGATGAAGCGGGTACAACTTAACCTAAGTTCACAGACTATGTTTAGCATATTAACATACACACATTTAATGATTATTACCAAAATCAAAGTAATTTGCAGGTAAATACAATTCCATTACTGTACTTTCAGATATTTAAATATGGACAGAGCAGAAATGTCTGAAAGTGAACAGTCATTTATCCATCCTAAAATAGATGCATTTCCTGCCACTTAATCCTTTAGTGTTGAGATATATCAGTGTTGACTAAATGACAGACATTGCAATTCATAGACATATACTACTATTGATAAATAGATAGAACATTTGATAGAACATTCTGATCTTTTTTAAATAAGATTTGTTTTCCTTTCTCATTTGTTTTTTTCAGCAAATTAGAAATTTTCGTACGCCTATTTTATTAGTTTTTTTGCAAGTCTTCTGAATCTGAGTTAAAGCTGGATTAAAGTACAAACATGAACTATGTATGCTGTGCAGTATCATGTCAGTACTGTATTTGCCAGTTACCTCACACTACTGTTTTTTTTTGCTATATACCCATCTCTCTGTGTATCAATCTGTTGATGATGGTCCCACAGACTTTCTCCCCACCTGATCAAATTGATTGCACCACTCGACTTTTTCTCATTTTTTTTCCTTTTCATATATAGCTGAGCTACTATTGAGGAATGCAAAAAAAAAAAAAAAATCCCTCACGGACTAATCTTGAGCTGAGTACAGCCATGATAATGATGATGGATTAGAAATACAGCGGCGTATTGGGATTACAGTGCTATTAACTGGCCTGGGGAGGAGGATGAGGAGGCAGACTAGTATCAAGCTAATCAATCAAATAATCAGGACAAGCCCTTGTCTACTAGAAACAATTAGACCACTTCTCAAAAATCAATAGCCCTGCATTCTGTTTAGATACCCACTGGCCACTCATTCAATAAAGCCTCCATGGGTTGTGATAAGCCTGGTAGTCGGCAAGGGCCATTTGAGACTCTGAGTGGGAACAAAATACATGATACAGGCTCCAGGAAGGCCTCATAAAAATTGCAAATCGAAAACAATATAATTTAATGTGGCAAAGGTTACTTTTTCACTTGTTCATTATCAAACGTCTTATGTGAAAGCTTTGCTATTAAAGGGGAAAAAATCTATGTCGTCTGGAGTGTTTGGGGAAAACGGGAGGGACATGTATTATATCTAAAGGAAAACAAAATAACGATGGAATCAAAGGGCTTCATAAAGTTGCTCTGAGAAACAGTCCTGGTAGTAGAGGAGTCTCCTGTTTGCAGCTCAGCTCCCATACATAATTAAAGCTGGAATTTGTATCTGTCTGCACTCTGTGGCCTCCTGATGAATTAATATCTGGTGGAAGTCCTACACAGCCATCAGATTAGCTCATTTATTTCTGTCAGCTGGTTGCTCTATCAGCTATTTGTAAATCATAGAGGGTGGGTTGGTGGATGAGGGGAGGGTTGGGGTGCGATTGTTGGACGTGTATTTATTATCATAAATGGCTGTTATGAATTAGGTTGGATTCAGACATCCAGGCAGTAGTGCCGTTAGTGTAAGTGCACAGTGAAGACTTTTTTCTCTCGAAGAAATGTTGACGTTGTTTTGATAATACTTTATCGTTACAGATGTTCGCAGCACATACCAACAGTTAACTGTAAGATTGCACACAGCCAAGGACAAACTGGACGTTTTAATTTTCAGTAATTTTTTTTTACGATTACTTGAAGAGTTGTCAAGATTTGACAAGAAAAACAAAATAAATTCCTCGAATACCACTTCACAGGGCTAACATCAAATAAAAAATATATTTCAATCATGAGTGAAAATGCCACAAAATGCCTTGTATAGTTATCTAGAAGGAAGTCAAATAAAACCTTATCTCGATCTACAACAAATTTAATGAGTTACTTTCTTGTCTGTGTTTCATCTTTTCACCAATTTCATTGAAACTTATCCAGTAGTTTTTGTATAATCAGAATAACGCTGAGTGATTACTTTCTTGGCAGAGGTAACAAGATAAAGGTTAGTGACAATCAATGTCAAAATCACCTTCTAGTTCCTCATAGTTGGCTAGTTGTGGACTTCACATGGGATGAAGTGGGCGTCCTCCTCCACAACCATACCTTACTCTCTGTGGGTGTGTTTGGGCACCATTTCTGGGTGCTACGCTTGTATAGTATAAAGGTGTGTTCAAGTCACAAGCATGAGAGAGAGAGCAGGGGTAGGGAAGGGAACAAACAAGAAGACTGCATTAACCTTTGGTCTGTTGGGGAGGGGAGGGCACAAGCGGGCCGGGCTGGTTGAAGGGACACCCCATAATCAGGCTCCTGTCAGCGCTGTTTCCAGGAGATTAATTCAGCTGGTTTCCATTCCAGCTGCTGCTACCCGAGACTAAACCAAGGTTGCACACATCGTCCTGTTTAAAACACATGCACAGGGCACCGACTCAATTTAACACAGGCGTAGCTGAGGGGAAGGCTGCGTCATAGGAGCAGCTTTCCTGCCTTGCAAACACAAATAGCATGCATATACACGGACACAGAGTTGCAGGTCTGGTTGGTGAGGAGAAATCCATTCAGAAAGAAGTTGCATCCTCCACAAGAGGAAATGATGTTTGACCAAGCTTGGCTATTAATCACACTCAGGAGAATAAAAACTTCTGTTAGAGTTAATAAATGTACATGACATGACTATTATGACCAGCGGTGCTGCTCTTTTCTATTGAGCACCTGCTCTTAGCCACACTGACCAAAGAAGCTGTCAAACAGCACCTAGTTGTTGTGGCCAGAGGCTGAAGAGTCTCTGCTGGCACTAGCTAATGAACAGATAAGATGGCAGCGCTAAGGAGCAGGTGATACAGGAGGACAGTGACAGAGACGTAGGGGCCCACCACTAGTTACCTGTAATAGACCGGGCTGACGATGAGCCGCCCAGCACTGGGCTGACAGATGTCTGGGTTCTTCTGATCATCCATTTTCTGCAGAGCGTCTGTAAAAGGTCCCGTGGCATTGATAACACATTTGGCTCTGACATCAAATTCCTGCCCTATGAAAGAAAACAGCATCAATCACCAGGGGCTATTCATCTGTGGCTGGTGACAAGCTGGATTATTAATTTATCAGCGAACGCCCCCCTCTCTCCGTAATAGAGTGGCTCGAGTGTGTCCATGGGAGACTTCCCAGGATTGTAATTAATAGGAAACAGACATACCTAATTTCCCTCTTGCCTCTTTGTGTCACAGAGGAGCTCAGTGGCAGTGACTGAAGGAGCCTTTTGAAATTGTGGAAGGGAAATGTTTGTTAATGTGATGCTTGATGTTGAGGAGCTACAGTATATAATGGGACGCATATCAAAAGATACCATGAGGATAGTAAATGATCTGTTTTGACAACAAGATGAATGACAGACTACCCTTTCTATGCTGACATGTGAAGCTACCACTGCTATGGGAGAGGAAGCAAAGAAATGGAATGATGAGGTTAGTGTGTGCACGAAATTTAAGATTTTGCAAGAAAAAAGAAACAGAGACAGAAAAAAAGCAAAAACTGTTTCTATTATCCTTTCAGCCTAAGCTCCCCATGTGGGGTCCTCCTCTCACATTATTAAAGTGAGACACCCTCCTACATGAGCACACTTCCCTCTTTTAAAACATCAGTGGGTGGGCATGTGTTGAGATCCTCAAATCTTGGTTATTCATGAAATGTTTCAGAATACCATCTTTTACCCTTAACTGCTTTATTCTTCCAAAGCTGGCCCTATGCATGACATTTAAAAGGTAAGTAAGGCCATTTGGAGCACGCTAATTCCGTCTTATGTTCCTCCCTACAAGATCTGAAGCAGCCCTCTACACCATAAAACGCTTATAAAATATTAAAAGCCCCTGCATTAGATGTGCAATGACTATGTGCAAACTAGCACTGAGTATGAAATGCTTGGAGGGCCCCTGTTGTGAGAGCAAAAGAGTGGGAATAGAGTAAGGTAGGAAGGAAGGAAGCAGCTTTTGTTGGATTTACCTGTGATCATATCCCTGCAGAGTGCTCCTCAGACCCTCTGCTTCCCCGTCTGAGGGTCTGCCCCCTTCAGTAGGTGCACCACTTCAGTGTAATTGGCTGTGGCAGCCCCATACCTGGCAGCATTGAGGGCGACGGCGAGGTTCATTCGAGCATCGTTGTGTTGTCCTGCAGCGGGGGGACAGGACCAGAGTAGGGGGATGTGAGTCACCCCGAGCCTGTGACTGGTGGTATGGAAGTGTGTCGGAACCGATATGTCACATCTGTCCCTGTCACTTTGCATCAGCGCGATGGCTGCTCTGGCCACACATGGAGCACACTTAAAGCCACAGTGGCCCTTTGGCCTGAGTGTGGGCCCCGAACACCCCTCCTCTCTCCTGCACTGAGAAGGGGAGCTGTTCTGCAGAAAAATGCAGGGAATATGGGGATAAGGAGCAAAGAGATCAAACCCTTAAAATATAGCAAAGGTGAAGAGGTAGGAGCTGATGAACCTTGTTCGACATTTTTAACTAGTATTTAACTTATAATAGTTTGTTGTTAAAGTCTAATTAGGATTCAGTTTCTGTCATGATAATTTATTATTTACTATTGTTCTATTTTATGTATCTCTCTCTCTCTCTACAGTACATATGTATATACAGTATATGCATACATACATACATACATACATACATATATATATGTATATATATATGGACTCTAAACTGTCAAAAAGAAAGACAGATCAAATGATCACTGAAAACAATCACTTCCACTCCTTATTAACACATTTTTCAGTCTGTCAATATGACAGTAAATAACTCCTGACAGCAGCTGATCTGCTTTTTTAACTGAAGATTCCCTGGCAAAAACCTTTTAATGAACAGAAAAATCTAATATCAAGATTTATGGATTAATCCCTCTTCAACTCTAAAATACCACAGATCTATATTCAGAGTCACAAGGTCAGAAGTTTTGTAATTTAAATGAAAGGGTCTAAAAGGTGACAAATGAACACAGCCTGGTTTCATTAGGCAGTGATTCTTATGTACATCTTTGAAGATTTATTGCTGAACAATCCCTTGGTTGAAAAGTAAAGAGAGAATAGAGATGATTAATCACTTTTAATGTTGGTGTCTCGGGTGACTTTCTTTCTATTTGTTATTGCCAAGAAGTTCAAGTCCTCATTGCTGGCCGGAGAAAATGTTGCTACTTTTCAGGAGAGAGCAGAGCTCTTTGTGCTCTGATTTATTTTACGTTTGAGTGACTTGAGGCTAGCTAGCTGGTGGGCCCTGCTTAATGCTACAGCATGCTGGAAGCCATTCCTCCTCTAAAAGAAATAAATAAATATATAAAACAAGTTAAAAAAAAAAAACAAAAGAAAACAACATATTTAAAGGCCACATTTTAGAATGAATTACATACAAGAGTATGCACCCTGCCATGATGTATTAGGAAGACCATGGACTCCACTTCTTCATCACTGTAGGGTGAATGTGACCATTATAGTATGTGGATAGTGAACTTACGTCACTGGTGGTGTGTGGACACGTGCATACATGCAGGCATGTAAACACACACAGACTGAGAGGGGCTCGGCACCGGTAGGTAGTGTCTGATCCTCAGTGATTGCTGAGCCTCCTAATGACCTTTGACCCCATGATTCACAGATCTCTTATCTCAGCTTGTCACAGATTGGCAGTGGGCAAAGAACAGGAGCATTAATACTACATTAAATGTCAGGAATTCAAGGATTAGTCAGATCGCGACACGAGGATTTATGAATGAATGTTAAAGTGAGGCTGTAACAGCCTCACATATTGATGGAGATAACAGTAATGATGATGATAATTATCATCAGCAATTAAAAACCAAAATGGCCAAACGACAGAGCACATTTAAATGAGCATCAAGACTCCAGGAGGAGCAGCCACCCCACCCCCACCCCCCACCACCCCCCTTCCTTCCTGACCCCACCTCCGCTCGGCTCACACCATCGCTCGCTCCAGCCTCCTGGAGGTACAAACTCAGTGGAGTGAGAGGAACTCTGTGGCTGAGCAAAATGCTGCAAAATGACAGGGACAATAATGACAATGAATTTCATGTCTCCCAGTCATAGAACCAGAGATGCTTGGCTGGGCTGACTTGTCCAATAAATTGTTGCAGGTATAGCAGGAGATTAGTAGTTATTATCCCAGATGTTTTTGCGAATTACTCCTCAAGCACAAAGAAGAAGGGCAAAGTTGAATGATGAATAAA